>CM045018.1:2591726-2639497 GCA_024542945.1 allo-octoploid hybrid of Carassius auratus x Cyprinus carpio | reverse complement strand
TTCCATGAATGACGTACGTATAAATAAATGTTTAAATTTTAAACTATTTTTACATTTTCAATATGTTTTAAAATTTATGTTTTTTCATACTATGGCCAAAACAAAAAGTGTAATAATTATTAGCGTTTTTTTTTTTTTTACTATTATAGAATTAATTACTGTAAAGGGGCATTATCCATTAATTTTACAGACATTTCTGTTAACTCTAAAACAACAAAAATCTAAATACAGGAAAGACACCTGTTAAAAAAATCTATATGGAAAATTCCTTCTTATTAATACAGTAAGTTGTGCTCTATTTTTGTTCTTTTTAATTTTACTTTGCAATTTCAAGTAGTTTTGTTTTGTAATTTTCATTTTTCCATCTAGCTTTATTTTTCAGTTTTAGTTTTAGTAATTTTTGCACTTTAACTTATTTCAGTACTTTAATTTTCAATTAAAGTTTCAGTCTAACTTTTTTCCTCTAATATATATTTAAATAAAATGTATATTTAATATTTATTTAATAAAATTTATTTTTATATTTAATTTTGTTTTCAGATTTAGTTCAATTATCAAAAACAATTTTAATATTTTTGTTTTAACTAACAATAAGAACAATAAGAATTATGTTTGAGAACCTAGAGGTGAATATAAGACAAAGACCTTCAGAAACAGAGTTACAGAGTCTTGTGCAGTCCTGTACTCTAACAGTGCCTCTGCTGTTGTTTCTTGTGTAAATAAACCAAAAGAAAGAAAGAAAGAAAAAACATCACAGTCTTTTTCAGGCAAACCATTTTCTTCATGCTGCCCTGACAGCTTACACACTTTCATTTTCCGCTGTTGAGACATGCAGTATAACATCAACTTTCTATTTCCTCTCTCTTCTTGTTTGACAGAAGTTGAAAAATAGGTCTCTGTTTCCACTTGTAAGTGAGAGTTTCCCTCATAGCCCACATCACGCTTCTGACACACCGTCATCTTTAAACGTCAGTCCACACGTATCCTTTTTAAGCAGACATTTCTTTGTAAAGCTTTGTAAATGTTTGATACCGTACCGTACCAGATTTGATTCATTAGAGGGTAAATAATGGTCAAGAAAAACTAAATACAGCATAATTAAAAAAATGCATTGACTGAAAGTATAAGTGGAAAAGTATACGAAGATGTTTTGTTTTAAAAATAATTATCTTTCTGTAAAATAAGTCAGCATATTAGAATTATTTCTGAAGGATCATGTGACGCTGAAGACTAGAATGATGCTGAACATTCAGCTTTGATCACAGGAATAAATTACATTTTACAATATATTCACACAAAACAGTTATTTTGTAATCTGTAACAGTATTTCACAATATTTGTTTTTACTGTATTTTTTATTAAATATACACAGCCTTGGTGAGCCAAAGAGAAATAGTAGTGCATTGTTTCTCTTCTCTTCTCTTTCCTTGACTTGACTATTTTTCAAATGATGTGAAAATAATGTGAATTTTCCTGATCTGAACTAGAAGGGCTACCCATGAAGCCCCCTGTGCAGTGAGCATGACGCCCAGCAGTGATGCTCTCAAGAGCGTGGCGGAGCGAGTGTATCTGTGTCGGCTCTCACAGCAGAGGGTCAAAGGTGACGTGATGCATGTTCTGTACAGGGAGCAGTCGCTGGGGACTCTGATCCAGGGTCAGTGGAAGATCGTCATGCAGAGGGATGTGTGTGTGTGCGTGTGTGTGTGTGTGTGTGTGTGTGTGTGTGTGTGTGTGTGTGTGTGTGTGTGTGTGTGTGTGTGTGTGTGTGTGTGTGTGTGTGTGTGTGTGTGTGTGTGTGGACAACACGCATCTAATACCCCTCACATCTGTTTAGAGACAGAGGAAGAGTGCGCCATAATGTCACACCTGCTGCGGGACGACGCGCAAGACACATGCAGCTGCTGAGGATCAATGATGCCACCGACACACGCCTTCACACACTTACACACACACACACTTACACACACACGCATGCGCTTCTGTACGCCCGACTGGCATGTCAGCACACACACTGTGTTCAGGAGAAAATACAGAAACATAATTGAGTACACAGATGTGAATGCTGTGTCTATCTATCTATCTATCTATCTATCTATCTATCTATCTATCTATCTATCTATCTATCTATCTCTCTCTCTCTCTCTATATATATACATATATATACATATATATATACATATATATACATGTATATATATATACATATATATACATATATATACATACATATATATATATATAGGTAACCAAACCGTTCACGGTAGCCATTGGCTTCCATAGTATGGAAAAAATATTATGGAAGTCCTGTAGCTCAAGTGGTAGAGCATTGCGTTAACAAGCAAAAGGTTGGGGGTTCGATTCCCCGGGAACACATGATAGGTAAAAATTGATAGCCTGAATGGACTGTAAGTCGCTTTGGATAAAAGTGTCTGCTAAATGCATAAATTTAATTTATTTTAATTTAAATTTAAAGTCAACGGCTACCCTCACTCTTCAGATTATCTTCTTTTGTCTTTAATTGATTTTCTGTAATCAGTGTTGTGCAAAAGTACTTTTCTTCCACTCCAGCAAACAATTCAGGTACTGCTTTTTTGGCACCTGAACTGGCAGTAAATACTTAGGCCTATTGATCTTTTGACAGTTTAGCATAAAATCAAGTAAAATAAACATGTAATCAATACATATTCAACACATTCCCTACTGTTTTTACTTAAAGAGCCTTTGTTGTATTTCAGTTTAATTGTGGGTTGTAGGAGCCACTTTACCCAGTTGGGTGGAAACACTTGACACTGTTTATTTTAAGAAAATCCAACATTTTTTTTAATTTATAAGTACTGTATCTTCCCCGACGCTGCACACAAACACACTGATCAGAAGAGTCTCACACACACACACACACACACTTGAGTCTGACATAGATGTATAGATTGCACAAGTCAGAAATGATAAAGAGTAAAGAGGCCAGAAAATAGCAGAAAAGCGTCCGCAGGTGCTATGCCACACTTGATCGGCACCCATTCACTGAGACTACTACAGCGAGGAGAGCACTATCATTTTATCAACCCATTCCAGCCTTTTCTTCTCCTTCACACTAACCTTTCCTTCGCTCGCTCCCTCCCTCAGAAACGCCTGCAGCTCCAGGGAGCGTACAGAAGAGACAGAGAGAGAGGAAATCAGACAGAAAGAGAAAAGTGAGATATTCTTCACGCAGTCGTAGCAGCACATGAAATATGCAGCTGTCCCACTTTTGGAGCTTCACAATTAATCTAATGTTTCTCCAGCAATCCTGACGGTGGTAATCCAGATCCCAGGGGTGAAGCGACGGCTGGATCTGCCCCAGAGGAAGGGCTGGGGATTACAGGAGAGACGACACCAGAGAATATCCACCCATTACTGGGAACCAGCCAGCAGGTGGTGGAGATTTATCCAAAGAGTCCACGGAGGAGGTGTTGAGAGGCCCACATGTGAGCATGAGAACACACACACACACACACACACACACACACACCGGATTCAGAAGTGACAGCCAGTCTTTAATAGAAATCCAGCCAGTTTTGGCAGGAAGTGGGTTAAATAGCATTATTCCGACACGCCAGGAGGGTTGCATATAAAACTTTACAGAGATTTATTCCTAAAAAGAATGTGTTTGAACTCGACAGATCTTGTGTAAAGTTTGCTCAAGATTGTGCCAGTGTTATTTCAGTATTATTTATAGAGTGGTTTAGTATTTATTAATATTATGATTAAACTTTTATTTTTATGTTTTGAGTTTGCATTTTACTTTCTTTACGTTTCAGTAATTTTTTTGTATGCTTGTCATTTTATTAGTTTAAATATTTCTATTTAGCTTTATTTATATTTTAGTTTTAGTAATAGTAGTACTTAATCTTTTCATTTAGTAAATGTCTATTTAACTGATTTGTTTTTTAATCTCATTGTTAGTTTTGTAATTTTACTACTTTAAGTTTTATTATTTCAATTAGAACATTTAGTTTTATTGTTAAATTTCAGTTTTTGTAATTTTAGCACTTTCATACAGTATTTAACTATTTTTTATCTCCGTTTTAATGATTTTTGTACTTAAACTTAATGATTTCAATTAATATATTTTTAAGGTTTAGTTTTTGTAATTTTTGTACTTAACCTTGTTTAATACATTTAGAACATTTCTATTTATCTCAGTTTTAAGTAACTTGAAAAAATTTTATTCCAATTAGTAAATTTATTTTTAGCTTTATTCTTATATGAGTTTTTGTTTTATTAATTTCACTACATTTAGTCATTTAGCACTTAAACTTATTTCATTTAATAAATTTCTATGTATCTTTATATTTTTTTAATCTCAGTTTAAGTTTTAATAATTTTGGCACTTATTTCAGTTAGTAAATTTATTTTTAGTATTATTTTTATTTAAGTTTTAGCCATTTTAGTACTTAAACTTTATACATTTTGTTGCTATGGCAACATTTCTAATTTTCTAATTTTTAAGATTTTAATTGCTTTTCTTTTTTTTTATTTATGCGTTTCATCCAATATTTATATTTAATTTCAGCTTTATTTCAACTACCAAAACTGATTTTTAATATTTTCTGCTTTAGTAAAATAACAGCACTGGATCGTGAATAAAGCTCCTCCACCAAAAGTAGAACTTACAGTAAAACACACACGAGCTCATCTGCATATCATTTCCATATTTATATGGCCATCTATATACACAAAGCTATTCAGCTATCTCAGAGTAGTACTAAACCAGTAAAATGAAGTATTCAGATGTCTTAGTTAGAAAATGGTTATACAAATGTAAATTACGTCATCTTTGGATCAAAAAAAGTTAATCTCTGAAAAAAAAAAAAAACATGTAATTATAACATGCCTTTCTATAATGTGGGCAGTGATGCTTCATGAGGGAGTTTTCCAGCGAGGCTGATATGCAAATCAGTATCGATCACACAAATAAAATATTACAGTAGGAGTTATCACATATTTAATCACTGATGATGATGCTTCCATATAAAGATCATCTTTCCCTGATACCGTATATTTGTTAGTCTTAGCACATTAAATATTTTGCTTGTTTTGAGTAATCATTTGGATTTGACTGTGATTTGTCATTTATATGGGAGAAGAAAATTCAGTTTGTCTTTTTTACATTTTTAGGTTTATAGCAGTCTTCATTTTCTGGATAAGATCGAAATAAATCTGTAGTGCAAACTTGCAAAGTTGTCGCTCACTCCAAAATCAATGTTAAGCTCGGTCAGTTATTATTCTGTTTCCAGACAAAAGCAGTGCTGAAGCATCTCCTCCACTGACTTCCATTCAAACCGAAAAGCTTCTCAACTCGGGATCCTGTCAGAATCATTTTTTCTCTCTGCAGCTCTCCTTTAGGGAGGAGCCCTGTTAAAACTCGCCCGGAGTGTCGTGCATGTAAGAAATAGAATAAATATTGCAGTGGCAACAGTAATGCATTGCAGATGAGTGAGCTCTGAGCCGGTTTGGATCCAAATGCCAAATGTTTTGGGGGTGTTTCTCAGTGAAGGTGCAGAATTGTGTGTGATGTTGAACACTGTATGTGTGCTTACCTCTTGTATACTAGTAATATGGTGCTTTCTTACCTTCTGTAGTCTTGCTGTCAAATATAATGGCTTATTGAATGTTTTTTGAGATGAACAATTTAGCATATTTATTTTCTTTCTATTTTTGCTTGGAAAATTTCTGCCACAGAGATATAAATTTGCAATTCTGACTTTTTTCTTGCTAAAGTTTATATTCTCAGTTCTGTGTTAATATCACAATTATGACATTCTTCTCAGTATTCTGAGTTTATATCTCACAATTTGGACTTTTTTTTCCCCCAAATACTTTATTTCTTATATTTCTTATATCTTGCAATTCTGACTCTTTTCTGAATTCTGCATTCATATTTCACAATTTTGACTTTTTTTTTTTTTTTGCTCACAATTTTGGATTTATACCTTGCAATTCAGATTTTTCTTCTGAATTCTGCGCTTATAGCTTGAAATTTTTACTTTTTTCTCAGAATTCTATTCTCAGAGCTCTATTCAGTTTTAATCATTCGTTTAAATTTTTTAGATGTCCCTGCAGGATTTCAGGATTTTGCAGAATGTAGTACAAATATAAGCAAACTCTGCATTATTTGTGGCTGCTTGCGTTTTAGGCTACAAAAATCAGAAAAGTCCCACAGAATCCTGGTGGAACTGTATTATACATGAAAGCCAGAGTTTTCTGAAGAGACTTGTGTTTTTATGGAGTCTCAGTTCCGTTGATTTAAATGTAGTTTTATTGAACCTGAATGCTCTAATATAGAGACCAAATCAGACAACTCAACATCAACAACCAAAAAGTCTCACAAACCTTTCAGATTCGACATGTGATCACGACTCAGATTTTATGAAGCCACTCAAGATCATGATGATGCTTGTCAGCTGTCAGTAGCGAGTCACTTCGTTAACTCATATCTCTGAAGACATTTGCCTTTGATCTCTTGTGAATTTTTCTTTCCAGTGAGGGAATTGCTAACAACATTTGCTGGAGCATTTCTATGTATGTATGTATGTGTGTGTATGTGTGTGTGTGTGTGTGTGTGTGTGTGTGTGTGTGTGTGTGTGTGTGTGTGTGTGTGTGTGTGTGTGGTGTGTGTGTGTGTAGTTTGTGAAATGCATCAATTTGCGTTCTGGTTTGTGTGGTTCAAGTAAGGACAGGTCGTAGGCGTTACGTGCCTCATTAAGATCAAGCATCCATTATGTCTCTTCACACAGACAAATGTCTTAGCCTTGAAAAGTGGCTATTATGAATCAATCTACAGCTGCAGAAGTGTGCCATGTGCTTAAGAAATATAGGAAAGTACAACATGTTAAGCAATTTCTATTTAAAAAAAGGCTGATCATGCTAAATGTATTATGGTTTCTGCAGATATTAAGCAGTACAAGTGTTTTTTCATATTGATAATAATCAGAAATGTTTCTTGAACAGCAAATCAGTATATTAGAATGATTTCTGAAGGATCACGTGACCCTGACGGCAGAAGTAATGATGCTGAAAATACAGCTTTAATCACAGGAATAAATGACAAGTAGAAAACTGTTTTTTTTAAAACAACAATAAAAGCCTTGGTAAGACTTCTTTCAAAAACAAATCAAAGACCCCAAATTTTTTGTAGTTTAGATAAATTAATTTTAAATATATATATATATATATATATATATATATATATATATATATATATATATATATATATATATATATATATATATATATATATATATATATATATATTAATTAAAAAATATTGTCCTTTGGAGAAATAAAAGCAGATGTACACTACAAAAATTTGTATAAATAGAGCACAATGTACTGAATTTATTTGAAGGAATTTTCCATATTTATTTTTACAGCTGTTTTTCCTGTATTTTGAATTTTGCATTTCATTGTTTTGAGTTTTAGAGTTAATGGAAATGTTTTTTTAATTATTATTATTAATAGTGTTACTTTACATATTTACATTGCCATCTACTGGAGTGGCATAAAAAAATAAAGCAGTTTTTGTCGTTTTCGCAGATGTGTGTTAACAAATATTGTTTTGAAAAGTCTTTATGCAAATTTTTTTCAAAAATGCAATAGAAATACCTTTTTGTTTTTACATCATTGTCTTGTGAACATACCCTAAAGCTCTCGTTCGCACAGCATGACTGTGTTGTAAGTCTCAGTCGGTGGCGTCTCTCGGCTGCTGTGGAACTCTGGGAGTCTGCAGAGGGCTGATGGGTAAGAATAATGTCTGTTTTGGTGTGTGGGAGGCCAGGAGACAGTCAAAGCAAAGGCCATCTGCCACAACAAAGCTTCTGATTAAAAACCTGCGCTTGACTCTCAACACTCACACACCTCTGATCTCTGAACTTTAGATGATTCCCGTCCCCACCCAGAGGAATGAAGAATCATAGAGGAAAGCTTCATATCTCAGCTGCTCTCTCACTGACAGCAATGAGATTATATTGAGAGAGAAAAAGTTCCTCACATTTCAAGTTTCTCAGATATGCTCTGTGCTTTCAATCAGTGATCAATATGAACATTTCTCACCAAATCACCCAGGTTTACTAAAGACGGCATTGTTTAAGATTGTTTTTCACTCAAACAATATTTAGCACGAATCTGTTAATTGTGAAACCAGTTTAGTTTAATCAGCATTCCAGAAATCTCATTCGTTACATTATGTATGACTGAAAAATATGCATCACTTAAGTTTATTAATGTTAAAAAATCTCATCACTGTCTATTTTTTGGACATTGAAAGCAATATAAGCAATGAAAGAGAAACTTCTGGGCATTTTCCTCTGGATGTGAGTATATGGTCCAAAACAGCAGTCTAAAAAACATTTAGCATTATTAAGGTGATTCACATGACTTTGAACGATGGATAATTTCACTGGTAACAGTTCTCACAGGTTTAGTGGGGAGAAAACGAGTATAAAACTGTTGTTTTCTCTGTCCCTCAGGCCTGTAACAATCCCATCTTCATCTGGCTCCTCTCTTTCTCTTCAGGCCGATGGCAGGTTGCACTGTTTTGGAGGTCGTCCAGAAATGAAATGCAGATTTGAGTCTCTTCTCCTCCCTTGCGCGGTCGCTCCCGCCCCAAGCGTGACAGCGGCACTTCATTTCAACAAATGCATTTTTTCTGAGACTGTTTAAGGAATAAGGTATGGTTTTTCTCAAGTGTTTAGATGCAAAATGCAAATGGGGTCACTGTTGGACAGGTTTTGTCATGTAAATTGTTAAAAGCATGCTGTAAAGCATGAGAGGCGTCTTCTGCGTCCTCCAAATTAAGTGACAAAACAGGCCGAACACACGAGACCCCTTTGGTCCATTTAAAAAGGGAAGTGCAAACTTAATTTTGATGGATTATGCCAAAGCACCTCCGTTAGCGTTGTGAGGGGTTCATCTATCTCTGTCAGTTTACATAGCATTGATGAACCCTTTAGTCATATGCAGGTGACACGTTACCGTATGAAAAAGCGCAGAAGGAAACCATCTATCATGGAAAAACGTGTATTCATAAACATTTACTTGTCAACACTGCGCTGCATGAAACGAGATCTTGTCTGCTGGCGGCGATGGCAAATGTTCTGCTCTCAGGAGGATTTCTCTCTGAAATCAGTAAACCACTTCAGTTTTTATGTGTTTTGACTAGTACCTGCAAAGAGCATCAGTGTTATGCAATAGTCTGTTTAAAACAGACATCTAACCTGAAAATTATTTTACATTTAAATTAAGTTAAAATTATTTTTGTGCTAGATAAATACACCATCTAATAATATATATATATATATATATAATTTATCAAAAATATAGAATAGCTAATATATTCATCAAGATGGCAAAATATTAGCTTGACTACTTTATATGTAGATTGGTAACAATTTTTTTTTTTTTTTAATGATAAAAATAAAAAGCATTTTCATTCAACCCATTCAAGTTAAATCCAGATGTTTACTTTTTATTGTCTTTTATTAATTATTTTTATTATTATTAAATTAATTTATTGTATTTATTCAGTTTAATGGTGTCTGAAATATTATTTGTGTGCTATATAAATACTGTACATTGTCTACTAATAAAATAAAATATATAATTTTTTTATAATTTTTATAATTTATCAAGGTATATTGCCATTTTAAATAGCATAGCAAAACAATAGCATGACAGGATTTATTATTTTAATAAGCTGGTTAAAAAATTGTACACAGATTCACTAAAGTGAATTTATTTAAAAAAAAATTTGGATCATTTTTTTTTTTAAATATTGTCTACAACTCTTTCATTTAAGTTACATAAATCCATGTTAACTATTTTTTTTAATTGACTTAAGTTGTATTTTGTGAAAATGTACTAGATTTGCTAGATAAACATCTTATAATAAAATAAAATATAGAATTTGCATATTTCACATATTTTTTCAGCTAATATATTTATCAATTAAAAAAACATTGCAGTTTACTACACGCATCTAATTGATAATATTTAAATCATCATTTTTTAAATGTGTTTATTCAAATAGCTTAGAATCTGCATAAATCTGTTAATTTTCAACAAAATTAAAAACTTTAATCAGTTGAAAAGCATGAACATGGTTTAAATATGGCTGTCAAATACATAAAAAATGCAATTACATACAGTAACTAAACAGCATAGCAAAACAGTAGTTTGAGAAAAAAAAGAAAAAACAAATATATATAATATATATTATGTAGATATGTATTATACAGTATGTTGCTTATTTGGCTACAGAATTGCACTGGCTATTATTAATTTGACTGGTTAAGATGATACCAAGATCTAAAACATTGATCTGATTGACCTATAATGTAACATTAAGAGTTTTTTAGTCTCCAAAGAAACATAGCAATTCAGGAATGCTGTAGGGTCAATACTAGTTTGAAGAGGTTTTAAGCTGCTGCGTCTGGAAGGGTCACCCTTCACAAGCACAGGCCGATGTCTCTGCTTCCTCATCACTGCTTGCAGAGTTTGTCCTCAGTGAGGGAAATGGCTGCTAAAGAGCTCCAAAGCCCACACACAGCAGCAGGATTGAGAGCGATCGCTGCGGCCCCCAGAGATCAGCAAGAGATTTCTGGGACATTGCCGTCCCCCACAGGGCCCTGCGCTGAACCCTGCAGCAGAGCCTCACTGCACGCTCAACACACACACACATTCTGACTGTTTGATGTGCAGCACTTCTACTCAAACAAAATTCAAGTGTTTTTTTTTTTTTTTTTTTTCGCACTTCTATAACGTAACCTCCTTTTCTTGGCTTAATTAGAAAGCAAGACTTTAGTAGTCTATTAGAATGATAAAGAAATGTGTATTTGGACAGTATAAATATGGATAAATCTACAAATAACTAAATGAGTGACAGTGGCTCCATGAAGCTTTTAGATGCAGCACATGGAAGACTGAACTTGCATTGGTTCGACTGGAGTTTGATGTTGATAATCCAACAACAGGATACCAAGCGTAAAAACACAAATATTGTAATTATGTGTGTTTTTTAAAGTCTCTTCTGCTCACGAAGGCTCCATTTATTTTATTAACAGTCAATTCAGAAATATTGTTAAATATTTTAAAAGTTTAAAATAATTGCTTTCTACTGTAATATATTGTAATATATAATTTATTCCTGTGATCAAAGCTGGATTTTCAGCATCATTACTCCAGTCTTCAGTCACATGATCCTTCAGAAATCATTCTAATATGCTGATTTGCTGCTCAAGAAACATTTCTGATTATTATCAATGTTGAAAAGTTGTTTCCACACACACACACACAAAAAAAAATCATTTGAAATGTTTTTTATAACAATGCCCATTTTTGTCACTTTTTAATGCATCCTAATAAAAGTGAATAAAATGCTGTATAAAAGTACTAATTTATTTTTCAAACCAACCAACCAAATAAATAAATAAAAAATGGCCCTAAACTTTTGAATGGTAACTTTTACCATATTTAACATTATTCATACATAAACATCTCTCATATTCCTATCCTGCAATTTAATTTGGCAAAACATATTGGCTATAGTAATATTTTGAATTATTTTAATTAATATATTTTGTTTTCATTTTAATTTTTAGCAACATTTTAATTAATTTTGTTGTATTTTTGTCACTGTTATTAGATTTTCTTTTGTTTAACGTGTCTACTTTTTATTTCAGTTGTAGTTTATATATATATATATATATATATATATATATATATATATATATATATATATATATATATATATATATATATATATATATAATATGTATGTATGTATGTATGTATGTATGTATGTATACATACACACACACATAGTGAAAATTGATTGTTTCTATGTTTAAATATTTCAGTTAAAGTTTCTTTTATTTCAAGTAACAAAAATGTATTTCATGGTTTTAGTTTTTAACAATAATGATCCCAATGACATTGACAACATGTCGTGAGTAAATGATGACAGAACAACCCTTCCAGCTGCAACCTTTTGGCACGAGCCGAGCCGTGGACACACACTTTAGCCAGTATAAACCTTTGAGTGACCAGACAATCATTTACAACACTCATCCCAAAACAGGCAGGTTGTAATTTCGGCCGGACAAATGTAATCATCTGCTGAGACTGGAGGACAGCCAAATTGACATAAATTAAGAAACAGATTCACTTTTATTCTTTACTGCCAGTACACCCAAGTTTAACATAAGCGGGTAAAGAGCATTTCGGAGCTCATGAGTAAGTCCACTAATTTTCAATCACGGAGACGAGGCTCTTTTATCTCTGAGCTTGTGTAAAGGTCACAACAGCGGTTCATTTGTTTTTCTCCCGGCTAGCGATGTGCAACAAAGGTGCGTTTTTCTTCAGACAGGTGAGAGACAGAAACAGAGGATTTTTCTGTATATATAGAGGATAATCACTTTATAATCAACCTCATGGCATTTCGTTGGTCTGTCGTGTTGGACTAATTAACCACCTCTCGTTAAACTCAAACGATGCCTTTAGCGACCTGTCACCTAGCACACAAAACTGCTCATTTACCTTCAGAAATGGAGGCATGAAAAAAACAATTATGTAATTACAAGAGAAAAAAAATAGTTTTCAAAGTTTAAAAAAAAAGATTATATTTTTTACAAGTAAATACTTTTTCAGTCTTTTCTTCAGAATTTCATGTTTAATTAAATGTGACTTGTCATTTATTTGTACTGATTTGTACAATTTACAAGCAATTGGGGAAAAAAAAGGTAAATAAATTTTTTTTTGATAAATAAATCAAACATAAGAGTATGGAAGCTTGTTTTTGCCATGGGATAAGAAATAAAAAAGGTTATTACATATTTGTATCTCAGAATTCTGACTTTTTTCTAGCAGTTTATTTCACACAACTATCTTAATTTTCTCAGAATTGTAAGATAAAAAGTCACAAATGTCTTTATTATTATTATTATTATTTTATTCTGTGGCAGAAACAAGCTTCCATATAAGCAGAGGTGGAAAGTAACGAATTACATTTACTCACGTTACTGTAATTGAGTAGCTTTTTTGTGTACTTCTACTTTTTCAAGTAATTTTTAAAATCTGTAATTTTCCTTTTACTTAAGTATATTTTGTTTGAAGTATTGTACTTCGCTACATTTTAAAACACATTAATTAATGAAAAAAATAATCGCTCCCTGGAAACTACTTCAGTAAATAATGGTCAGGAGAGCAAACTGGAGCTAAAATCACAAGAAAGATGCAGACAGACAGACAGGTGTCATGGTGCAGACCCAGCTGACAACGAAACCCCGTAGTATTCTGCTGAAGTTGAGCTCGAAGGAAATGAACTAAACCCCATGGCCATATTTATGCTCTATTATGCAGTGTAGCCTAAACTGTGTTTGCCTGGGGAGACCAAACTAGCAGCTTATAAAATCTCGACATCAACCCTTCGCAAGCTTGTAGAGGTAAGGTTAATACTTGCATTGTTTCATTGGTGGTTAAAATGAAGCTTTGACTAATTTGAGCAAAACCTTTTGCTAAAATTAGCCAAAAAGACAGTGGTGCAGGGTGTGCGATCTGCGATAATATCGTAAGTGTTGTTTTAACGATGTGCGATTTGACATTATCAGTATTTTGCCAAAAACCAAACCAAACACTCCTACAGAGTGCCTTGAAGTCTAGTAGATTAAACTAGTGTGCGCGCACATTAAGAGCGTGTTCTTTCACTGCCTGGTTCAGTCTGTTAAAATGCATTTAAACTGACCACAAAATTGAAGACATAGGGGCAGAAAATGTATATATTTATATAATTTCATATAGTAAATCAGTATAACACGAAGAGTGGATTTTTATTCCAAAAATCAGCATGATTTTATATATATTTATATATATATGTATATATATATATATATATATATATATATATATATATATATATATATATATATATATATATATATACATACTGTATATATATGAGGAATGACGGTTCGTTCCTGAATTAATCAACTGGTTTGAGATTTAAAGGCCTATATGATTAGATTTGCTGGATCAGATGTGTTTAATTAGGGTTATATCTAAACTGTGCAGGGCTATGGCCCTCCAGGAACTGAGTTTGACACCTGCGGTCCCATTTTTGCCTCCCTCCCACTGTTAAAATGTAACTAAGTAATTTTACTCTGAGTAAATTTAAAAAAAGCTACTTTTTACTTGTACTTGAGTAGATTTTTAGACTGGTACTTTTACTTGTACTTAAGTAAAATTTCATTCATGTAATGGTACTTTTACTTGAGTAGAATATTTCCGTACTCTTTCCACCTCTGCATATAAGAGCCTTCTTTCAAAAAAGTTTAAAAAATCTTGCTGACCCCAAACTGAACAACAGTGTAAAAATACTTTCAAATTATTATAGTATACAATGCATTTATGACACGTACTAGGATTATGATCTGTATTGAACAGGAATACATCTTTATTTTGTGGTTAGTGTAACAATCTTTTTTTTTTTTTTTTCTCGAGTAATTGCTATTGACAGTCCTAAGTTTAGCTATAAAACATGCATTTTGCAGCAGCGTTGTCTATATTTCACAATCCCCAAAAAAGCTTCAATGATGTATGTGCACAATAATGTTAAAGTTAGTTTTTACCGTATTTTTAGTTTTAAAAAAATGCACCCATGGTGAACATAAATAATGGCTGCTGAAATTCAGGTTTGCATCAGATGAATAAATTACCTTTTAAAATATATTCTAATATAAAACAGTTAAGTTGTAATATTTCACAATATTACTGTTTTACTGTATTTTTGATCAAATAAATGCATCCTTGGTGAGCAGAAGTAATGGCTGCTGAAAAAGCAGCTTTGCAATACAGAAATAGATTACATTTTAAATTATATTCATATTAAAAAATTATTTTAAATTGTAATATTTTAACTTGTAATAACTTTTTTTATGAAATATCAAAAGCAGAACACATTTATACACACAGAAACCTTTATACGCTAATGTTCAGTTAGGGGTCATATGTATATAAACGAAGAGTTTATTTGCAAAAACAGATAACTTTTTTATACATTTTCAAAAATTATGTTTTTTATTGTTATCATATTTTTATTGTGTTTTATTGTGTTAGTTAACTGTATTTTTTTAACTTGATCAAAATAACCCAAATGTAGTTTGATTAAGATTAGTTGGTATGCACAATGAAAAAAACATGATTTTTGAGAATTTTTAAAAACGGAGTTATCTGTTTGTGCAAATGAACTCTTCATATATATATTTATATATATTAGTCATACATTTTTAGCTGTAAACCACGCATTTTGGATTTTGTTTTCACTGTTTTTTGAGTAGCAAAATGCATGGTTTTAAGCTAAAATCAAAATAAAATACATGCATGCAAAACATTAAAAAACAAACACAAGCAACTAAATTATTTTCTTAAAGTGACCATTTATCCTTTTTCTGAGTGCAAAAACATCTTTTTTAATGCATCACATCAGGAACAAGATTCTCAAAGCTCAAATCACCTGCTGTCATTGACTTTGAGAGCCAAGCAACCAGAGTCATTCATTTTCAATGTCAGTGTCACTAGGGCTTTACTGCATAATGTTGGTGCCGTTATGAAAATAGAAATATTACCATGTTTTTCGAATGCTATGCAAACGATCTTGGCTGAACGCAGCAGACTGGAGTTCTACCTCAGTAGTTCACATACGGATGCCAGACATACTGTACAAACTATATTCCAAGCCCCACTTTACAAATGCACTGCATGTTGACAGATGTGTGTTATTGCAGATGAATTTCTACAGATGCCAGATCTCCGTGTCGATATTCTACACCTTCTGCTTGTCCTCATTAAGAGAGAGATGCATGACGGGAACTTCTGTCGGATCTGTTTACATGCAAAGAAGTTTTTGTACAGTAACTTTCTCACTCTGTGAACAACTTCTAACTTTGGACAGGACCGCTGATGCAGAATGAGTGATGAATGCGTTTGAGCATATGTTTTTGTAATTAGTCCTTTAGATTCAGAGTTATTGAGGATTACCGAGTGAACCCAAATTATCCCTGCTTTCAAAGACTTGTGATTTGCTTTTAGGCTTATACTTTTATATGATGTTACAGTTAAAGCATGTAATAGTTTGACATACTGTAAAAAATATTTTTGAAGTTGTGAATTGGAGAATGTTTTACAAGAAAATAGTTTCCCCTTGAAAATTGCATGTTTGCCCTGCTGTTTTATTGTAATTGTTTGTGGAAGTTCACTGGAAATTTTTGAGTATGAACTGTGCCAATTTTTTTTTTCTTTTTTTTTTCAGGGTCAAAATTATTGACTTTTCTTTTATGCGAAAAATCATTAGGATATTAAGAAAAAGTTCATGTTCCATGTAGATATTTTGTAAATTTCTTACCATAAATATATCAAAACTTAATTTTTGATTAGTAATATGCATTGCTAAGAATTTCATTTGGCTAACTATTAAGGTGAGTTTTTTTTTTTTTTCACCCTCAGATTCCAGATATTCACTGTAAAAAATTATTCACTTTATTTATTCAAAATTGTGTCAACAGATTACAAGCAATATGATTAATTAAATTTAACACATTAGAATTAATTAGAATTAGTCAAATGAGATGCTTACAAGCAACCATTCAAAAAGAGGTAAAAAAAATATTGGTTTCGTTAGACAAAAAACAAGAAGCACCCAGCTGCAGCCTGCAGATAGAGGTGTGGTTGCACGTGTTACCCCACAGCATACCTATAGTTGGCGATCAAGAAACACAGTGCAAAAACGTAATAGGCATGCACATGCCTTTTTCACAAATTCATGTTTTTGTTGATTACATGGAGATGATACAGGCATCGTGTTCAAAAGCTTATGTTTTCAAGACCCCAAAACAGAGTTATTGAAGACACCTGATGTTAACAAACAAAATCACTGAAGGAGAAAAATCTATATTTTGTGTACCATTACGGTGGTCAGTGTTTGCTTTAGTTGGGCTCTTAACTCTTAAACTTTTAAACAGATTTTTTTTTTTTGGTTGCTGTAGTTGTGATATTAGACAAGCCAAGAAAGAATGAGATCATCATCATCATTTGATCTGGATTTCTGAGTTGGGTGTGTCTTATCAATAACAGGCGTCCTGTGGTTGTACAATATGAAGTCTGGTATTTTCCACTTAATCAGAGAGATTATTAGAAGCACTTCTGTACAAAACATTTTTAAAAAAGAAGAAACTCTTTCATTTAGGCACATAGACATCAGGAATCAGCCTGAGGACCTCAACAATGGTGACCTTCAAAAAGCATGTTGCACTGCATTCTGGGTGCCACCAATCAAAACTCATTTATGGTTCCCATCATGCTTTGCAGCATGAATAAATTATGAGATGAATTGTCATATTTATTCTTACTATTTTCTTTTATTTTTACTTTTTTATGCAATTTTTTTGTTTTTAGTAAATGAGTTCAGATATTCAGGTCAAATGATGATCATCTTTACTCTTAGCTCGTCTAGCTGTTATAACTCAGTTACAACAGCCATACAAAATGTAATATTAAAAAAAATCAAGGGTCAAGAGCACAACTAAACAAACACTGACTACTATAATGGTAACCAATAATTTACCCTTTTCTCCTTCAGTGATTATGTTTGTGAACTTTAGGTGTCTTCAATAACTCTGTTTTGGGGGCCATAAGACACAAGCTTTTGAACATGATGCCTGTAAATGTGAATTTGTAAAAAGGTTGACGTCATGTGCATGCATATAATGTTTTCGCAGGGTGTTTCATGATCGCCAACTACTGGCCTGGCATGGAAAACATAGTATTCTTTAGCATAGTGTTTTTTTTTTTTTTTTCAATGAAATCAATATTTTTGTGTAAATTTTACTTAAATTTTTCATGTCATTCTACTCATTTTGAATAGTTGCTTGTAAGCATCTCATTTGATTAATTCTAATTAATTCTAATGTGTTAAATTTAATTAATAATATTGTTTGTAATCTGCTGACACAATTTTATTGAGTAAATAAAGTGAATAATTTTTTACAGTGTTCAAATAGTTGTATTTTGACCAAATATTGTCCAATCCTAACAAACCATACATCATTGGAATGCTTATTTATTCATCTTTATTCATCTTATTTAATGCATATTTATAAATCTCAATTTCTAAAAATTGACCCTTGTATCTGGTTTTGTGGTCACAATTTGTGGATTACAATTAAGAAATGAAATAAGTTATTTTACATTTTCTCCTCCTCAAAGAATCTCGAAAAATGTTGAGAATTAAAATTAAATTGATTACACATAAATTTCAGTTAAATAGCAAATCAGTATATTAGAATGATTTCTGAAAGATTGTGTGACAGTGAAGACTGGAGTAATGATGCTGAAAATTCAGGATTGCATCACAGAAATAAATTACATTTTAAAAGATATTCAAATAGAAAACTGTTCTTTTAAATTGTAATAATATATCACAGTATTCCTGTTTTTGTTGCATCTTTGATCAAATAAATGCGGCCTTGAGGAGCATAAGAGACTTTTTTTTTAATCTTTAAAAGTGTGTTATTAAATGCAATGTTTTCTATTGCAAATGCATTATTGTAATCACAAAGTTCTTGGTCACTAAATAGGCCGACACTGGCACAGAAATGACACACTTCAGCATTAAACGTTTGATGTTTTTCAGAGTGAGCCTCAGGTGAAGTGTAAATGTAAGTGTCTCATATCTGGAGAAATATTACACAGTCCTGTCACGTGTGCTGTCTGCACATCCATTCCCCCGTATTCAATCCCTGACACTCTCTGTCTTTCTCTCGCTTTATCCCTTCCTTCTCCAAATAAAAGAGCAGGTGACTGCTACAGCGGTGCATTGGGGGGGATTCGTTAATTCTTTGTGCTCTTTGTGTTTTGGCCTAATGAAGACTAATGAATATATAAAACCTCCACAGCGCAGGAGGAGAGACTGGAATACATAAAGAGATGAAACTACACACCTCATGATGCAGAAACCACGACCTGTGGAGGATAAACCGCCGAATGAGACCATCTCTGAGACCCGTCCCATATGGACACACAGATGACCTGCTACCTGACCTGGGAATGAAATACTACTGTCAAGGCCACGATATACGTTTGTTTTTCATTCTCAGGGGAAAAAATATATCATGAAAATAAAACATGAAATCTAAACATGTCACATTTATCTATTTAGCACACTATAAAAAAATTCATTTCAGAGCGGCTTCAAGGTTTGATGTTGCAAAATTACGAACTTATGAAACAAATAAACACCACTGTTACAGTATGTAAAAAGTGAAAAAATACACATTATAAATGCCGTCTAGTTAAGTTGTCAACAAGATATAACTGTGTTGAAAAAAAATTGTGGGATACCCACTTATGTCTTCTAGGGTCAAATATATTTTTATTTTACATTTTTGTTTGTTTTTTCTCCCTGAACAAATTGGAAAATATTTTCTTGTTTTAAGTAAGACAATAAAAAATAAATAAATATTTTTTTTCAAAGGCAAGACATAATATTTATCAATATTAAGTGGGTTTATGCTTAAAAAACTCTGCTAATGGCTAAGACAAATTAACTTTTATTTTTCTGAACCCTCTTCACAATTATTTTTTTCTCATTTTACGCTTTTATCAGAAAACAAGACATAAGATTTATCAAAATTATGTGGGTTTATGCTATACAATCTGCCAATGGGATAAGAAAAATTAACTTTATTCAGTTTTTTTCTTGGTTAGGCAAAAACTTTTCAAAAAGCAACATTATATCTTACATCAAATGTATCTTGATATGTTTAGATATTTGTAAAATATAATAAAATTTATATTTTTATTTAAATAGCATATTTTTTTTTTATTATTATTATTTCAGCTAGTTACCAAGGCAACATATATCATTATAATTTAAGAAAAACTAATAATACTAATTAAAAAGAAACAATTACTAAAAAACTTTTAAATCAAAATGAAAACAGAAAACACATAAAATCACTAGAAAACGCACAGACTAATGCAGAGTATGCACACTGATTATATGCAATGCACTGGATCTGACCTTGACTCATTATTTAACTGGACTGCCAAAAGTAATTTTACATGCAATGCAAAACACATTTATTTATTTACTTACTACAGCAAACATTGCACTGCTACTGTTCAAAACCCAGTGCTTTAGTACTCCATTTTTTTTCCTTCAAAATATGATGAACATATTAACCAACTATACTGTAAGCACAGAGTTTAAGCCGAGAGCCGCAGCAGATACAGATGGTGCTGTATCGGTCCCTCTGTAGCAGGTAGTTCATCACAGCAGCATAATTAATACCCATAGAGCAGCGTGAGTGTTTGTACACGTCATCTGTACACTGCAGAGAGCTGCTGTTTGCATTACAAATCCCAGAGCTTGCAAATTCAGAGCCACATGGGACGGCCGTTGGGTGCCGACGAGGTGTGCTTAAACCCATCGAGGGTTATTTAATGATCCAACTTCCCTCCTGAACAGGAAATGAGCCCCGAATCTCTCATTGCGCCTAAAAACTATTGTCTTATCCGATCAAAGATGGGATGGGAAAAATGTACATGCACCACATCATTTTTTTATACCACACAATGGAGGGAAATCTTATTTATTTATTTATTTATCCATCCATCCATCCTTGTATTATTTTCCAGTACAAACATTCTTAAATCAAGATACATGTACTTGAGAAGTTAAATCATATACCATTAAGTCTTGTGTTGTATTAATTAAGTGGGTTTATGCTTAAAAAAAATTAAGTGCATAAATGAAAACACTGTATAAAAAAAAAAAAAACACTTGAGCCTTACTGGTTTGCAAATCCTTTTTTTTTTTTTTTTGATTGATCTTACAGGAAATATTTTGAAATACTGGATTTTTTTGAGATCCCACCCCATCCCCAGAAAACAAGATATAATATTTATCAAAATTAAATGGGTTTAAACTTTAAAAAAAAACTTTATAAAAATTTATTCAAATGGAAAATGTTTATTTTTCTGATCACATTGACAAATATTTTTTTCTTGTTATCAAAAACTAAGTGTAAATGTAGATATATTTTTCAGAAAACAAGACAATTTTTTTTATCAAAATGTACTGGGTTTATTCTTTAAATATCTGTCTATGTGTAAGAAAAATAAAATTAATTCAAAAGAAAAACAAGTTTATTTTCCTTGCCCAATTATCAGATTTTTTTTTTCTTGGCAAAAACTAAGCAAACAAATTAAAACGTAGACATATTTTTCAGAAAACAAGACAATTGTTATTAAAATTATTATTTTTTTTTTTTTTTTGCAGTGCATCTTCATGCGACAAAACCGATGCATTACACTGTACCTCACTGTTCTAATGACTAAATATTATGAATCAGTAAGTCATCAGCAAACAAGAGCTCAAAACATTTTAGACATCAGAAGAAAAGCTAAAAAGCCCCAAGTTCAACAATATTCCTCATCCGTTAGAAGCTACTTTAAACTTTCTTTCTCCCTGAGAGATCTATTTGTCTTTTCTTTCTGATGGTAATATCACAATGATGAAACAACATCAACATAACAGCAATGCGAACAGCACAATTACATCTGAAGTGCATGAAACTTTTTACTTCTTCTCTTCGCCTCAAAAAAACAGTAAAAGAGGAAAAATTACTGCAGTATTGTGTCATACAACATATCTGTCACAAAACGAACCGCAGAATCCATTATGTCAGATCAACCCATGTCAAGCACAAAAAGCCCCATGCTCTGGAAATATCTCTCATCAAGAGAAAGTTGAGCTCGAGAGAGGCTTCTGGTGCAATTTTACAATCAATCCAAATTCCCCCGCGACATAGTGTTGTTTAATGACTCAGGGAATAAAGTCCATCGCACAAGGCCTTTTAGCTCCGTGGATTGCCGATGCCAAATTGGGAGAGTAATAACAGGGTAGGGGGCTGGAAATAAACAGAGATGCGTTCAGGGACCCGTAGCAAGTGATGCTATTTAGTTCTCAAAGTCATACAATGAAGGGAAAATAGAGAGTTAGACTGGGAGTGTTGCTCATGCTCGGATGCTTTAATGCTGCATGTGTGTGAGAGAGAGAAGAAGAACAGAGAAAAGAAACAGTAGAAGGTAATTCTTAATGATTTTGACATTTTCTCAGAAAAAATGTGATGGAAACTGATGCAAACCTGGATGCTTGCCTGCGCTCTGTCAACATTTTACTTAATTAAAAGCATCTAGACAAAAACTTACTTGAAGTAAGACTACAAATCATCGTTCTTAAGTATTTAAAGTAAAATGTTGTAAGCTTCTGAAATTGACGGATCACGTCCAGAGATGGAGGAGGTTTTCTGCTTAAAGTAACTTTGATGCAAAGCAGCTGGTTTCATCATGATGTCCTGGCTATGGAAAGCTTCAGGACACAACAGATGTTCAGCCGGAAACAATATGCTGAAACCGCTGACCGTGTTCACACTTAAAGTTTGTTTCTATCTTGTTACCGTAAGACAAACAAAAATATGCCTTTTTAAATGCAAGTAGAAATGTAAGGTCTAAAGAGTGCATAAAGTGTAAAGAGAAATTTTTTTCTTAAAAATATAATTGAGTAAAAGTACTTCCATAAGTTTCAATAATGCTGGAGTAAAGTAGAAATGACAGAAATTAATAAGTTGTTTTAGGCGTGTTATTGTGTTACAATTGATATACTATTATAGTTGATATACTACTATATTATATTGAATTAGGTTTTATTTTTAGGCTTTCTGTTTTTATTTTAATATTAGTAAAAGTCTTCGTAAATTTGTTGTGTTTATTTCTTTATTACCTTTTTAACTCTATGTCTACATAAAAATGTTTTAGTTGTAGTTACTTTAGTACTTCTACGTAAGCTAAATGAAATGAAAAATGTTGCCTTGGGAAGCTGCTGAAATAAAACTTTCTTTTATTAGATTTATTCGTTACAGTATATTAGGTGATCTTATTAGGTTAATTATGTTTTATTTTATATTTTCTGTTTTCATTCTTATTTCATTTAAAGTTTTAGTAAATGTCTTGTGTTTTTGTCTTCTTTTTTTTGTAATGTCTATATAGGCTAGATTTTATTACGTTATTAGTTTTAGTTTATTAAGTTACAGTAGTACTTCTACATAAACAAAATGAAAATGCTGCCTTGGCAAGCAGTTAAAGGTTATTATTATTATTATTAGGTTTCATTTTATATTTTCTGTTTTGACTTTAATTTTAGTTAAAGTTATAGTAATTTTGTTGTGTCTATTTTTATTAGCTGTATGTCTGTATAGTTTTTGTTAAGTTTAATTTTTTTGTTTTAGTTGCAGTTATTTGTATATAGTTGTTTTACATTTTTATGTATTTTAAATAGTTTTCATATTTTATATTTTATTCTATTTCAGCTATTGTTTTTTTTTTTTAATTTATAAAATAAACAATAGCTGAAATACAATAACTTTATTTATAAAGCAATTAAAAAGTTTTTCCTTGAACAACCTGAAAATAAAACTTAGATTTTCCAAGTCTAAAAAAATCTATAAAATCATAAAAAGTCAGTACACTCTACTCTAAAATATTTTATCTGCTAGAAATTGCTCTATGCGATTACTGTAACATGATTTTCAAAAATCCTCATTTGTAATAATGAACGACTGGAAGAATCATTCATTTCTGCTGCACAAACTGATATTTGTTGGTTTTAAAGGTATATTTTGGGTTCGCTGTATATTTTATTATTGGGAGTTTGGTGGTATTGAGAATTGAGTTGTCTTTTCTACTAAAAGCATATTTGCGTACAGCTTTGCCTCTGCCTGCTTCTAGCAGAGAAAAGTATTTGAGCTTAAAAAGAAAAAATATTAATTGAACGTTTTGTGTTACCTCCCAAAAAAACCTAGACGCCAAATAATTAGGGAGACGTAACAACAGTTACAGTACATGCTAAAGTTTAATACTTTAGCGATTTGAACAAACCTAAGTATGCACAATAATAATAATGTTTTACTCAAGCAAACATCATTAACAAGAAAAACAAATGTACAGGAATTTCCATATAATGCATTTTATGGTGATTCCATGCATTAATGATGGATGGCTCATGCATGTACCACAGATCTCTGGGATTTGGTTAAGCACAACACATAAAATGTAAGGCATTTCTCAATGCACTGTCCTGCATTTCATCATAATTGAGTGTGTGTGTGTGTGTGTGTGTGTGTGTGTGTGTGTGTGTGTGTGTGTGTGTGTGTGTGTGTGTGTGTAGTTGTCTCACTGGTGTTTAATGAGAACGGAGAGCCAAGACTGAATCCCTCTAAATATATACCCTCAAGTCTGCTGAATAAGAAATTACAGAACATTTTCATTTTGACTTGAAGCCTCAGCGAAAGAGGATAATACATGCAGAAATATTTCATTATTCAGGCCCTGTAGAAATTAGCTCATAAATTAGAAAGGAAAAATAATATAGTACACAGAACAGAGTCTGGATTGCGTTTCTGACCTTGAGAGATATTAAAGTCTGACCAGCCTACATGAAAATACCCATTTGTTTTAATTATATTTTTATTATGCATGTAAAATTTCCCGTTCTGGAACATTCCGGTAGATTTGAAAGTCATATGATGTAGTTCAACAAAGTGGTCAGAATGACTAAAAACTAAATCATTCAATATAAAACTTACATTTCTAAGGCCTCTAAATGCTAAATATGATCAGAATTTGTCTAAAAAAAACTTGCAGTTCACAATCTACTCCATGCCTTCTGTCGTTTGATTGATAGTTTAGATTTTTTAGCAAGTAAAAGTGCTTTTAGTACATTTGTACAAATGTCCACCTTCAGATTCAGGTTCACGTGTCTTTCTGCTGTCAAATCTTTATTGATTTTTATAAATTAAATACATTTATATTGTTAGTACTATTTCAAGAAGAACACCTACTGGACTCGACCAACTTATTTGATTTTCATACAGTATACATTTTTTTTTTCAAATGTATCAAATATGATCATCAGGATTGTTTTGAGGAATGTTTATCATCTCTTAATAATCATTGTATTGCACTGCATAATATGGTATAAACTACAAAGCTTTGCTGATAGAACTAAGCATTTTAAAATTATCTTACTAAGACATTATTGGGAGATACAGAATAACAAATGATATATCATTTTATATAAGTAGTCTGCTATACTATTATAAATGTAATAGATTTGCATAACAAGCCATATGAATATAAATATTAGCAACTAGACCAAATTTCATATTTTTCTCAGTTTGTGCCTCTAAATAAATAAAATTGAGCACCATTTGCTCATTATATCAGACTATATGAGCCATTAAAGCCTGATGTCTCAAAAAAAAAAAAAAAACAATCACATTGTTAGACTGTTGAAGGTAGGTTAGGCTAGCAATAAGCAAGCTAGCTTTGAAACCATAAGATACCACTATCTCTACAAATCCGTTTCCAAAGCTGCGCCTCCTCTAAAACGCATGAACATGCACAGGCAGAGCAGAGGCTAACCGGCGACACGATGAGAGACGGCATTCATGGAAGACTGAATGCAGAGCTGTCAGATTACCTCATGTCTCATTTGGGGCCTTATGATTTCCGTGATGCAAAAAACACGGAACCGCAGAATCCAGTCATAAAAATAGAACTGACTGTATAACACAGAATATTACTGAATTTGCCAACTTTTGGATGGATACATCAAAAGTAGGTCACTACACCTAAATCAAAACGTGATGTGGACTAGTGTCTGTGAATATTAAGCCGCAAAAATACTTTTTAAATATGAATCCTGCATGTTTTGTGTCTCTCTCTGTGAATGATCGGTGCAGACATGCGGTTTCGTTTACTACACACATACTGAAGCATGCATGAAGCTTGCAGTGTTTTCAGCTTCTGCATGAACACATGAACATAATCTCCAGGACTGCTCTGAGAGTCACTTCATGAGCATTTTACAGTTTCTTTGAGAAAAACTACTGTCATATCATATACAAACAGAAACCTAAAGGTCTTCACAGCAACCCCTCAAAATAAAGCTTATGTTTAACTTGAAGAAACTGTGACAGAAATATTAGTTAATGTAATGATACTACTAATAATAATACAATTATTAAAACATTATTTTTAAAGGAATATTTACTAGAAAAATCATTTACCAGCATTTATTTAGCAGAAAAATGTATATACACAACAGTATTTCTGAAAAAAAAAAATACAATAACGTTTTTTTTTATATATATATAAAATCAATTAAATCGATATGATTTTTAATATGTAATGAAACCATTCAAATGGCATCCAGAAAATTGATGGAAACCAGAATTTGGTAAAAATAAAACATTTCTTAGGGCCTTCATTTTGCAATTTTTTTTTTTTTTTTTTGTTAATTTTTAATAAATTGCTGTTTAATATTCTAAGTGTGAAATAATAATGCTTTTTGATTAATATAATTTCATTTGTATAATATAATTAAACTGAAAAAAACCTAAAACAGAATTTGGAAAAAATAAATAAAATGAATTTCATAGGGTTCTACACATTATTACATATTAATACTAATAAATACATTTAGACCACTTAACTTATTGATTGATGTGGAGAGACTTTCATACAGCATAACAAATAATGTTTTTGAACCAAATCACATACCCTGCCTTTAAAAAATATTTTGTCTAAAGGTTCAATAAACAATTCAATTTTGTTTTTTTTTTTTTTTGGTGACTATTATTATTATGTCAGGTTTTACAGGGTTACAATATTAAACAACATTTACAACTTATTTTACTGATTTTATTCATCAGAAGCTGATTGTATTGTGGAAGGCATTTCTATATAACAGCCGGAGGCCAAGCATGTTTATCGCATCTTGATAAATAATTACAAAGACAAACATTTTCCTTAGAAGAACAAGCACTGAATTATTCACGTTAAGAACAGGAACATTATATAAAAAGTTTCTTCTCAGTCTCAGCAGTCCCAGCTTGTAATTAGCAAACATAACTTCATACGCCACGCGTACACTTCGCTATATCAGAGGCCATTTGCAATTCACGTTGTTTGCACAGTATAATTAAAGCCTATCCGTGGGTTTGTAATGACCTTTGGACATTGCATTTTAATTATTATTCATACTTGCTGCTATTAATTAATCAAGAGAGGGCTAGATAATGTTTCCTGTGGCTCAGGTTGTTGAATGAAGAAGTGTGCTGGCACTGCAGAAATGATACGACGCGCAAGACACTCGTGTTAGCGCGCCTGAGAGACACGCTTGAGTGCTATTTCACCCAACATCAGCGCTCAACCTCTAATGAGGCAAAATAATGCTGAATTAACTAACAGGCAAAACAAAGATGGCATTTGAGAAACTGACCAAACAAATCACTGATAGCAGACTGGTGAGCGAGCCTCTGCTTTTTCAACCTTTAAGACGAACTACACCATATAGGAAAACAGCCTAAAGGTACACTAATGCTAACAGTGACTCCTTGATCAAGCGATTAAGCCAGTTTTATAATATGAGGGGGCTCAAAAATGAAAATTTGCTGAAACTTTTTCCTCAGGACATCCAAGAAATAGATAAGTTTGTTTCTTCAATGGAACAGATTTGGAGAAATGTAGCATCATTTGTTTACCAGTGGATCCTCTGCAGTGAATGGGTGCCGTCCAAACAGCTGATAAAAACATCACAATAATCCACACCACTCCAGTCCATCAGTTAATGTCTTTGCTTCCGGCTACAATGCAAGTACATATTGCAGAATATTGCTTCCTCCAGTGTAAAGTCATCTCGTCTGAATCAGGTGAGAAATATGCACAGCTCAAGACAGTCCAAAACAGCTCTAAACAAATAGGTGGGTGGATTTTGATGTGAGAGGAAAACAGGCAATGAACTTTTTCACTGGAGGAAGCATTATGATTATGGACTATTTTGGCCAGAAGTTATGGTCTGAAGTTAAAAACATCTTAATTATGGATTTATTATTTACAAACATGGAGCTTTTGGCTTCAGATGATGTTAACTGATGGACTGGAGTGGTGTGGATTATTGTGATGTTTTTATCAGCTGTTTGGACTCATTCTGACAGCACCCATTTACTGCAGAAGAACCAATGGTGAACAAGTGATGCAATGCTACATTTCTCCAAATCTGTTCTGATGACTAAAAGAAATAATCTACATCTACCTGAGGGTGAATACTTTGCCAGCAAATTAAAATTTTTGGGTGAACTGTTCATTTAAGAAGTTTGTGATTAAATCCTTGTTTTGTGTCAGAGCAAATGATCTGTTGGAATAGAATATTAGGTTTCGTTATTAAAAAACAAGAAGAAAAAGAGGGAGTGCAATAAAAATGTGTAAATATTTAACTGACGACCACATGATTAGAATGGCATTAATTGCATGTAGTCAATTGGAAATGCAGTGATTTGTGAGAAAGGAAAAACAAGATTTGGTTAACACTGGATGTTGTTCAGAGGGAATTTCTGACCAAATGGAGCTTAACAAGACTCAAAAACAAATCTGAGTGATATTTTTGGGGAATGGATTCAAAAGATTTGATCACAGAAATCCCTTTCAATTGACAAAATATCAGTACTGAGCCAATCTCACCCACTTCCATGCATTTGAGGAAAAGACATAAAAGGCCTATTTTCACAAAACTCGGTTCAAAAAGCAGCTCACAAATTAAAATATTTTAATTGTATTTTAATTAGTATTTATCATATTCATGAATCTCTTTATAGCGAAATAAAAAAGTGGCTTCTTGTTGGTCAATTTCACATTCTCATAATTAATTGTTTAAATGTAAAAACAAAAAACAAAAAACATTTTGGGGTTCAGAATTTATTTTAAGAAATAAATAGTTTTATTCAGGAGGGTTGCATTAAATTGATCAACTGTGACACTGAAGATCAGTGTAAATAAATGCTGTTCTTTTGAACTTTCTATTCATCATAGAACACTGAAAAATTGTAGCACTGTTTTCACAAAAATACTGTTTTTTATTATAAATAATTATATATATATATATATATATATATATATATATATATATATATATATATATATATATATATATAGATATAGATATAATAAAATAGACATTTATATACATATATTTCTCATTTTAGTTTTATTAATTACTTAACACAATAACAAATAACTTATTAACTTAACAAATTGTATATTTCTTTTACTTGTATATTCCTGTCATTACTAGCATATAATGTTTTGGCAATGTTATATGTAAACACAATCATGCAAATAAAGCACTTTAAATTGAATATAAACTGACTGGAGGAATGATGCTGAAAATTCAGCTTTGCATAACAGGAATAAATTATATCTTAAAATATATTGACATTTTTTAAAAATGTTTTTATTGAAAACATTCATTTTGAATTGTATAATATTTCACAACATTACCTATTAAAAATGTATTTTCGATCAAATAAATGCATAAGAGAATTCTTTCAAAAACATTACAAAAAATCTTATCGACCCCAAACTTTTGAGAGTAGTGTCTACATTAACATTCTATATTCAAATAACTTCTGAGCGCTGAATTAGATTACTTTCCTCACATAGGTCATTGTTCAGCTCTCTGGTAAGTCAGACCGGGCCTGAGCGAGATCTGCAGCTCCCAGCTGTGGAAAAAAAATCAAAGTGCCATTAGAGATTGTGTGTGTGTGTGTGTGTCCTCTTATCTCAGCAGACCTTAATGACCCGACCCACAATCTCGATGTCCCACCGTCCCGTGTGCTGACTGGTGGATTTAGGCTCATGGTGCAGCGACGCGACCAAGATGGGATGATATACGAGCATTGCACTAATCACCTGCTCATTCACATCAATTACACTCCCATCTGACAGGCAACCCACCACTGTACACTAATGGTTTTTTAAACGAGTCGCTCCAGATCAACTCTGTCATTCCCAAACTCCCACGCGTGATTGATTGACCGCTGAATTCCGCTTGACTCGTCCCCGACGTCTTTGTCCCAGCGTTTCCCCACAGGTAGCTGACAGACAGTCGTGGCAAGTTTGAGACGTGAAAGATTGCGCGCCGCTGACTGATGGATCATGTTTGAATTCTGCTGTTGTGGCTTAAAATGGCAACGTCTTTCTCCTTCAGCATGTTGCCATTTGTTTCAAAATAGCAAACTATGCTGTTAGGAAGGCAGCGATTCCCTCTTATTTTCGAGTCTGACAGCGCACTAGCAACACAGTATGAGCTGCAGATTATGTGGATTGATGTGCTAATGAGAGAAAAATCCTCTTGGCACAGAAAAGAATGGAATTGTTATACAGAACGCTGTCGTGTGTCCTATTCTGTTCTAAAGAACATATTGTTATGAATATACTGTAGGAGATCCACAGTGCTCATCTGCATTAACAGCTTTAGCTGAAGACACAATGCTAGAATGATTGTGGGCCAAACAGAAAAAAAACAAAAAAAAAACAGCTTTGCGATATTTTTGTGCTGATTTTGATATCTTTGATAGTAAACGTCGTGAATATTGCTTGCAATCTGACTAATTTTGTAATCCTACACCAAAAAATCTTAGAAAATACGTTGGAACATTGAATCAGTTAAAATTACATTACATAACATTACATAAATCAGTTCAAACTTAATTGAATGATTCATTTGCGTCACCACTCAAAATTTTACAGCATATTGTATAAAAAAAAAAAAAAAAAAAAAACATTTTTATGCCGTTAAATGTTAATTTGATTGTTATGGATTGTTATATTGGTGTATTTAAATGAAAATTATTAAATTGCACAAAAAAGTTATTTTTGGGAAGTTTGACATTCTACGTTAAAATGTAAACATGTCGCATTATAGCAACATTGTTAATTTACATAATTATCAATATTATATCAATTCTGTTAATATATACATTACTGTTCAAAGGTTTGGAGTCAATATGATTTTTTAAACCTTTTTTAACAAAGAAGTCTCTTCCACTCAAAATACATTAAAAGACAGTAATGTTGTAAATGATTTTTACTATTTAAAATTACCCGTTTTCTATTACAATGTCATTTAACCCTGCGATGCAAATCACATGATCCTCCAGAAATCAATCTAATATGATGATTTGCTGCTCAAAACAAAAAACTGTTGAAAACAGTTCATGCTGCTTAAAATATTTTGAATATTTTAATCGGAAACAGTTATGAATAGAAATATAAAAGACAAAAGAGAACAGAAAAACCTATCTATCTATCTATCAAATACAAAAAATAAAAATATTCTAAATATAATACAATTAAAATGAATCTCACTGTCCCCATACTTTTATTTAATGGTAAAATTATATTATATGTCATGCCACAGGACCATATTAAAGCAAAGGTGATTAAAAGAAAGATTTCTCTAACAGTATATACAGTACAAATGGCTGAACATTTTATCTACAGTATACTTGTCCAGTCAGAGTCCCTGCCAGATTTCAATACAAAAGCCTTCTGAAGATCCAGCCTGGAGAATTTCCTTTTTACTACTGTACAGTAAATCACACACAAACAGACATACAAGACACATACAAACGCTATGTCAGACATCTTTTATAATACGGAGCGCTCAGGAGACTGCATTCGACATTGATTTATCACAACACTGCTCAAAGGAACAATGAAGCACACACAAAGCAACGTTTAGAGTCCGCAGGCGTCGTTTCTTTTACACACTCTGCCTTTTGTCGACCTTTCCTCCCAGACCCATGTTCCTCCAAAGAAGAACACACTCCCCACTGAGTAAGTTACAGTTTTAACAGCCTTGAATAAGAATGACGTGAGAATGCTTCAGAGAGAATGATGAATTTTTAAGCAAAGTGGCTCTATAAAAACGAATTGATTAGGATGAAACACACAAGACCTGTCAAGAGCAGGTCTGAGTCATATTTTACCCCCAGATCATAAGAAAGGAAATAGGAAATTATTTTATTTCTTAAAGAAAAATTAGGACTTGGGATTTCTTGCATTGTGACACAATTTTAATTACCGTTAAGCACATTTACTGTAATGCAAGTGCTATAAAATGCTGTCAAAAAATCAAGATGTAAGAGACAGAAAAGACAGAAAATATTGAGAATCACTTGAAAGTATAAAAAAAAAACAGGGCACTTTGATGTGACATTTTAGGTAGAAATTTTGTTTAACTCTCATGAAATTAATGCAATAACCCCAAAATAACTAAATTTAATAGTCCTTGAATCATACCACATTTTAATGCAATTTAAAAATTTGGGAAGAAATTTGTTTGTAAGACTCATTAATCATTAAAAAACATATATTTTGTCTGCCTCAATCATGTAGTTTTTCCATGAAGCCGTGGCTGATGGAGAATATTTTAATTAAACAAGGTTGTTTGCTTACTCTTAGTTCATTCTTCTCTAGTTTCAAAAGAACACAATGACACGCAGCAATGCTAACCTTTAAAAGGTCAAGAACTTACCCAAAAATGAGCATGAGCAGAGTGAATAATATCCCACAGCTCAAAAAAAATTAAAACATGAGTTCTTCCTTATGTAATTTAATGGAAGAATGCAACAGACCTGACAGTTCACACATGAGAGTTTCAAGTACAAGTTGCAGCCTGCAGTGTTACAGAGTGGGCAAAGTTATTATTTCACACAAATGTATACAGTATTTATATCTGATAATAAATAAATTTGGATTTAAAATTTAAAAAATGCCTTATTCAGCAGTTTGACCAAATAATGTGTCTGAAAAATATGGGATGAAAACTATTGCATATAAACTTCAAAAATGCCACATACATGTAATATACAACAATTTTGTTGATTTTCTGAATGAAATGCCTTAACTTTCAGCAGTTAATCAAATAATGTGTCAGAAAAATATGGATAAAATTGCTTTTAAAAGATGCACAAAAACTTCAAATATGTCACATGACTTCATAATGCATGAGAGTGTTATCCATTTATCACAATGAAAATAAGTATACAATAATTTTAGATTTTAAATTAAACTTTCTGAAAGAGGTGGCTTAAATTTCAGTAGTTTGATCAAATATTTCAGAAAACATAGTGGGAAAAATGTTAAAATTTGCATATAAACTTCAAAACCATCACATGACTTCATCATAATGCACGTGAGTGACATGCAGTTATCATCATGATAATAAATATACAATAATTGCTGTTAAAATACTGCCTGAACTTTCAGCCATTTGATCAAATAATGTGGCAGAAAAATATTGTGGCAAATAAGTTGCACATAAACTTAAAAAATGTCACGAGAGTGACATCTAGTTATCATCATGAAATTAAATATACAGTAATTTTGGCTTTTAAAAAAAGAAAGCCTTAATATTCAACAGTTAGGTTAAATAATGTGTCAGAAAAAAATTGGGGGAAACATTCACTCAGAAATTGCTAGTAAATTTCAAATAATTACAGAGAAATGGAAAGAAACACAATGAATTTAACATGAAATTCTGAAATATAAAAACTGAAATAGTATTTTCTTGTAGAACATACTCCAATTATCTATTTATCTACATATGTGTGTGTGTGTGTGTGTGTGTGTGTGTGTGTGTGTGTGTGTGTGTGTGTGTGTGTGTGTGTGTAAATGTTTTATTTGATGTGGGTCTTACTGACAATTTGCATACTGTGCACAGTATATATAGAGCCTAAACAAGATATGCAATTGTCAAGTAGCAGCTAAGAGTTCTGTTCCAAACATAGCTACGTATGCATCTAAAAGTGTGTATGCATGAGCCTGTGTGTACTCATGTATAAACCATTCTGTGATGTTAGTTAGTTTTGGGCATAAACCTCCAACCCTCAGAGGCATTTCCAAGAAGTTTAACTCAAACTCAGCAGCTGAATTTCAACATGCTGCAGGCAATGCTGCATTGATCTCGGCATGTTTCCATGCAAATGTCTGCAAAATCCAGCCGCTAATATCTTCATTACGAAACTCTACGGGTCTTGGTGAGCTAAAGGAAGATATTCTATACTGGCAATAAAAGCTGCATCAAAGCCCCAAAGAAATCAAATCCCAGAGATGGCCCAGAGTCAGCCGGATAAGGTTTCGACATTAAAGAGACTGACAATCCAATGCGGCTCACCATCGTCTACCGCACAACTGCAAAGCGCAGATAGAGAATGCGGGATTCACGAGCCCCGAGCCAAGAGAGCCTACGCCACTTCATTAAAATTCAAAATACATTTCTCGGACAATTTGTGCCCGGTTGCCTTCTCTAAGCAGTTCTTGAGACCGCCAGCTGAGCCGCGGTCATTTCCTTGTCTGAGAAGATCAAGTCCCTCATTTAGCGGCGTGTTAGGCACGCAGAGGTTGGGCTACATGCACTGTAATTTTGCTCGTCCGGTTGATCCGAACCAGCCTTCGGTGCTCGCAGCTATTCTGGAAGATCTTATTGGGTCCTGCTTTAGCAAAACAAACAACAAGACAGAGCATCTCTGCCTAGAAGTTAAACTAGGCACAATAACTTTGACGCTTAAATGATGAGGTTTTCTAATTAAGGCTTAGCTGCACAACCGCACATCTCAAGGTAAGAGCAATGGAGGAGATGCTGGAGAAAGCGGGATGAATTGTGGTCACGGCCTAAGCAACATGATAATTATCTGAAGTCTCCTGCTGGGTGATGGGTGCAACAAAGCTCTGAATGTAAAGCTGAGGATGTTTATTAAGGTCAATCTTACTATTACAACTTACAGCTAGTGATACTGTAGTTCTTGCACAAACCCTTGACAGCAAATATAGAATTTTTGCTTGGAAAATGATGAAACACACAAAATAATCCTATTTTGAAAGAGGGACCCGAGCCATATCTAGTAACCAGTATGGGCTCTTTTGACTTGGGCAACCCTAGCAACACCTTAGCAACCATTCAGAATAGCCTAGGACTAGGAATAAATCTTATCTCATAGCAACCATTCAGAAGAGCCTACCAGCGATATAACACAGTAAAGACCACTCAAAACACCTTAACAACACCCTAGCGACAACTTAGTTTATTTGTTTACAGAAGCGATGCACATAAATAAACATGACTGTATATGAGCCAGAATTAGCCAAAAAGGCTATTTTTCATCTGTAGACCCTTAAGATCCAGTCAAAAATACCTTATCAACTGCATAGCAACACCTTGCCAACAACCCACAATACCCTAGCATTACATTTTTGTCAGAATATGCAAAGATTTAGGATTTCGCCTAAAAAAAGTGAATTCATGTTGTTGTTTTTTAACTGTGTGGTTATATGGGGAAAACAAACGTGAGGACTTTAGCCATGACTGTGCCATGTTCTTGTTCCATTTTTATAAAGGATGGTGATACCTCGAGCTGATACAAACCATAATGTTGTCTCACAGCAGTCGTGCTATTCTATTTTACCTGCTTTCAGAATGAATGGGGTTACCTGAGCTTGCAATTATTTACACTTTGTCTCTCCTTATAGCCTGTGTTTAACTGGCGAGCAGAGATCTTCCCTCCAGCAGGGGCTCTGCACTAAAGCTTTAAGAGGAAAGATGGTTCCCCTCTCTTTGCTCTTGGGCGAAATTGTTATGATGTGTGTCATCTTGCTCTCTGCGTGCCTGGGGTTCGCCTCAATTGTCTTTTTACTGTAATGAAATATTTCTTAGAAAAACGCCAGTGTGTACGTAGATGGATTTTTTTTTTTGTAGCTGCTACAGGCTGTCACAAAGGTCTAATGATCTGTATATACGTGTGTGTGTGTGTGTGTGTGTGTGTGTGTGTGTGTGTGTGTGTGTGTGTGTGTAAAATGTGTAAATAACTGATTAAAAATAATTTAAATAAATTAAAAATAACTGATATACAATATGAGTCTAACTTAAACATTTGAACACATTTATATATCACACATTTATATATGTCTTAATGACAACTGTCTTTCATTGTACAAGTGAGTTACTACATTCCAAATAACTACATTTGCACTTAATTTCATGCACACAGAATGCTTTTACTTGAACTGAATCACAACTTTAAATTAATGTATTCATTTATTAATTTCATGCTATTAGGGCAAAATATTTACTATAACATGATGAAAAAATCTATTTATACAGTACTGTCAAAAGTTTGATTTTCAATTTTCGATTTTTTAAAAGAAATTAATGTTTATTCAGCAAGGATTCATTAAACTGATCAAAAGTGACAGTAAAATATTTATAATGTTACAGAAAATTTCTATTTCAAATAAATGCTGGGTTTTTTTACTTTCTAAAAAAGTATCATGCTTTCCACAAAAATATTAAGCAGCACAACTGTTTCAACATTGATAATAATCAAAATTGTTTCTTGAACAGCAAATCAGTACATTAGAATGATTTCTGAAGGATCATGTGACACTGAAGACACTTTGATCACAAGAATAAAGTGCTTTTTAAAATGCATTCAAATAGAAAAAAGTTGTTTTGAACTGTAAAAATATTTCACAATTTTTCTTTTTTACTGTATTTTTTTAATCAAATAAATGGCGCGTTAATGATAATAAAAGTCCAAAAACATTCAAAAAAAGTAACTGAATGGTAGTTTATGTTGTTTGCTTGCTTAAAAAAAAAAAAAAAAAAAAACTTTAAATTTTAAATGGCCTATATATTCCCCACATAGTACTGTAGTTATGGCATCTACCAGCAGGGGCAAACCAACAAAACCTTGACTCCTAAATTCAACCCTATTTCCATTAGTCAAGCCATTTTTTAGTCATTTAGAGCTCAATTTGAATAAAGCACTAATCTAAGACAGTCGGGGTCCTGAAGCATCCAGAAGTGTCGCTGCTCAGCATTTGTTTGTAAACACTAATTTAATCTATTCTGGTCTCTAAATGCAGTCTCATCACAATGATGCGATATCACATTTGGACAAGGCGCTGAGAGAATTTATATTACATATATTATTCGAGTGTTGTGCAGGGAGCGTGTTTAATGTTGCTAAAGAAGCCCGTTTCCAGCTCCACTCTGTGCTAGCAGTGCAACATATTTCTCATTAACTTTAGCTGCTGGAGTGGTTATTTTCCTGGGTAACTCATTCATCAAACAACAACAGGCTTTCAGGTCTGCTGTGTCTACATGAATCCTATTTCCCAGAGGGCCAAAAATCTCATGTTCTCCAAATGCTGCTAATCTGCAGAGACGTGAGGGTCTAGAGGTCAACCATACACAGCGTACAACAGCGGTTGGTCTGCGGGTTACGTGTCGTAATATATATCCCATAATATCATACGCCTGCTCAATCTTTGAACCTTCTCTAATTCATTCAAGGCTGTCATACTATATATTTAGCAATCAAGGGTAATATTACCACAGATGACCACCAACAGAATGGCCAAAAATGGGTTCTAAAGACCAAAATATACTCTGAGCAAGTAAGTGAATGAAAAAAGTTATTTCTCCACAAACTCAATCTCATACGTTATATGAAACGTGTCAAACCATATTTCATAATGCAACAAAGCAGGGTCATAAGAGTTAAAACCTAAGCCATTTTTAAAAAAAGCCACACAAAATGTTAACTAAAAAAACTGAAATAAAGATTACTAATATAAAATCTATAAAAATATATAATAAAAAAGACAGAATTCTCCTGCTATACTCCAAAGTATGCTAAAGTACAGTTGACATGTTAATAGCATTCACATGAATAAAAACACATCCAGTTTAACAGCACAGACATCTGCATGCATTTTGTAATGCAAAGATGCATGTTAAGTACAGTATGTGCAATAGTACAGTAATGTACGTGCCAAGCATTCACATCTGCGCTTGTGTATTTTGTTTCTGGCCTGTGTTTTTAATATCTAGGGTGGGATGGTTAACCATCCATGGCTTAATTGAAATAATTAAGGGGCAGACTGATACCCCTTTATGGGTCAGGCTCATGTGCTTTAATGTGAATCAGTCATCCTTTAGGCCACGATGTGCATGTCATCCTCATTCAGCATTATCCACCACACATCTGACCTCAGAATGACTTGAAGCGTCTCACTGTATGCCTTGTACATTTAACATGGGTAAAAGGTATTTCTATGCATTTATGGCATGTTTTACAGTAATGCATGATGAGGAAACCGCAAAAGATGCCTGCAGTGCTACAGCACGTGATTCAAGGGTTTATTTCAAGATAGGTAAACTAATCAAAACTCGAAAAAGCACACTATAATTGAAGCATATTGTAATTAAAACGAGAAAGTGTCCATAGCAATCTAGGCTGGCTTCCACAAATGTCAGAACACTCCACAGTGCTTCTCTTTGACTACTAAATGATGAGGTTTCTAATTAAAGCGCAGCTGTACCACAGATTTCAAAGTCCCTGCGGCTGTTAGACATCATAGTAAGAGCAAGGAAGAGACAATGAAGAAAAAGCCGGCAGGATGAATGATGATAGCAGCTCGAGAAGTACTTGAACATTTAACACACGACAAAAACTAGATTTTCAGGAAAAATTTTCAGTTAGAAAAATGCTAAACTCTGAAAGGTTGCCAAGGTTGCTCTGGGTGGTTACTGACTGCGCTAAATCAGAATTAATAATATTAATTATTATTTTTTAATTGACTTGTTTTATTATTATTAATATCATACAATCTTTATATCTTTAGGTCTAACTCATTTTGTAATGTGCTTATATAGTTTATTTATATTAGTTATGTTTATATATATATATATACATGCCCTTGTATGTGTTTTTGTCTCATATTTATATCATATGATGACGATATCACACTAGCAGCGAGAGCAAGATCACACGAGTGCTGATTTTGTCACGAATATATCACAAGTTTAAATGTGATTTTAAAAGTGATATTGTGTTATATTTTAAACAAATTTGTGTTTTAGCTAAATTTTGCAAAAAAAAATATGACCTTTAAAGCCATAGCTGTGCATCTCCAAGTAACACAGCAGTGTTTAGTTTCTGAATGAATCCGCGTTTTGAACGAATCGAGTGAATCATAAAGAGAGCCACTTCATTCTCGAATGAATCAGACATTGAATGAATGACTCATAAAAACACTGTCAAACGATTAATCACATCCAAAATAAACATTTTTGTTTACATAATATATGTGTGTGTACTGTGTATATCTATGTTTATGTAAATACACACATGCATGTATATATTTAAATAAATATATGTTATGTTTATATATTAAATATATTTTTATATAATATAAATTATATGAATATAAATATATAGCCTATATGTAAATGCATGTCAATATTATGTGTATTTAAATATACATAATAAATATACACAGCACACACACATATATTATGTAAACAAGAACTTTTATTTTGGATGTGATTAATCGTTTGACAGCATTAATATATACACACACTCACACACATACTATATATATATATATATATATATATATATATATATATATATATATATATATAGTTATTTGTTACATATAGTTACATATGGTTTACTTTATATATAATATTTTAAATATTTAGAGTATTAATATTTTGAAATAGCTTAATTTTGATCTGTTTTAATTTTTTCATTTCAGTTTTAGTCATTTTGTAATGTGTTTTTGCTAATACTTTATTAGTGTTAGTTTCATTATTACATTTCTATATAGCTTTTTTATATTCATATTTAGTTTTAATCTATTTTTATATAATCATGCTTTGAGTGGTTGTTAGTCAGAATAATCCACTCGAACGTCTCTAGATATGGTTTGAGTCCATACTTCACTGTAAGTCTGTGGTCTTAACATCTGCCATGTAAAGGGAAAATAAATGAATAATTTCTCCTCAACAAGCAGGATGATTTGAAGGGGGAAAAGTTGTGGAATAAGTTCAGATCAGAGTTTAATACTTTATGCCTGGGGGTTGTTCAAATATCTCTAACATAAGTAATAGTAATACTAATAATGATTTGAGAGTTTGCATACTTTGCTGATCTTTCGCTGCAGAAACTACAAGAACACTCTCAAGGGGCTCCCGATGCTGCGCGTAATGAGGTGATATTTATAAATGACATTTTTGAGGTTGAGAGTTGACTTATTTTGAGAAGAGCCCTTAATACTATCCATGAGTCACCCTGACTGAAGAAATACCCAGAATTCCTCCTCACTGCCACAAAGGAGGAAGAGTGCAAGACGGAGAGATTTTTCTTACCGGCTGAAACGCTGCTCATCTCTGACAGATACCCTTGGAGGAAGCTGAGAAAGAAAAATCTGTGCAGATCTAAAGAGAGATACAGCAAACAGCTAAAGATTTGGGCTTTTCTGGCCTATATGACAAGAGTCTTACACTTGATACTGACCCCTTGTGGTGTGGATAGAGCACCATGCAAAGGCAAAAAATTTGTGTGTGTATATATATATATATATATATATATATATATATATATATATATATATATATATATATATATATATAAGTATAATAATATTTATAATTATGATACTATTATATATATATATATATATATATATATATATATATATATATATATATATATATATATATATATATTATAATATAACAATATTTTTTAGGTCTTTAGGTAATATATATATATTATATTTTTATATTTATTATATTACAAATTAGCTTTTATTTTTATATTTTTTATTATTATTATTATTATTATTATAATTATCATTTTTTATTTTTATATATTGGTTTTCATTTTTAATTCCTGTTGCAAGTTTTAGTGATTTTATAATGTGCTTTTGCTAATTTTATTCAGTATTTGTTTTATTATTGTGATATTTCTATTTAGCTTATTTTTTCTATTTACATTTAGCTTTGACCTGTTTTTATTTTAGTTAGTTGCCAGGGCAACATTTCTAATTGTCATTTACATTTTTCATTAAATCATTTCAGCTTTATTTCAATAAACAAAACTATTTAAAACTGTTTTAGTTAACAATAACAACAGGTGTATTTTTCTATCAATATTACTGTTTTTCATACTATAAATCTTGAACTGACAAAACCACAAGTAATGACCTTAAGAAACCACCCAGCAACCACATAAAAACTACTCAGAATGCCTTAGCAACCACTTAGCAAAACCCTAGCAACCAAAAAATACTCAAAACTGCATTGCACTGGACTGGAATCCACCTACGACATCCATGAGGCAAGTTTTGCAGCACTCACAAATTTCTCAAAAAATATAAAGATGTAATTCTAAACATTTCTTTAGGTGTAAAACTCTTTACTGCAGCTTTAATATCAGTATGTGAGCGGTGGCACACAGGCAGTGAACTGCAAAAGAACAGCTAAGAAATGAGATTGGACTGAATCCTATTTTTCTAAGGCTGGTCTTGTGTCTGAGAGGCAGACGGGGGATTTGAAGCACACAGACTCTGCGCTGTCCAGCTGACATGTTAATCCATTTAAACAGTGGCCCACGACAGGAGCCAGAGCAGCTAGTCGGAGAAACGCCTCACGTCCCGACGACAACACGAAACGCAATCAGACACTGAACTTTATTATTCACTAAATCCCTTCCTATTATCTCCACCTGGCTGAATCACTTTCATAACACCACAGGAGACGAGTCGGGGGACAAAGTTTGCTGGAGTTCTTACGCTTCCTCATGAGCACTAAACAAGTTATGCAGAAATCAGTTTAGAGGGTCTTAGATGTCATAAACAATATCAATACCACCAATCAAGGGTTGAACTGAATTGAACAACTACAACGTTAGTAAGTGGGATGCAGTTATTCAGTAATTCTTTTCATGGTCTGATTACTGTTAAATGGCAAACTTTAAAATTCTATACTGTACAAATGTCTGAATATAATTAAGGAAGCTTGTTTCCTCACAGGATAAAAAAAAGAAAGTGAATGAAAACATCCTGCAAAGTTTTAAATCTGAAAGTGCACCGTTGTATAAAGTTATTGTCTCTCAAAAGAAAGAGTCGACTCTGAATCATTGAAATTAGTTGTTTTAAAAACGAATCCCAAGCCGTTTCATGTTGACTTCAACATGAAACATTTACATTACATTTTACATTTATGCATTTAGCAGACGCTTTTATCCAAAGTGACTTACAGTGCATTCAGGCTAACATTATTTACCGACCTAAACATTAGCATGTTGCCCACCCACTTGTCTGTCTTTTCCCATTGGTCTGAATGAAGATGCAAATTCATTCTTTGCCACTAGGTGCCGCTTTTGGAGCAGTAAAATAGCTGTTTCCCCGGTAACGCTGTACACAAAGCTGCACTGTGCTCACAAACTATGCTTTATCAGGCTACAGGCATGATGAAATGAAAATGAGATCAATCGACCAATCACAGACAATTAGCATCACGCAAAGAAGGGGTTTGGAAAAATGAATAGTTGAGCGAATCATTTGGGAGTCGTTGAGCAAGTAAGATAAAAATAAATGCATATTATAAGACAATGAAAGTGTTTTTTGACCTAGCATGAATGTCAACCTGTTGTCGGAGACTCCCAAAACCAAAATATGACCCTTTCATTCCCCATAATAGGGGCACAAAAAAAGAGAAAAAAAAGAAAGAAAAAAAAAACAGAACAGAACAGAACTGCTAAATGTAAATTCAGAATTCCAAGTAAAAACTCACAACTAATTTATAAAAGATATAAACTATCAAATATAGAAATGTGAGATGTAAACTTGGAGAGAAAAGTCCAAATTCTGAGTTTATATCTTTGTATCTCAGATTTCTTTCTCTTTTTTATTGAAAGAGAAAAAGTTTGAATTGTGAAATAAAAAGATGCACCTTTTTATTTTTTTATTCAGTGATGGAAACGGGCATATATTATAAATAAAATACTTTAGGAATAAAAAATGGTTTTAAATGCTACAAAATTGCTATAGATTATTTATTTATTTATCAAGCAAGCACATTTAATAGTGTTATTAAATTATTAATGTTATTAATGACATTTTAATTGAGAGCTACAGGAAATGGTAAATGTAATCTAAACATAAAAACAGATGAAAATTAATGTGTAAAATTAAAAAATAGAAATACAGTAAAACCAGTAATATTGTTAAATATTTTAAAAATATTAAATAATTGGTTTCTGTTGTAATATATTTTAAAGTAATTTATTCCTGCAATCAAAACTGAATTTTCAGCATCATTACTCCAGTCTTCAGTGTCACGTGATCCTCCAGAAATCATTCTAATATGCTGATTTGCTGCTCAAGAAACATTTCTGAATATCATCTATGTTGAAAACACTTGTACTGCTTCATATTTTTGTCAAAACCATTTTTGTCAGAATTTTTTGATGAACAGAAAAGAACAGCTATTTGAAACAGAAGTCTTCCATAACATTAAAAATATTTACTGTCACTTTTGATCGATTTAATGCATCCTTGCTGAATAAAAGTAATCATTTCTGAAAAAAAATGATGATAATGAATGTCCAATATACACTAAAAATGAAAAATAAATAGAAAAAATGTAAATAATATTAGGACTGTCAAAAGATTAATCGCATCCAAAATAAAATTTTTTGTTTACATAATATATGTGTGTGTACTGTGTATATTTATTATGTATATACTGTATAAATACAGACATGCATTTATACATTTAAGAAAAATGTGTTACATTTATATTTATATATAAATTATATGAATATAAATAGACTACATGCTGTATGTGTGTGTATTTATATATACACATAATAAATATACACAATACACACACATATATGTAAACAAAAACTTTTATTTTGGAAGCGATTAATCACTTGACCTCACTAATTAATATCTAACACAGTACTTATACATCATGCATCCCTAGTGAGAATTTAAAGAAATGCACACATATGTATTACATAATGAATGAAATAATAAAATGCAAATATGACTGTTTTAATGCAAGCAGCCTCAGGTTCAAAATCTGTCCCTCGACACAACAGATTGAGGATTTTCTGGACTGTGTTGTAAGCATCAAACAGTTCATATGTGTGGACTGTGTCCGTCTCACATCGATGACTCACAACTGTTTTACTTCTGTATGACACTCACAGAGGAACTCAAATCAAGAACCACTGCATTTGATTACACATCTCTATTGTATATCTATACGTCACCTCTCACAACCTCTCATTATTGAGCAGCTCTCAATAATAGATGTGCGTGAAGTATCTGTCAAAGCAAAAGTTTTACAGACCGGCAAGACAGAAAACTCATGAGAGAAGTGCTTTGGGTTGTTCCAGCTCCATGAACCATATGAACTGAATATCTGTCCCCGGTTTAACCTACAGCATAAATAAAGCATCTTCCCATCGAATGACCTCTCATAACTTGTTTCCCACACAAGGTGCAATGTAAAATCACAATATTAGCACAGCCTGGCAAACATTAGCAACCGTTCACCTCTCTCTTTCTCTGCATCAGCATTGATCTCTGTGGGAAAAATCAAGTCATTCTTAAAAAGACTGCTTGGGTAAATGGCAGCGCGAACGGCTCTCTCCATCAAGTAGCAATCTCGGCAATGGAAGGCATTTCATGCTGCAAATCCCCCGCTTAAATTGGACTGGTGTGACAGCATCAAATTTCCTCCCAGGGCGATATCAAAATGATTCAGATTTCTGCCAAGTGTTTGAAGCCTTCACATTAATGCATACTTGAGTCTCGCTCTTTTCAAACCCGGATTCACCGAAGTAAACACTGGCAGGAGCCCTGGGATCGCAATTCCAGAGGACGAGATTAAGGGCAAAGTAGGACAGAGGCGTTTCGAAATGAGAAGTTTAGCACAATCTTGTTATTATTAATGTCGACGCTCAGACGCGAACTTAAACAAAGCATCTGAGCAGATTCTTCAGCCGGCGAAACGCACGTGCCATTAAACAGAGGGGAATTCGCAGCGACGATTTGGAATTCAAAGAGAGCCTCGGAGGTCGAGTCGGCGTGAATGAAAAGTTGAGAGACCGGCTGGATGTTTTAGCATTCGATTTGCATAGTGAGTAGCCTGGCTGCTCTGATGAATAGGTAATACCAATCCTATGAGGCGAACAGGTTGCATTGTGGGACAGTAGCTGCGGGGCGTGTCATTCCAGTAGAGTGGATTCGCCTGACACTCCAATTTCATCAAAATCCTCCCACTTTTGTCCCGGGGCTACAGGTGACAAAATTTTTATGCATTATGGATTTATTTATTTATTTAGTCGCTTTCTTCTGTCCCTGAAACAAAAGTTGTAAACAGCTCTAACTCTGGCAGGCGCTTGTACACGAGGGGCCACGTTTCCCAGACGCAATAAAGCTGCAATAAAGTTGTAGCGTGTTGATATTGTTTGTCGCACCAAGTTGGACCTCTCCAAGCAATATAAATCTCATTTCACGACTCACACACGTCTAGAAGATTCACTAAATACAAGAACGTGGCTGGTAAAAACACTGGCTGGCATCTGAAACACAGCTTTACTTGTGTACATTTGACATTATACATCTTCTGTAGCATTGGAGAAGCCTGCCAGGCTGCTTATAATTCAAATGCTCAAGAAAATGTAGTTATCTACACTACAGAGTGTTATAGATAAGCAGTTATCCATATACAGAAATATACAGGCCCAATTATATAATTCAGTAATTAGAATTATAGATTTTAATTTCTTTAATTCATCTGGCACAAAAGCAATGAGGATTTAAATTAGAAAAATGTACACTAAATACAACTAATAAAAGTAGACAAAACTTTAAACTGTTCATCCAAAGTAAATTTTTTATCAATATTTTTTGTAAAATGCATTTTTTCTATATGAATATATTTTAAAATGTAATTTATTGATGCCATGAGAATGCTGAATTTTCTATATACATATTATATTAATATTTTACACACACACACACACACACACACATATATATATTATCAGTTTCCACAAAAATATGAAGCAGCATGATTGCTTTCAGCATTGATAATAATCATAAATGTTTCTTGAGCAGCAAGTCAGCATATTAGAATGATTTCTGAAGGATCATGTGACTTAAGACTGGAGGAATGATGCTGAAAATTCAGCTGCGCATCACAGGAATAAATTTAATTTTGCAATATATTCAAAAAGAAAATATAATATTTATAATTAATAATATATATATATATATTTAATTATATTATAATAATAATAATAATAATAATAATAATAATATAAAACCTTAATTATTTTAAACTTTTGGCTGGTAGTGCTCATGCAATTTTTCCCTGAAGTCCCAGCACAACATGAGAGTAATTGGAAATTTAAACAGCCCATTTGATTATACAGCTCACAAAAACAGTGTGCACAAACAATATGACATAAAAACCAGCAGTGCAGCGTTTCGTCAAGCTACACCACTTCTTGTTAGAAAAAAATAGCTCATTACTGGCAAATCTAAACTACGATGGCTAAATGTGAAACGACTAAACGTAAATGCCATGCTACTGACAAATTTAGTTAGCAGCATTGCTACTTAGTTAGTTACTCCTCAATGTCGGTCTTCTCAACCTAGAAATACGCCTTCCATGGGTCAAGGGCACAGAATAATGCCCTCCTAATATAATGAAGGATGGAGAATCTAGACGAGATAATTAAAGCGGAAGCATTCTAATATCAGACATGCATGATTGGCTGGGGCCGCAGAGGTTACAATGACGCAAATCCTCGAAGACAAGAAAGGTGACATTGTTCTCATACTTAGCCTCACTGTGAGAGCGGGAGAGGATAAAAAGGTGCCGTTTTTTAAATGAATGAAAGAAACTGAGATCACAGTCTACCTTTTCCGAGTGACTGCCGAATGAGGTTAGTCAGTGTGAAGTTTCTATTGTGGAAGCGCAGCTTCATTTTCACGAGGCCATCTGTTTGAAAGACCTGAAGATGTAATTATGCTGTCTTCGTTCAGACAGATCATGCACAATCAAGTGCAATTAGGTGGCCTTCTGCTCGAATTCCCTCGTGTTATGACGTATACCTTACATGCAGTTTTGTGTAAGTAAATATTGCTTCAAACTTTATGGTGCAAAGGACCTACAATTATGCTAACCTCCATCCTAAAATATAAAGAAAAAACAAATATTTACTGTAAAAAATTTACTGTTTTATTTATATGTTTTAAGTGTGTGTGTGTGTTGTACAAATTATTATAATATTGTGAAAATATGATTTAAAGAACCTTTCTATTTAAATATATTTCAAATTTAATATTTAAAATGTATTGATATTTCTTGAATATTTTACTATTAGTAAAAACATTTGTAGAAATTATATATATATAAAACATTTTATATTTTGTTATATTTAATATTTATATACATTTAAATGTATTTAATATATTGTTTCTTGAACATTTTACCTTTAGTAATTTTTTAATAATATATTTATAATACAATACTATACGTTATATTATTGTGAAACTTTTCTATTTTTTTAAATATTTTATATATTTTAAAATGTATTTAATATTTATGTAATATTCAAATAAATTTTACATTTATTTAAAATGTATTTGATATTGTGTTTCTTGTCAATTTTTATAAACAAATATATATATATATATATATATATATATATATATATATATATATATATATATATATATATAATATAATTGTGAAGAAACATTTCTTAAAATTAGAAATATTTCTATATTTTCATTTTTATATTATATACTAATTTTTAAATATTTGAGATGAATGTTCAATACATATATTAGTAAAACTTTTTTCACAAATTCTCTACAAAAAATACTGATATATAACA
>CM045018.1:2479226-2586726 GCA_024542945.1 allo-octoploid hybrid of Carassius auratus x Cyprinus carpio | reverse complement strand
TAACTACATTTTAAATTTAAAATCGCTCAGATCATTATCCCTTAGAATGAGCAACCTTTGCTTGGTAAACACCACTAAATAGTGCATTACAATTAATCTTTATATCTTACCAATGCAATTTGCACTAAAGTTACTATACAACATGTAGTTCAACATACAAAATGCATGCTAAGCTTAAAAACAAGGGGAAACCTAGGAAAACAATAAAAATATGCTGATAACTATCAAAAATCATAAAGTATGTAATCAAACTGAGAAACAAACATCTAACTTAAAACTGTTGCTTCTGGCCAAAATACCAGTCTATAATTTATAACAGTAAAAAAAAAAAAAAAAAAAAGTAATATAGAGGATTCGTATCTTAGCTGGAAGCAACAGCTTGAAGTTAAAAATGCTTTAATGATGGATTTGCAGTTTTTCACTTCACAAGAAGTTAACTGATGGACTGAAGTGGTGTGGATTATTGTGATGTTTTTATCAGCTGTTTGGACTCTCATTCTGACGGCACTCATTCACTGCAGAGGAGCCATTGGTGAGCAAGTGACGTAATGCTACGTTTCTCCAAATCTGTTCCGATGAAGAAACAAACTCATCTAAATCTTGTATGGCCTGAGGGCGAGTAATTTTCAGCAAATTTTAATTAAACTATTAAAACTATTAAGAAAGTGAATAGGTCGATTGTAATTTTGCATTGACTTTCAAATATGGTGTTTCCGCTATTCTTGTATTTACCCATGACGAACTGTAAACACGTAGATTAACCCTTAATGATGTACTAGTCTAAAATGATTACATAAACATATAAAAACAAACCAGTGACACTGAGAAATGCAAATGCAACCTTTCAGACCAACAGCCGCAGGTCTGTTATATATGCTGGCTTTCCATTGATTTGTTTCAGTAATTGACTGTCTAGAGAGTCCTCTAACCTGGAACTCACACCATAATCAGTTTGTTCGTGGGTAATTACTAACACCTGCCCCCGAGCCCTTTGACTCACCTCAGCAGCTACTTATGAGGCTTGTGTCGAGTCTCGGCAGGTCTACGTGGATTCCTCTTTATCCAGAGGCATCTCCGCTTGGCTTAAGTGACTGTCGTGTTTGTGTAGATACAATATCTGACTTGTATGATGCAGGTTGTTGTCACCACTATTAGATTTGTCTCAGCCAACAGGCTGATCCCTCATGAGCACTTGGTGAGACAAGTTCAACAGACTGCCTGTCGAATTCAGAGGCAACCTGGATAAATAGAAATGACAGATATCTCTAACATTTATCTCAAGTTCCCTCTGTAGAGCTGTACATGGTTTATAGCTGGTGCAAGGCGATTAACACACTCACTTTTTCACTTTTTACTTACATATTTATATATTTTTTAAATATGCACAACAATAAATTATGAATAACAACAAAAAATATTAATATATATCAATAATTAATATATTAGTAATATACATGGTGTCAGAATATATTTATAATATATTTCAATATCTTCAATATATTTATAATAATGATTGTATAATAATGATTAAAATATTTTTATTTAAATACAATCACTTTGATTCATTCCGTTTATATTTTATACAAATACGATAAATTCTTCACATAAATCTTATAAATAATTAAATAATTATAGAACAGTTATATTAGAATAATTTACATTGTAATTATATAATAATATTATAATAATTATAATATAGTGTTATATTATTTTCATAAATACACATTTCTAGACAGATATTGACATTATTATATTGTGTGTTCGTGTGTGTGTGTGTGTGTGTGTGTGTGTGTGTGTGTGTGTGTGTGTGTGTGTGTAAATATAAAAAACTGTACATATTTTGTTATAACAATTTAAATGTATTTAAATTAAATATAATCACTTTGATATATTCAATTTATATTATATAAAAATAAACAAAAGCATATCTTTAGTTTTTGTATAGCTCAGATTTTACTGACTGATAATACTGTTTCATGTAGGTATTAGAAATTACTGAATAATTATGTTATATGAATAATAATTCATATTGTTATTAGGTAAATATTGATATTTTATGTATATATAAAATCCATTCCTTAACATAAAGCTCATTCCTATTTTTGCTTGATAATAATCCTGTTACACTTAAAAACACATTAAAGAAGTAAAACGGGTTCATGTTGACCTGGTTTATGATTCTATCCGAATATAAAGTCTTACAATAACAGGACAACATCCTGTCTAAAGCTTCAGTGCGTTTCTATATATCTGGTACACAAGCAAACACACTCGAGCGCACTGAAACTCTTTAGCTGCGTCAGGCTTTGGATTACACCAGTGATGAAACTGCTTTGCTGAGTAAAGCGTATTTCTCTATTTGCTATTCATGTTAGCAGAGCGAACGCTTCGTACTAGGACGTGGCCTTGACCTCCCATGCTCTTGGATTTCTTACATATATATACATATGTGTTGCATCCAGGTCAAGTGTTGTAACCCATTACCACTGACCCATGCGACGACTACATGACATATGATTAAGTGGGCAAACGCTAGTGCAAAATTCAGATGAAAAACAGATGCATTAAAGCAAAAAGCAGGACTTTTTTCTATTCTAAGCTGAAATGCATGTTCCATTTGCCTCAATGCTTTCCCTGTGTACACCTTGCTACCTAGCAACCTCGTTAAACCTCTGTCTGTGATGCTGTCAGCAAAGTGTTTCATGCAGAGGTCACAGTGGTGCATAAGAGGCATATTGAACCCAAAAGGCCTGAAGAATTTCTAGGGTTTTCTTTACTCGTCATTCCATGTTTTTAGCCTCTACTCTTTGTACTTATCAGCGTTTGATGAAATGGCGGCCTTGGGCAGTACATAAATTATGATTTATATTTTAATCAAAGTAAAGCCTGCTGAACTGATGTGGAGGGAGAGCGTGACATATGGGCAGCCAATGGCAGGAGGCCATGTTTGAGATCTTATATATTAGGGCAGAAAGGTAAAACTGCAGCCGGTTCTTTTTTGTCGTGAGTCAGTGCAGCAGGTCATGGACGTGTGAGCTTTCTCTCTCACCATCTGCTGATCCCGTGTGACTGTGTGATTCGGGGCCTAAACCAGCACTTCTGCAAGGACATCTGGGCAAGAGAGTACAGATGCTGAACTAGATTTTTATACAAAACATCACATTACCTGTGCAACGATGCTAGAATGTTCTGTGTGATTGCCAGGACATTGCTATATGGTTGCTAGGCGAGTTTTATGCAGTTCCGATACTGAAATATCTAAAATGGATTTGATATTTTTTTTCACAGTATCAATACACCGATACCAGCTGCTCAGTTCACGCACACCAAAGAGTAATGAGTAGAGTTTGGTAAAAAAATAAAAATAAAAAAGTATTGCTTTTTCGATGTTAATCAATTCTCATTTTTACGAAATAATATCAGATATTAAAAGCCAGGAATTGATTAGTCTAGCCTGTTTTCATTTGATGAATGGAACACTTTAGCGCACCTCCCATCTAATAAATTTACCCCCGAAAAAAACATATTCGGTGACCATAAACTCATTAGTTAGCTAGAAAAATGAACTCTAAAGAGTAACATATTCATTATAATTTTTACTGTTCTTCGATGTTTAATTTATGTTTGAATAAATCCATCAAGATTTTATGACAGCCACCATATAATGTTTATATTTCGTAAAACAAATTGGTGTAGAAATATAATTATGTAATTGCAAATTTATTATTATAAAACACTTTGCGTAATTTAAGTGTTTGTACAAATCAGTTAATTTTAATCTTCAATATCATTATAGACAACTGGCTCATGTATAGTTTACAGCATCTGTTGAGAGTTTATTTTTCCTTGAGAAAATCTGACATGTATTGTACATGATATATATCCAAAATGATCAATATTGAATCGCAAGCTTGTGAAGAATGTGAGAATTTAATCGAATTGTGATATTGTGTCAAAACCCAGCCCTAGTTATAATGAGAAGCATTTATAAACCTGTTGTCCAACAAACACACATTTAACAATATACAGTAATTGTATTCCAAACTCACTTTATAATGTCAGTCGAGTGTTTGAAATAACTTCCTTTTGAGAATGAGGCCCAAAATATATTACAAGCTACATCGATTATCACTGCATTATTAGTCGACTTTATTCTTACCTGAAACCCAGATAAACCATATATTGTTTGATCAGTTAAAGCATTTTTAAGGGACAGCGATAGCTGGATGTTTTGTCCAAATTAGGGATTTCCTGGAACCTCATCAGTTCTGTTACTTCTGTGAGGCGTATTCGGAGTTTCTGCACAAGGACGCCCTCTGGCTTACAATATGAATGAAAAATTACATGTGTTTGTAGCCCTCCACAATGCTCACACCACCTCATTTTTGGTTAAATATTCGCAAATTCAAAAGTTTTCTCCAGTATTTTACCTCCTCATAAAGTTTTACCACATTGTCATGTTCTAGCCTGGTCATATATTTATCTTTCAGTAACATTATTCTTGTCTTTAGATATGGCTTGGTATATAATGAATGTCACTGCAGTTCAACAAAACATGATTTTACATAACTTGTATATAATACATCAGTACTTTTAAATGAGTAGAATAAGTTTTAAAAAAGTGCCTTTTTTCCAAACAACAGGATCTGATTTTAGGTTATCTGTAAATACTAATGACTATCATGGTAGCATAAAATAATAAGTTTAGTCTTTAACAGAGATGTTGCATGGTGTCATCTACTTGTGTACTAGACACCTTGAACAGAACACAGAGAGATATTGTACTGAACATCATTTTCCGAGGCATAGATTTAAACTTGCAATGAAAAAACTTTCACAATCTATTCAACTTTTTTAGTTTGATGCATATACAAGTGAAACATGACATTCAATGTGAAAATATGTATTATAGCTCTAATGTAGATAAACTATATAAAATGTTATCTTTATATTTAATGAGAATTATTTCCGATTATTTATTTTTAATTAATTTTGTATTATAAAAAAAAAAACAATTATTTAGTAAACTTTTCTGTCTTGAAATTATGTGCACAGATTAGTCACGCATAATAATACCAAGGATGGGTATTAAAAATAAAACGGGGCTTGATTTCATGTTGCCTTTAAACCCCTTAAGAAATCCTCTAATTACTTACTGAAAAACAGTTACGCTTTCTCCTATCAAACATGTTTATGTACTCATGCTAGTTATTGCATTAATATTTCAACAGCCTTGATTTCAGGGCTTGGCGTGAGAAATGGCAATATTTCTTGGACATTAATTCAGCAATCTACAGTAATCATTAACAAAATCCTCTCAGGGTGTTAGGTCTTACATTTTGGTTAAATGTGTCTCAATTATCTATTAAATTATTGATAAGGCAAAGGCTTCAGCTGCCAGAAAGAGTCAGTCTGGTCTGGTTCAATCAGTAGGAACACACTGCCACCTGCTGGTCGGGTGTTAGATGACATCCACGATGAGGCTGTTGTGTCTCTACTAACAGATGACAGTGCGTATAAAATTGTACTTTGATTATTATGAAGATATTTGAATAATGCAGTAACTCTAATGTCAAATTATGAATGATTAAAATTATTATTTGGGGCGAGGGAGATTGAGAACTTTAATTAGAAATGCAAAATACTGTATTCCTGAGATAATACCTGGATGCCACTCACTGAACTAACATAATGAGGTCATGTGACAACAATGTAACCTCCTACTATATGTAGTGTCTGCATATTTAGTTATGTAGTATATACAGTAGTTGCAAATATGCAGTACTGTGCAGCATGCAGTACACAGTGTAACACACTGAAAGTGGCCTTTGTTTGAAATCATTTAACTTGCATAGTTGTGCTAATTCGGATCAAGGGAATTGCAATGAAAATCAAAGGCTCATAAAGCTTTTGTTTTGGTCTAAATCAATGCACTTGCTAAAAAGACTCGAGGATCCAGAGTCAAGACTAGACAGCATGTGTTCTGTTTAATAGGAGAAATTAATCTTTATGGGCCATGTCATACAAATAAAGCCTCTGGGCTGCACTATCTAACACACATTCAATTCTGTTTATTCTGCTGGATTGATACTAATTTGGTTTTTAGAGCTACAGTTTAAATGGGCACTTTTTAGCACTTCAAAAATAATGCATTATTGGAAAATCAATAACCACACAGTGATTTCTCATCACTTCTGCTTGTTCTTGAAACTGTATCATCTAAGATGTGGAAATGATGGTGTGTGTGTGTGTGTGTGTGTGTGTGTGTGTGTGTGTGTGTGTGTGTGTGTGTGTGTGTGTGTGTGTGTGTGTGTGTGTGTGTGTACAGTATATAGGCTTTTTCTGAGGTGTGCACATGTATATGCAAAGCCTACAAAATCTCATATCAGTTGATAAAAATGTAAAACATGACATGTTGGGACAGCCCTCTGCTATGAACACTAAAATGCTTATCAAAATCATTCTAGATGGTAGCGGTGTGCAAAGCTACATCTGATGACAACAAAATCAGAGGGTTTTTTTTTTCTTTGATCGCAAGACCGTGACAACAGCCGTCTTTGAACCTCTCTCACAGTACGACACAGGACCACTGATTAGGAGCCTCGATCACAGAAATTGCCAAAATTGTGTCACGATGCCAGTCTTTCGTCTGGGACAGCCGGAAATTGTGCAGTGTGTTTAGGGTTTTAATCAGGTACTCTGTGTTTTGTCGTTTGGTTAACATAAATGAAAAACAGCAGCAGGTTTATTAGACTGCTGTCACTTTAAGACCAAATGCATGGATCTAATATACTGTTACACGTGCGTTTACACAGTTTTTACATTGAATTTAGATATAACTGACTGTGTTTACATGAATACTTGCCACAACGGGCATTTTGACATCATAATGTCGCTACAGCAAGAAAGCAGACATCAAATTGATTATAAAAACTCGATCGTTTTATGTAACATCCTATGCACTCAAATGATCCAAATTAACATGTTTAAAGTGGAGGGGGAGAGAGAGAGAAACACACATGACGTAAATAAAATTAAATAATTTACATACCAAACTTTTTCTTCTAAAAAAAAGTTTTCCATTGACTCTTTACTAAACATGTCCTTAGAGAACTTTTGGAATAAAACCATTGTCTGATGACATTGAAGGAATCGTTCACCCAAAGATGAATTTCCATGTTTAGGTGAACTGATCAGTGTTAGTTCAGATACCTGTGCTCATCACCGAGTCTGTGGACTGAATCGATGGACATCACCATCTCAGCCACATCCTCCAGGATATGATCACCAAACTAACTCAGATCTCCAGCGACATAGTAATACATGAGCAGAAGCAGAGAATGAACAGACAGCACTGTACATCTGACAAACACAAGATCACTGCTTCATGAGTACTGGAACAAAACACTACAGAACTGAATCATTCTCAAAGAATATTTAAAAAAAAAAAAAAAAACAATTATTTTCTACTTTTCTTATTTGCTCTTTTTTTATATTGACTAGTCTAATACAATCAGATACAACAATGCATAACAATATATACTGATACGTTGAATTTTAACTTTAGTTTCAAATGATTTGCTATAGTATCAATGCTGTGGTCAAACTACTTATTACCTCACCTGAATATGTTCGTAGTTTTGTGTTGGATGTGCGTGGAAAGCAATCTTCGGGATGGAAATACGAATGTTTTATTTGTAAACATAATTTGTTTTTGTTTTTTTGTTTTTTTTCAGTCAATCTCTTAAAACTAACAAGCTGAGCAAGTAGCAGAACTGACACTGTCGTGTAAACCGAAAAGCGAGTGGACAAGCAAACCGATTCAATTGAGTCATTTACGCTGGAACCGCTCCAATTGATTCAAACTCGTGACTTCGTTCATTCAGTTCAAGGTATTCACTAATAAAAACCGGTTCAAAAGAGCCATTCATTTTTGAATTTCGAAATCACTTGTAATGATTTTGAAAAGCAGTGATGGGTGAAGCGGATCGAGCTTTTCGAAACTCCGAATCAGTTAAACTAAAATGCGTCGCAAAATGATGTTTCGAAGCGCTTCAGTCGGACCGCGAATCATGAGTCATTTGATTCAGATCGGAACTAAACGGATTCGTGAATCTTTTGATTCAGATCGGGACTTCGCGAAACGGGTTCGATCATTTCAGAGTCAAATAGCGGATCGGGGCTTCGGATCGGGATCGTGACTCATTTGATTCAGATCGGATAAGCGGGTTCATGAATCATTTGATTCAGATCGGGGCTTCGGAACGCGTATCGAATCATTTAAATCAGATTGGAACTTCAGAGCGCGTATCTCAAATCTTTTTTCCGGATTTTATTTTTTATTTTTTATTATTTATTTATTTACTGTAGGCTAAGCGTCAAACCATTAAGGCAAAACATAAAAAGGAAACAAAGTATACACAGATACAAATGTGTTGCCAGGTTAACAATTAAAGTAATACATTAGACACAGTTTAGAGATAGCCCTTGAAGAGAACACATAGAATGAATAGAGATACAGTTTTGACTGCTTTAGGATTAAAAGAACATTAGATAGTTTCCAAATACTTGTCTAGATTAGCTTTAAAAAGAAAATAAAGATTTAGAGACAGTATTTTTTTTTTTAATTTAGCACAAATAAATAAATAGAACAAAGATACAAATTATAGGCTACAATGCTTAAATTTTTCAGGTTTGTAAGTGTTCAGGTACAAAAATTGAATAAACATATGTATATATATATATAATTTAATATTATTATAATACAACATTATATTTGTAATTTATTGTAATTTAACCCAGTTATGGGCTGTTTTACCATCAAAATTGTCACTTTCTAGGAGATGTCCTTAAGTTATTGGCTTTTGTTAGTTGAAAGGTTTTTAAAAAAAAAAAAAAAACTAAAAGGACTGAGAGAGGGCACAAAAAATATCCCAAGCAACCTTCCGTTTTGTACTACAAAATGTCGTCACGATTTTATTAAAAAGTAGTCGTGATTTTGGACGTGACCGCGTGTGGTCGCTGTCGGGCGTCGTGCGTGAGTCGTGACGTCAGTGGGCCACGCACGTTCAGCGCGTGTGATCGTAGAATGATAGAAAAGCTAAACACGCTTCTGTACGCAGGGAATTATGAAAAACAACTATTCTAGCACTTTGTTAAGAAAACCAACCGTCTCTTGTTAAAATATCTTTATGAAATAACCGAGTCAGAGGAAAAGACGCTTGAAATCAACATCGAAAAATAAGGCCCAGGACTGAATCGGATCCAGCCCAGCATGGACGGTGAATGCAACTTTAATTTCGTTAATATCGCTTAATATAATTCATGCAGTAATGTGATGTTTTGCTGTCTATTAAGTTGATTATAAAGTAAATGTGTAATTTGGACCGCATTTAGCGTCATGCGTCGTTTGGAGATCTTTTAATTAGTTAAAGTGTGTTGAATTTGGCCGGAATTGCACATGATGTTGAATCAGAAGCACGGTCCCACCTCTGTGTAGTGATGCATGTGCAGATCCTCAGATGTTTGGTGCTGCTGCTGTGGTCAGATGTGAGGCACAGACTGCCGGACACAGTCCTGCTCAACAGCTCTCCTTCAAATCCATGCAAACTCGTGTTTTTCATGAAGATTTGTTTTATTTTCTCTATATATCTAAACCGTATACGTCTCCAGTCCTTCACAAGTGTGGCAGTTTAGGGCACATTTGTGGTGGTGGACACAGATAGTGGTTTTTTAATGTGGTCTTTGTGTTGGACATACAGTCTGAATTTGTCTTCGGTTCCAGGAGATGGAGAGGGCCAGAGCCGCTGGTGTCTGTCCCAGGTCAAGGGAGCCATAGATGATGATGTAGCCGAAGGTAAGACACTTACTTTACCACAGTAAACACAAACACCAGAGATACTACTGCAACACCGTAATAAGTAGAATTTGTTACCGTCATTGTCGTTTTGTTAAGTTTTACTCTTGTATTGATGTTATGTAATTATATATTTATGCAATTCATGAATATATATATATACGTAAATGAATAAATATATTTATACGTCTATTAAGTTATTTATTTCAAAAACAACAAAAAAAGGCTACTGTAAGACCGTAATAAATTGCTATAGGATCTTCAAAGCTTCTTTTTGATGTTTTAGTATCATTTTTGATAACCATGCTGGATATTATCCAAGTTTGCAGAGTTTTTGTTTTATTAATAGTTATTAATTTACGAAATGCAGTAGTTACCACTGTGAAGTTTAAACACGTTATAAACTAATATGATATCTTCAAAGCTTGCACAATCTTTCTTTTTGTAATTTTAGGCATGATTTTTGAAAACTGTGCTGGATATTAATTTACTAAATTGTTTATTGATTTATTGAATGGTTGCCGTGTTTTACCTTTTTGTTTTAATGAATTTGTTTATGAATTTCTGAGTATGCAAACATGCTTCCATCAGGGATATTATTATCATGGAAACACATCAGCGAAGATAATTTATCATTTTCTATAAAATGTTCTGTCAGCCATATGAAAAGCTTGTCTATTCATAAAATAATTTAGAATGTAATTCTGATGGTTCGTGTAAAGGTCTGAGAATGACATTTATAATACTTAGAAAAGATTAATGGTGTTTCAGATGTACTTTGGCTCTCACTTATCAAAATATGTTTCTTTAGGTTAAATGGTGCATGTGTTTTTAGCATAAAGGATTAGTCTCTGGCTTGAGTCAGAACATGGCACGGCCCAGCACCACGCTGCCGCCCGTCACAATAATACGACAGACAGAACGAGAGAGAGCTTGTTATTGTTAGGGAAGGCAGGGATGGGGGTTGTTGGACGGTACTGTGTGTGCAGATGCCCGAGATGCTTTTAATGCCAGGCTCCGCATGTTTCCGCCCACATGCCCTCAAACACAAGCAGTCACTTATCTTCTCAGAAACCTTCGGTGAAACAATATGCTCTCATAGTTGCTCTTTTCAGTAAATCATTATTGTGTGTGTTGCAGCTGACATCATCTCTGCGGTGGAGTTCAGTCATTCCGGGGAGCTTTTGGCCACAGGAGATCGAGGTGGAAGAATAGTGATCTTCCAGCAAGAGCAAGAGGTGAGATGGGTTACAGTCCATTACACACAACAATTAAAGAGAGGCGTGTCCATGAGCTTTTCAGGCTTAAAACTGTTATTCGAAATACAAAAAGGCACTGTAAATACATAGTCCACATATTCAAGACATGCCACGTGAAACGTTATTGGTTCTCACGTGTCTTGTGATCATTTATAACATGCTGGGTTTGAACATACAAATTTGAGAGCATTTTTGAGTGAGCTGTTCCTTAAAGGGATACTCCACCCCGAAATGAAAATTTTGTCATTAATCACTTACCCCCCATGTTGTTCCAAACTCGTAAAAGCTTTGTTCGTTTTCGGAACACAAGATATTTTGGATGAAAACCGGGAGGCTTGTGACTGTCCCATAGACTGCCAAGTAACTTACACTGTCAAGGTCCAGAAAAGTATGAAAGACATCGTCATGGCGCTACGGTGATGCGGAGAGACACAAAGGGGACAAATTGTTGAATAAAGTCGTTATTTTTGTTTTTCTTCTCGTACAAAAAGTATTCTCGTCGCTTCATAACGTTATGGTTGAATCACTGATGGCAGATGGAGTATTCTGACAATGCTTTTCATACTTTCCTGGACCTTGACACTGTTATTTACTTGGCAGTCTATGGGACAGTCTCAAGCCTCCCGGTTTTCATCCAAAATATCTTAAATTGTGTTCTGAAGACGAACAAAGCTTTTACGGGTTTGGAACGACATGGGGATAAGTATATCCCTTTAATTTTTGCTCCTGAAGACTTTATGCATGGGAATGCAAACAGACATGCTTCCATTAAGGTTCTTATGGTCATGAAGACATTTCAGGGAATTGTAAAATTGTGATTTATAGCCCTGGAATATTTGTGATACTTGTGGAAATCAGTAAAAACTGAAAATATAGTAGTTTATTAAATGAAAAAATTAATAATACATTTAATGAAAATAATAATGATTATTATTATTATTGGCACCTCAAGACACCATTATTGGTTCTCATGCGTCTTGTGGTTGATTACAACACATTGGATTTAAACATGCAAATTTAAGAGCATTTAAAGTAGACTATTCCTTTAATAAAGTGAAATGTGAAAGTAACGTGGCATGTGGCCTAGTATGGTGACCCATACTCGGAATTAGTGCTCTGCATTTAACCCATCCAAAGTGCACACACACACTCCGTGCACACACACACACCGTGAACACACACCCGGAGCAGTGGGCAGCGGTGCCCGGGGAGCAGTTGGGGGTTCAGTGCCTTGCTCAAGGGCACCTCAGTCGTGATATTGAAGGTGGGAGAGAGCGCTGTACATTCACTCCCCCCACCTACAATCCCTGCTGGTGCGAGACTCAAACTCTGACTCTCTAACCATTAGGCCACAACTTCCACCCTACATTAACCTCCCTGGATTCGAACCCATGACCTGAGAGCTTCTGGGTCAGTGGCTTAGCAGAGTGCGCCACTCACTTGACAATAATAATATACATTGCGATGCAGTTTTAGAATTATTTTAAGTTTAAATTTTCATTATCAGTTTTTGCATTTTTTATATTTCTATTGTTAGCTTTAATTTATTTTTATTTCAGTTTTAGTTATTTTAGTACTTAAAGTTTCAACTTATTTCTAACGTGTTTAACTGCCAGGGCTACGTTCTAATTTTCATTTAAGTTTGTCATCTAACATTTATATTTAATTTCAGCTTTGTTTCAGTTAATGTAAGCAATTTAAGTTTTTTTATTTTTTTGGTCATTAATGTCATACAGGATGTTTAAAAGGTCATGTGACATCTCTCTGTCCCATCAGAGTAAGAACTTGCCGCAGGGCCGTGCTGAGTATAACGTCTACAGCACGTTCCAGAGTCACGAGCCGGAGTTCGACTATCTGAAGAGTCTGGAAATCGAGGAAAAAATCAACAAGATCCGCTGGCTTCCTCAGAAAAATGCTGCACACTTCCTCTTGTCCACAAACGGTGAGCTAGCAGATGAAATGCGCAGATGTGTTATTTTAATATTACTTCTATTATTAATTTTTTGAATTGGCTTTAATTTGAATTTTCACATTTTAATAATTTTATACATTCTTCATTTTAGTTTTTAATACTATAATAACATATGTAAGTTTCATTCCCAAGGCAACATTTTACATTTTTCCGTACAATATTATCAACATTGATTTTGAGTAGTTCAGTTAATAATAACAGCACCGGTGCAGATGCAGACACATTAACACATTTATATGCGTGGTCTGCTCTGTTATCAAATATGTAGATTATTCAATGCTCCGTTGTTTTCTTGAATGCAGATAAAACCGTCAAGCTCTGGAAAATCAGTGAACGAGACAAGAGACCGGAGGGTTATAACCTCAAAGAAGAGGATGGCCGCTACAGGCATCCGTCATCCCTCACAACACTACGGGTGTGAACACACTCACACACACACATTTTGGATTCTGTTAATGCATTGATAAGTCTATAGGAGTAACAGGCTTTGCTCGGCGCAGGTTCCAGTGTTCCAGCCGATGGATCTGATGGTGGAGGCGAGTCCGCGGCGGGTTTACGCCAACGCTCACACCTACCACATCAACTCCATCTCCGTCAACAGCGACAACGAGACGTATCTGTCCGCCGATGACCTCCGGATCAACCTGTGGCACCTGGACTTCACCGACCGAAGCTTCAGTATCCTGTTCATCCATTTGTTTCTTTATCCATCTTACGCTACTGTTCAAAAGTGAGGGATTGGAAAGACTGAAAGGCTGAAAATTCTGTAATGCGAAATATTATTACAATTGAAAATAATTTTCTATTTGAATATATTCTGAAATGTAATTTATTCCTGTGATGCAGAACTGAATTTTTTTTAGCCAGTCTTCCCCATCACATGATCCTTCAGAAATCATTCATATTTTCAGTGAAATAAGTCGCACTTGCTTAAAAATTGCATAATTGAGAGAAGTTGAATCAGTGTATAGGTCACACTTTATTATTATGTTCAGAAATTATGTAAAATGCCAGTAAATAAAATGTTATAAATACTAAATACATGTATTTTAGTTCCCTTCTCTCAACAAATATTTAAATTTTAGTGGTAACATTATTAATAATATTTAACAAATATTTAAATTTAACGGTATTCAGAACAGGCATGGAAAATAGATGTATAAACTAAAATTCTCCCAACATTTATTAGAAACAGCGAGCTTAAAACTTATGGAAATATATAACATTAAACAACTCCATATATTTGTGGAAACTGCATTTTTCGGTATTCTTTGGTGAATAGAACGTTTATAAATGCCTTTACTGCCAGATTACTACACTTTTGATTGGTTTAATGCATGCAACTATTACTTTCTGTTCAATAATCTTGCCCACCCCAAGCTTTTGTAATTATATTATAACACTTGCATGTTTCATAGTTGTTAACAAGGCAGTTTTTAAACCAGAAAAGCGTGATTTCCACTCCCTTGTAATTGCTTTTCATGTTTTTTCCTCATGATGTACACTGTTTCACATTCCTCATAGTGCAACTGAAGTTTGGCCTTAACCACTGACTCAGACATTGTTGATATCAAGCCGGCCAACATGGAGGAGCTGACGGAGGTGATCACGGCTTCAGAGTTTCACCCGCTCCAGTGCAACACGTTTGTGTACGGCAGCAGCAAGGGCTCCGTGCGCCTGTGTGACATGAGGGCGTCTGCGCTGTGTGACCAACACTCCAAATGTATGTTTCACTGCTCTTTAGAGTAGGATTATCATGCAGGTTTTGGCTGATCAAGCTGAAAACCTTTGTTGTCGTATAACTGATTTATCATGTGTGTCTGTGCAGTGTTTGAGGAACCCGAGGACCCCAGCACACGCTCCTTCTTCTCGGAGATCATCTCCTCCATCTCAGACGTCAAGTTCAGTCACAGCGGCCGATACATGATGACCAGAGATTATCTGACCCTCAAGATCTGGGACCTGCACATGGAGAGTCGACCGGTGGAAACCTACCAGGTGCTGTTTCTGTCTGAGAGATTTGCTCTTAAGAAAATAGTAATCCCTATAGCTTTGGTGTACCAAAGCAAATTAGTTCACCTAAAAATTAAAGTTGTCATAATTTACTAAGTTTCACTGTTGCTCTAATTTGCATGACTGACTTCTGAGACACAAAAGGAGAAATGCTGAATATTCTGGTTGTTTTATACATGCAATTAGAGTTAATCTGGACTGAGGCTTTTAAGCTTATAAAGAGTGCTTTGGAAGTAGCATAACGTTTCGTAATTAAATAGGTTGATCCAGTCATTCTTGAATCATGCTGAGAAGTTTTCTGGAAAGGAAGAGAATCGATGAGTAACAACTTAAATCTATGTTCTTTTATGAATTCAGACAATATCTTTTTTTAACCTTGAACACTCTAGTTTCCATTACTTGTAAGTACATGGAAGAAACAACCAGAAGATTTAAAGTTTCTACTTTTCCATTAGAAGAAAGAAAGTCAAAGTTGTTTGGAAGGACAGGAGGGTTAGAAAATTATCATTTTCTTTTTGTGTGAACTAATCCTATAAACAGAATAATAATTTAGCAACATTGACATTTCATTGCATGAGAATATTGTTTTTACACAAGTCAGAATATTTCTGTAGAAAAAACCATCAGGATTTGATTGGATTATGAAAAGTTGGATATGATGCACTGCGTTAATGACATATTGCAATTACTGTGATTATAAACTTAATTATGGCACTTTTCCACATTGGATTGAGAAATGATAACTCAGTATGTTAATAGTCAGAATGGCAAAAGTGATGCATGACCAGCTTTGCTGTTGAGATACATTTTTTTGTCTTTGGCTTATTTTTTATTGAAATTGAAATTATCCTTCATTAGTAAGACATTAGAAGCAATATCAAACACAAATATGTACAGCTTACGTTACCTAAAAATGTTTGAATGGTAGTGTAATAGAATCCAATGGCAGTAATGATTTCTGAAATGGAATGAATAAAATGAAACTTTCTTTTTTTTTTTTTTTTTTACATAAAAGTTACTAAATTCTCTAAATTAATTTAGAATGAAAATTGTTTAAATATGTTAATGTAGTGAATATTATAGTGTACAAAACATGGCTAGAATTTTACTTGGCAGCAATGGCGTTCTCTCTCTCTCTCTCGCTCTCGCTCTCTCTCGCTCTCTCTCTCTCTCTCTAGTCTATATATATATATATATAGAGAGAGAGAGAGAGAAGAAAATGTCAAAGAGGGTTTCTTTCCCAGGAACTATAAGCAATTTTTTTTTATTATTATGAGTAATTCAATTTCAAGCTTATTGGTCTACTTACATGACATTATTTGCATGGCTCTGATTACCCAGAATGCACTGAATAAAGACTGTGAAGCAACTGATATATTCATAAACTGGCTTTCCCTGCTGGATGTCCTTATATCATTATGCATGACATTAGCGTGTTCTGTGTCTTTGATCTCTCTCTCATCAGGTTCATGGTTATCTCAGGAGTAAGCTGTGCTCTCTCTACGAGAACGACTGCATCTTTGATAAGTTTGAGTGCTGCTGGAGGGGCGATGATAGGTGAGGAGACATGCTCATGTTCAGTAATGGCATGAGAAGCCATCGATATGACGTTTCTGTCACATCCTGATAAAGACGAAAGCATCTTTGGGTGCATTTCAGTTCATGATAAAAGCAAATACAAAGCAAACCTCAAACAGCCATGAGCTGTGTGCTCACAGCCGTATCACTCATCCAGAGAAAGTCTGTCAGACTGAAGCTATGCGTTCAGTGTTATTCTGTTGTTTTCTGAGAGAAATGAATTCTTCTGCAAAGCATTTAATTGATCAAAAGTGACAGTCATAACATTTATAATGTCAGTATTTCTATGTAAAATAAATGCTGTTCTTTTGATGTTTCTATTCATCGAGGAATCCTGAAAAACTTTCAGCGTTGATGATAATAAGAAATGTTTTTTTAAGAAGCGAATCAGCGTATTAGAATGATTTCGACTTGAGTAATGATGCTGAAAATTCAGCAAAAACATCACAGGAGTAAAGTACATTTTGAAATGCATCCAAAAAGAGTTATATACAAAATTGTAGTAATTTTTCACAATATTATTGTCTTTACTGCATTTTTGATCAAATAAACAGCTTTGATGAGCATAAAAGGGCTTCTTTTAAAAACTTCAAAAACATAATAAATAAATTCACAAAAAAAAAATTATATATACTTTTGTTTATTTAGTGAAAACAGTGTAAAAAATACGGTTATCTATCTATCTATCTATCTATCTATCTATATATATATATATATATATACATATATATATATATAATATTAAACTAGAGTTTTACAGTAATGCAGCAATGGCTTTTCGACTGAATTTTATGATATATATATATATATATATATATATATATATATATATATATATATATATATATATATATATATATATATATATATATAATTTTTTTTTTTTTTTTTTTTATGTGTGTAGGTCAAAGCAAATACATAAACATTTCAGTTAAAATCAAGTTAAACTTAATGAAAAAGGGAAATGTTACCTTGGCAATTAGCTAAGTTTTTTTTTTTTCTACTTTATTGCAGTTAAAGTTTATTTCAAGTTTTTTTATTTCTTTTATTTTATATATATTTATCAGCTCTTTATTTAAGCGTTTTGGTAATTACCATAAAGATGTTGTTTTTTGCTTTCTAAAGGAAGCAATGATTCATCTTCACCTCATTATCTCATAATTTTTCCTCTCTCTGGTCTCAGTGAGGTCATGACAGGCTCTTACAACAACTTCTTCCGGATGTTCGATCGTGACGCCCAGCGCGACGTGACCCTGGAGGCCTCGTGGGAGAACGGCTCCCCCGGCTGCTCGCTCAAGACCTGGCGCGTGTGCGCGGGGAGCCGGCGCAAGAGGAGCGAGATCGGCGTCGACTGCCTGGACTTCAGCAGAAAGATCCTCTACACCTCCTGGCATCCTCAGGATAGCATCGTCGCACTGGCGACAGTCAATAACCTTTACATATTCCAGGAGAAACCCAATTAGGGATTCGGAATGGCTTCATCCCCATTCCTAGCCCCAAGAGTCAGACGGGATACACGCCAAGCACAACGTCTCTCCTGAAACTCATAGTCTTAATATTAACCACTGTAGTACACAAAAACCTTTGGGTTATTCTATTACGTTAATTGATACACTGTTGGCCGGAGGAAGGGATTTTTAGTTGTATTACTGTATTTTTTTTTATTTTGCACATCGTCTGTTTTAGATTTAATCAGAAGCATCACTCATTGCCGGGTTATAAACACGCAACCAAACTGACTAAGCAACCCGCAGAATCCTGTTTAATAAGTTTGCAGAATCATAATTAACCAATTGGACTCCTCATGCACTGATTGCTCCCTTCCCAACTCAGGCCTGGTGCAACGGGACGTTTCCTTCACCAAACACTCGTCGAACGCCTGACATTCGTCCACAAGTGCAATTGACTTAAGCAGGGTTCCCAAATAGCTCCATTATTCCCTACATTAAGTCCCTAATCGTGGCATTAATTTTATGCAATATCTTAGTCTTTGTGGAAAGGGAGACTCTTTTAATTGTTTTGTAGAGAGACACACAAATGTTTTGCGTCTTAAGTAAATGTTTGTGTAGATGTGCATGTTTTTTGACTTTCAGCATCTTTTGATGTGTCTCATTTTATTTGCAGCTTTTTAATACAGAATGGTTCCTATGGGGTAAAGAATGCTCTAGATATTTTTATATGAATTTTCGAAAATTGAAATTATGTCCTTGACAGTATTCCGTGTATTAATGCTGTTGATTGGTGCAGAATGATTCTGTATAATAGAGTGTGTTTACATGGAAATCAGGCCTGCTGTACATGAACAAACCCTGAACTATGTTCCCTTTATCTTAATAGTTGTAAAACCCAAAATGTAAAATAAAAATGAATTTTAAGACCGAAAACTAAACCTCTTGGGGTCATTTTTCTATTTGCAGGTCAGTAAAGTAGAATCTAATGAAATATGATTGTATTATGTAGCAGATAAGAGAAAATGATACATCTTTAAACATCTGCTCCACATGTAGGTCAGCAGGAACAAATGGGACACCCAGAAATGAATTTGTGCCTCAGCTATTTTAGGAGTTGGTGATCTGTGAACCGAAGTAAAAGGTTTTTAGGTTGTGATGATGGCAGTGCATGTAAACACCAGATGCTGTCTATCGATAAATTTAGGAGCAACATCCGTACCTTCATTAATCGCTAATGCTTCTATAATGTTTGATAGATGGATATTTATCACATCTCTTCCCTCTAACACCAGCACACTCTATTCTAATTCTTATTTTTATTTTATTTTTGACATGTTTATTCAGTGTTAGCATGTACAATATACAATGTGTCTTCCCGAGGGAAATAGAAATACCTTAACAGAAGATCTTCAAAGTATTGGTTTGGCTTCAAATAAACTAAAAAAAAAAAAAAAAAAAAAAGCGCATAAATGATAAGATAACTGCATAAACATATTCCAAATAATAAATAAATAGATAAAGGGACTACAGTAGCAATAATAGAAATAAAAATAATACCAATTATAAATAATAATGTTGGTGATTGGGTTAGACACCAAGTTTAACAATCAAAACCTACAGAAAGGCACATTAAAATATTTCCCGTGCATAAATCTATCATCAAAAGATTCCAGCCTAAAGTGGGCTAATCTAATTCTATTCTATATACAGTACTTGTTTTTATTTTTATTTATTAAAAAGTGCCCCACTAACACTCTATTCTATTTCTATTATATCTAATTCTTTTATCTTGTTTTATATATAAAACGTTTTTGACCCTCTAACACAAACATTCTCCATTCTATTCTAATTGTTTTCTTTTTTATAATATACATTTTTGACACTAACACTGGCGTTCTCTGTTCTTTTTCTATTCATCTACTTGTTTATTTATTGTTTTATTTATCATTTTAAAAAAAAATTGACCTTCAAACACTAGCGTTCTGTATTCTGTTTCCATTCTATCTACTTTTTATTTATTAAAAACCCTTGACCCTCTAACACTAGCATTCTCTATTCTATTTCTATTTTATCTACTTGTTTTCTTTTTATTTCTTAAAAGACTGAACTCCTAACACTAGCATTCTGTTCTATCTTCTTGTCTACTAGATGGATGGATCATTTAATATTAGAATATGGATGGATCAATAATATTAGATGGATACTGATCACTTAATATTAGGAAATACAAAAATATATATGTAACGTGTCGGATGACCGCAAACAATTTTTCATTTTTCACATTCCTTATGTACCTAAAGTGCAAAAAAGTTAAGTGCAAACCATATTTCCTTCATTTTTTGCCCTTTAATTCTTGCACAAACACTGTAGATTTGAATATAATGTAGTAGGTGTATCTTCACATGCAATGTATCTTCATATTTCTGCAAAAATCTTGAAAACGTATAAGCTTGCTCAGACAGAATATGATTATCTATCTCTCTGTCTGTCTGTCTGTCTGTCTGTCTGTCTGTATGTATATTGTGTATAGAAAGATTATTTTAGAGCTTGCTCATCTGTCTTTCTCTCTGTTTCTATCAGTTTTACACTTTAAAGTTATACTTCTGTTTTGCTCACTTCTGTAGGCTACTGCAACTTTTCTTTATTCAGTAGGCATCATTGAAATGAATGTTGTGAATGTGATGACGTCGCCGCAGGTGCATGTGAGCGTGCGCGTGGACGCGGAGGGGGCGGGAGCGCGCCGTGTTGACGGACTGGAGAGGCAATATGTCCACCGCAGCCGCCGCGCAGCTGAACAACAATGAAGAACCGGGACTCAACGGTAAACCTCCGTCCGTGCTTCTGCAGGGAAAACTCGGGAGGGAACCTTATGTCGCTTAAAAACTGTTGTTTGTGTGGGTTGCATTTTTCTCTGGATCTTTAAAACGCTGTTATGCAACATCTATTGTCTCACTTCGCTCAATGGCTGGAATTTCCTCCTCGCTCGTAGGGGAGGGGTGAATGGGCGGAGCGTAGGATGGCGTCATTACGCGAGAGCGAATGAGAATGAATGGGAGCGGGAGTCGCTGTGGCGTTGCATGGCAACCCAGAATGATTGATGGAACGTTTGCCAATAGTTCGTTCTAAATTGAGTTCGAGCGCCGTGGAGGCGGGGCTACGCGGATATCAAAACAAGGCGAAGAGGGGATCTGAGAAAATGGAGGCGGGGGGCGTGTAAATAAATAAAGAAGCTGAATTCGTTGCGATTTAATTTGTCAGGGTATTGCCATAATATTTTACTCTTTATCGTGTGCCCCATTTTGTTTAAGTAGTTTAGTAGCAGGGTCATTCCTGTTAAGCACTATTTTCCTGCCCCATTCGTAGGTGTTAATATATTAATTAAATTATCTTCAAAAATATAATGAAATCTTACTAATTAGTTTCTTTGTTCACAATAATACCACAGTTAAGTGGACACAGAGGTTTATTTGAAGCAATGTCACTGCTTAAATAAATTTAGTCAATGTCCTGTCCTGAAAGCAGCAATTTATTAGGAATTTTTCCACATGAAAATATTTTTTTTTTTTTTATTAAACTTTACTTTAAAAAACAGTTTTTAAGGAAAATTGAGGCCTTTGATTGTACAGCTTTGTTGAATCCATATGCATGCTACCGTACTTCAGATTTGTGCACTTGTGTACCTAAAGTACAAAAAAAAAGGAAATTGCAAACCATATTTCCTTCATTTTTGTCCTTCTTTTTTATAATAACAATACAAGGTTTGTAATGCATGTAGTTGCATCATCTAGAACCGAAAAATAAATAAAAATAACTACTCTTATTTTTAATTCTTGCACAAGCATTGTAGATTTTAATATAATGTAGTTGGATCTTCATATGCATTCATGCATATTTCTGCAGATATCTTGAAAATGTACAAGCTTGCTCAGGCAGAATATATGTGCTGATTTTTTGGGGTATATCGGTGGAAGTCTGTGCCACGAGTTTAAACGTGGTGAAAGCTGAGAGTAGGATGCTCTTGGTTAGATGAAAGCATACAAATCATCTAAAAATATTTGATATGTACTGGGGTGTGTAGCAGCTAACAACATTTCCCTGCAGATCTGGTTGCACTTGTTGTAAAGTGGTGTAATAAAGTAATTTAAGGTCTATTATCATGTGATTTATAACAGGTAACAGTATCTCTAAAGCCGTCTCAAATCTTTCAAGAAACATGTCCAGACAAGTCAGCATCATATAAAAATTATTTTATACCACTTATCTACATCAGAGATAGATAGATCAGTGTTTTATACTTTCTTAATACAGCAGGTTCAAGATCTTGTAGTGCAGAAAATTGCCAAAAGTAGTTTGTTTTTATGACCTAATACTTTTTAAATCTCTTGTCATATAGAGAGACTTTTCACCTTTCAATCAATTCCTGGGTAAAATCAAGCCTCACCCAATAATCATTCTTCTTGAATATCCTGTTGTGCTTGAAAATTCGTCACGTTACAAAAGTTAAGTGAGTTGCAAACGCTTTTTGGAGTTGACTAGATTCCGGTCTTGTTTACAGATCAGATCTGTTTAATAAATAATGGCTGTTTCTAAAAAAAAACCTACTTTGTTGTCTACCTAGAAAGCATTTAAATGTTACCCAAAAATGCTGTCTAGATCTTGCAACTCAATAGGTTTTAGGATGCAGTCTGTATTTCAGAGGGTGCAAACTCATGAAAATGAGTCATCGTGTTTACTGGTTAGTGTTTAGTGAGAGTGAATGGTAGGTTTATGGGCGTCTGTGGCACACAGAGGGATCTGGGTTACAGACACAGCGGGGGGGATGTGAGAGGGTTTGATGTGCCAGAGATTACATAATCCCTCCCTCCGTCCCGCGGTGAATTCCATCAGAGCTGCTCCAGGGTCAGTGTGTTTAGTTGTTATCTCTGTATTCATTTGAATATTTTACCACATTGATGTAGCTGTTCATTACTTCTTTGGCCGCCTGTTTCCACCATGGGATAAAAAAAAATCTGACTTAACCCAAAAATGAAAATTCTGTCTGTATTTACCCTCCTGTCGTTCCAAACCCGTACGACCTTCGTTCATCTCCGGAACACATATTAAGATATTTCTGATGAAATCCAAGAGCTCTCTGACCCTCCCATAGACAGCAATGCAACTGGGATGTTCCCAGGCTGTATATATCTGTAAAATAGTTCAGTGGCTCGACCGTCGTTTTACTGCGTGGTTAATCTAGCTTCCAGATTTGTCTGGGTTCCCTCCTTCAATATAAGTCTGAAGTCTTCTTTATTTTGTGTTGTTGTGATGCAGTGAGACAACAAATGCTCACAGATGAAGAGCTGCTGGAATGCGTTCTTCCATGGCAACATGCCAGTAACTGTGGGCAGATACAAGTGTTCAGTGTTGAGGGCTGGTGAAGGATTTTGCCATAATTAGATGTGCTGATTTAAACGGGACGCTGGTTTATTAGTGCTGCATGATTATGATAAATGTTGATTAATTCCCTTGATATTGATATGATGAGTACACATTATAAATGATTTATTTTGTTTGGAGCGACTGCAGAGACTTCAGGGTGGACTCAACCAACCAGAACACCCTAGCAACCGCATAGCAACATCCTGTCACTCCGTTGTGTTATTGAAGCATCATGGGACCTGTCTGTGGATCTTCCTGTTTTGCCTAGCAACAGTGCGGGGAAGACGGGACACGTGTGTCTCATGTTTGCAACAGTGAATGTTTGTTCTCACAAGTCGGTGTCATGTTCCCTTTTGAGCAAAATGTGCATTTTTGGCTCTCTCATCGCTTATTCTGTGCTGATGTCAGTCCCCTGAATGAGTCTGCCTAAAGAAAGAGTTGAAAACGTTTTCTCAGCTCCACACCGGTGGACACGTGTGCTGAGAAACTCTTAACGAAAACTCATTTACAGTGTCTGCCCCTTGAAACGACTGATGCATGCTAATGCTAATGACTGTTTGTTTTTTTCAGGGTCCTGGGTGGAGCTGGAGATGAACGGAAACACTCAGCAGCAGAACCCCAGCTTGCCCTCGCTGCTGGGGAACGGGAACCAAGGCGAGTCCCAGGCTCCACAGGCCCTGGAGGCCGTGCAGGAGGAAGAGGAGGTCCTGACAGGAGGACTGGAGCATGTGCCTTCCTCCTCCTCTATCCATAACGGAGACATGGAGAAAATCCTACTGGACGCTCAGCACGAGTCAAGCCCTAGCAGCTCATCCTGCAACAGGTACGAGCAGAAAAACAGGCCGCTCACAGCCCTTTATTCTCAGAAACTCCGCCCTTCAAAACAGAACACTCAGAATGATTGACAGGGAGAGTGTTTCTGATTGGCTAAAAACAAATGTACTACTCACAGACCAGGGTTATTATAGACAACTAAAATCATTTTTGTTACTTGAAATATATATATATATATATATATATATATATATATATATATATATATTTAAAAAAATTGTTTCCAAAGCAAAAATATTTTTTCAACATTTTTACTTAGTTTAACTTGATGTACTAAAATAACTTAAATTTAAATAAAATAAGTGAGCTATATAGACATACAAAGAAAAAAAAATAATAAAATGACCAAAACACAAAACAAAATTGCTAAAACTTTCACAAATTTCAAATCGAAAATGGAAAATATTAAAATTAATTTGAACTGTTATCAAAAACTGTATTGTATCTCGATACAATGATTCACTGCAGTGTTATTTTAGTATTATTTATAGACTATTAAATATTTATTCATATTTTGAATTGGCTTTTATATTTTCAGTTTTCATTTAATTTTTTTTGTCATTTTATTATGTTCTTTTGTTTTAATTTAAAGTTATATGGTTTTTTAATAATTATATTCTATTTATAATTTCTATTTAGCTTTATTTTTACTTCTGATTAGTTTTAATAATTTTAGTACTTCAGCAGAAACGTATTTATTTCAGTTAGCTGCAACATTTGTAATTTTCGTTATATAGTTTTTCATCCAATGTTTATATTCTTTTATTTGAGCTTTATTTCAAATGACCAAAAACAGTTTGTAATAGTTTTATTTTCAATTAACGATAACAACACCTCAAGATATTTTAGTGACATTAGTCAGCTAGTAATGGCATTTTGTATAGGATTAAAAAATCACTTGGAGGACTGTTAGTGATCATATTCACTTTTTTTGTAACTAAGGTCCACTTACTTGTACAACATTAACCAATGTGTCATGCGCCAAAAAGTTTCATATTTATTTATCTCATTTTCAAGACAAATACAGCACTAGTACCAAAAAATAATACTAAGGAGACTGAAAATGATAGTAAATTCATAGATTCAAATTCAATTCATCCACAGAGGCTCATCTTAGGGAGGAGGCGTCTGTGGGCGGCACTGCTTTGATTTAGCCGTTCTATTCTTACGTCTGCAGCTCTCAGTAAAGTTCAGTTCACTCCTTTCATGATTCAGGGATCTGTTGTTCTCCTGTTTAATGTAGTCAGTATTTTACATTTCTCTGATGTGTTTACAGCCCACCTCGACCACACAGTCCTGACCAGGATGAGGGGCAGATCACGTTTGATGTGGAGATGCCCAGCGACAGAGACTGTCAGGTAAGAGCAGCGCACAGTGTATGAATCTACAGTAATATACAGTTATCACTGAGGTACTGTCTATCTGTGATAGTGCTGTTATTTAATAAGCACACTGTAATGAGTGCTATTTATCAAACATGCTGGTCTTTGCTCATATTTTTTAGTCAGAAGATGACAGTTTGGAGAAGGACAAAGAAGATGATATCCTCATGGATAAAGGGGAGAGTTGGGTGGCGGACTGGTCCAGTCGACCCGAGAACATTCCCCCGAAGTAAGAACCTACATCCAAATATAACCAGTTTGTGTATATGTTCATAATTTTCCACATGAAAAATGTACTGTATTAAAGGGATACTCCACCCCAAAATGAAAATTTAGTCATTAATCACTTACCCCCATATCTTTCCAAACCTGTAAAATCTTTGTTTGTCTTCAGAACACAATTTAAGATATTTTGGATGAAAACCGGGAGGCTTGTGACTGTCCCATAGACTGCCAAATAAATAACAGTGTCAAGGCCCAGGAAAGTTTGAAAGACATCGTCAGAATAGTCCATCTGCCATCAGTGATTCAACCATAACATTATGAAGGGATGACAATACTTTTTGTATGCGAATAAAACAAAAATAACGACTTTATTCAACAATTTGTCTCCTCTGTGACACTCCACATCAACGTAGCAAGCCTCCCTGTTTTTATCCAAAATATCTTAAATTGTGTTCCGAAGATGAACAAAGCTTTTACGGGTTTGGAACAACATGGGGGTAAGTGAAAAATGACAAAATTTTCATTTTGGTGTGGAGTATCCCTTTAATTCCTAAACAAATCCAATAAACCTAATTCATAAAAATATTCTGTTCTCTGTGAAACTGAAATATCATTACAATTTCTCTTATTTATTATTTTTATAAAAGTATTGTATTTATTTTAAAAAATAAATGTATTTTATTTAAAATGTATATAATTTGTTTATTTTATTCACTTTCTATTTGTATTAAAATATATACTTTGTTTTAAAATATTTGTTTATCACTATTTTTTATTTAATTTGTAAAATAAAAAAAATAAAAAAATAAAAAAAAAAAAAAAAAAAAATATATATATATATATATATATATATATATATATATATATATATATTTAAAAAAAAATACTATTTTATTTAAAAAATGTTTTTATTTATTTTATTTTAAGTCCTCAGTGAAGTTCCAAACTCGCAACAGAACATTTTTTTAAACAGTAAACAGTATTTGACACAAAGTTCAGTGTGATATAACTATGATCTTCTTTGACCGTTCACAGGGAATTCCACTTCCGCCACCCAAAGCGTTCTGGATCGGTGTCTCTGAGCATGAGAAAGACAGGTGCTATGAAGAAAGGTGGCGTGTTCTCCGCCGAGTTCCTCAAGGTGTTCATGCCCTCGCTGCTGCTCACCCACATCCTGGCTCTGGGACTGGGGTGAGTGTCAACACACACACACACACACAAAGACCTATACCAGCTCTACCTATCGAGATCTAATCACGAGGCTATGACTTTTTTGTTATCTTAATATTTTATTGCCTACTGCATGTTCAGTTAAAATGGACTAAATTGTTTGTAAATAATTGTATTCTTCCTGACATTTTGTTTGGTGGGTTTTCACTGCAAAAAACACTACAAAATGGGAATATAATTTTTAAGAAAAGCTACAGCAAATCCATTTATTTTGGACAGAAATATATTCAGAAAAAAATTAATTCTTTCACCAAATAATATAGTTAATTCATCCAGCATTAAAAATAGCATTGCAAATATATATAAATAAAGATACAGAAATATACTAAATCTATGTCCCCTTTTTTAGGGTCTACATTGGGAAGAGGTTGACTACACCCTCCACCAGCTCATTTTAAACCTGGACAGACCCCAGTGCCTGGACGCCCCATCATGAGCAGCGGTGGCACAGCAGTGGCCAATCGTGTGATGATTCCTCTCTCTCTCTCTCTTTCTCTCATTCTCTCCACCTCTCTTACTTTCTCTTTATCGTTCCTTTAACCCACTGCCCTGGTTTCCCATCACACCCTCTGCTGGGAGACATTCTGCTTGTTGACCTTTGGCTGTGTCACATTTTCTTGCCCTCTAACGCTGTGGCTTACTGACATGTTTTAGATGTTTTTATTTGGACATGTAGTGAATTATTCACTGACGTTTATTTTTCATGACATGCTACTACACAAGTTAGAGCCCCACTACAACCACGGCCATAATGCGCTTTTATTTCTGCATGACGCACTTCATATGTAACTAATATAAAGTCTGGATGTGTCCCGAGATAGGAGATTTAGGAGGGTTGCTATAGGAGGGTTGTGATATTTTATTCTAGAGAGATGATTTTTCTCATTATGTTGCGCAATTTAATCTTGTGTCACAGCATCAAAAATGCATGTTAGTCATTTACTTTCATAGGAGAGCGATGACTGTTTAATGACAGACCAAGTCATTCTTTACGTATGTCAGTGCACTCGCTGCATTCTTTGGACTGTTACGACAATTACTTAGAGACTTATTTTGCATAGAATGTAAATCTTAGAGGTCCCACTCAGTTCTGTTTTAGGCCCTTTTCTGTTTGCTCCTCACTTCTGTAAAGATCCAATATGACAGGCTAGAACCGAAGCATCACTTTATAGCAGCTTCAGAGTATAAAAATATACAAGTAAATCACAAATTTACATGAACAATACATGTTTTTCTAATCGAAAGACTAAGACTTAAGCTAAAGAGATCAGCATGGACGTACATCTGTTTAAGAGCCAAACTGGTCGAGTTAGTTGTTTTTTGTGTTACTAAGGAAGCCACACACACAAACACGCACACTCTGGTTTGCCTCGATGCATATCCTGCTCGCTGCAGTTTCTGCCTGTGTATCTTAGTGCCAAAGGGTTTCCACCGCCAAGCCAACATGAGTCGTTTGCACCTCTCGTAGACTCAGTCTGGTTTGAGTGGGTTATTGATCCTGTCAGTCACTCCATTTTGACAACAGCTTACAAAGGCCTTTGGTTTTACTGTGAACACCCTGTGGTTATTAGGCATAGTGTCGCTATAGTAGTGTATTATACACTGTTGTACGTACTTTTGTCAAAGCAACAGATCCACACTCAGTGTACATATTTATATGCAATATGGTGTAGATTTACAGATAAAAATACCCTTTTAGAAGACTTTAACAGGTTTTCACTCGCTGACTTACAGATGAAATTTGTCATGAACATGTCCGGGTCATATTTCATCCCATTTGATTGATTTTATTTTAATTTAGAAAGAATTAAGCCAGGTTTTAAAAGCATTAAAAGCATTATTTTTTAATGGGTAAAAGATAACCAGGACATTTTCTTGACAAGTTTTATAACTCACCCTCACAGTATCTAGTAACGCTTTTACTAAGCAAAGTGTTTCGTACAAAAAACAGTACAGTTAAATAGTACAGCAAGAGTTTTGCAACCCAAATCAGTTAACAGATCACCCTTTGCATTAAGGCCTTCTGTGTCATTGTGCCACACTTTACTTCTTGACTCTGTTTTCACGCTTTCTTTCTTTCTCAGAGGGGGAGTGGAAATACAAGAGGCCAATTTAGTGTCACTTCAACCGTGCCTCGACTTTTGTTTGCACCTTTTCTGAGCCCCATTGCATGCATGTGTTCAGAGATTTCACATTAGGACGTGACCGAGGTGAAGTTTTCCCCTGCGTGGGGTGAAATGAGAACTGTGAATGGAAGATATGAAAAACTAGCCCTTTCGGGTAGGATGACCATACGAGATGTTTTACGCACACAATGTTTTGTTTCTCTGTTATATCTCTCTTTTGTTTTTTGAGTTTTTGCTTTAATCATGAGTGTGGCTACTGGAGGGCGGGGCCCTTGTGATTGACAGCTCCACCATGCGTTTCGTTTGCATTCCCATAGCGACTGGAGTGATGAAGCAATGAACATGTAGTTTCTTGTATTTCTCTGGTATTGGAGGAAAAGTGAACTGATATTAAAATATAACCTGACATTCATCTTTTCTTTTGTTGTCATTCCATTGTTGAACGCTCCTCATGTGTTTTGCTTTTGCCATGTGACAACTTACAGTAGGAAGTTATATGAAATCCGTCCTTTTTGTTTTACCTCCTTGTTATATTCATATTAATATGCATGTAGAATCGAACAAATGTAGATTAAAACTAGATGTTGTATGGCAAGGATTCACTTTTTTTTTTTTTTTTTGACGTAAATATTTTATTTTAAGCTAATATTTCAATCATTTCACACATTTGCATGTTTACAATTGTTTATGTTGGTAAATGTTCACATGGAATGCAGGTAAACAAAATATTTCATCTTTTTTAGCAAGTATTTTATTTTTATTTTAACATTAATTTTACTTTTTTATGATTTAATAATTATTTGTATTTCATCAACTCACAAAGCCCCTGCAGCTTTAGCACAAACCCCAGTTTGGAAAACCCTGCTCTATGGCATGAAATAGAGAGAGCTTTAGTTAAACAACAACAGTCTCAAAATCCTAACCAAATTATAGCAAAATTATGATTACTACAGTTTGAGCTACAGAATTCCTGGGACAACATTCAGAAAAAGTCACAATTTTAGGAAAAAGGGGAACATTTCAAATAGGCCATGAAATGCTCACCTTTTTCCTAAAATTGTGACTTTTTCTGAATGTTGTCCCAGGAATTCATTTTGTCTCAAACTGTAGTGCATGGCCCTAATAAAGTCAAGGTCATGGGTTCAATTCCCAGGGAATGCATGAACTTATAAAATGTATTCCCTAAATACAATGTATTAAAGTATCTACCAAATGCATTAATATAAATGACTAACAAGAGACAAAATGTTACAAACCATATTTTCCTCTTCTTGGTTCAGTGCTCTTGATGGTTTAATTTCCACCAAACTCAATTTTGCATGTCTCAGCAGCTTTGTTTTGGAGAGGATGTTGCTTAAAGCCTTCGTAATGCCAACCCATTTGCAAGACAAATTTGGCTCCATACGGAAAATACGGGCTTGTATCTCTGCAACACTGACGTATTGGTGACTATGATGAACAACAACTCAGTTCATTTTTGTTTACTGTTCCTGCTTCTTAATTTGTCCAATCTATGGCAAAATTGGCTCACATCATATTCAAATCAAACCTCATGAAATTCACCAAAACAATGTTAGGTGTTCAGTACAGTTCTCCAAAAATAGGTTGGCAAAGCCACCAAATGGCAAATGAGATCGGAGGATTGTTTTGTATATTGACACAAAACTTTGTACTAACTATATTCACCTTATTTCTAATGTGGCTAATCTAATTTCAGATGTGGCCATTTATAATTTATATGTTGGAGGCTGTTCTATTCTTCTATTTATTTACCTATAACAGATGAAGAATCTCGCACATTCAGAAAAATAAAAATAAAATGCTTACTTTCATGTTGCAAAGTAAGGTGATTATAATTTCCACAATGCCCTAATATTTAAATGCAAGTCAAATGCTATAAAGTTTCAAATTTGAAAATCTACTCCTGGCCTTTGAATACTTTTCCTGTATCCAACACTAGGGGTGCTGTGACCAAACAAAAAAAATAATTTAACATTGTAAAGGCTGTGCTGTTGTTGTTTGTCCCTCTCATTCCCTATGATGTATCATGTAATTCTTTATATTAAGTTTATATTAATCCATACGTGAAGATAAGATAGTGCCACTATCATGCAAGTTCTCGGTGTAAAGGTGCACGAGTGTGTGTTTGATGGAATAACTCGCATACAGGCAGTGGGTGTGTGAAGTATGAATGCATGTGATTGTTGAGCACTGTGAATGTGGGGTTTTGTGTTTTTTATTTGGTAAAAAGTCTCCAGACAGGCAAGCATGCGACCTGCGCTCTGATGGTGGTCTCTCCTGTCCTGATGCATGCTACAGGTACAGAAAACCGCATGGTACAGGATACGCTTTTATTCTGTTATGTGCAAACTTCAAATATGGAAAGCTAACAAATGCTTCAGTAACAGATAAAAGCAAAATGTTATTTTGTTTAAAGGGAAAGTGCACCCAAAAATAAGACATCAGACGCTCACTCTTGTGATTTTCAGAACTGTTTGACTTTCTTTCTTCTGTGAAACACTAAACTCTTCATTAACTATTATAATAATATTATAAAAATATATATTAAAAATTTTAAAACAACCATAAAATTGGATTATGGCTTAAATTTGAGTCTGTTTCTCACATAAAGGACTGTATGACTTCAGAAGACTTGGAATAGAGTGGAAGAAGTATGCACTACTTTTGTCTTTTTCTGAGCTTGCCAGTACACCTTAAATGCAATGTATAAAAAAGTATGAACATCTTTTGTATTTCAGAGAGGAAAAAAAAACAAAATCAATAGGTTCGGGATGAAACTATGACTTTTTGGATGCACTGTCCCTTTAAGAGCTCACTCAAACTGATTTGTGTGTTTGAAGATGATTTGTGGTGTTCATATTTCATTTCATGATGGAACCAATAGGTACTTCAAGCAGATTTCTGTCTGTTCAAAGAAGGTGAATCTGTTTGGTTTCTATTTTATATTTATGATCCATTATTGTCTTATTTGTTAGATTCTTTTATGCCACTGCCAAAAGAAAACCTCTTCCCCCATGTTTCCTTCACTTGCCTTAATTACTGCATGCTGAACTTTTATTTGGTTTGTTTGTTTGGATGGTTGGTTGAAACACAGCCAGCTTTGGTTCTCATAAGTCACCCACTGTGAATAATTGTTTTCACAAAATAGATTTAGTACCATTTAGATCACAACGTAAACCTGTATCTGTTGATTTGGTAAGTGATTACAGTGATCTCTTCTTCATATGATCTGAAATTCTGTTTAAATCTTGTTCATAGGTGGACATTGAGCTGTTAGCTTTCTTTTGCCAAAGCATTTTTAGCCGACCATTGTAGAATTTGAACTGACTGATTCACCACACTTGTGTAAATCATGTCTGGTGTTTTGTTTGCATTAAAAGTAGATAAATGATGAACAAATTTTTATGTTGTTTCTGAATGTGTTTATATTGCCGTAAAAATTGCATCCACTAAAAGAGTGTTTTGAGTTTATTTACTCACACTGTTTAATATGAAAGTTTTTTAATAAGACACTCCTTTGTCATCTGATTGGTCATTCTGAACACTGCATATTATAGACTATTACTGCCAACTGTTTTTTAAAAAAGTAATAGGCTAGGTGAGTATGCATTAGGTAATGATGAAGTTAGGGATTTTCACACTGCACTTATCCCCGTGTTATCATCGTTCCCCTTTTTTAATCCTGTTTCACACTTGTAATTTAGAAGTGGGTTAGAGCCTCTTTCATCCCAGGTTACGAAACATTGCTCCGGAAAACAGGGTTAGCAGCACTTTTGTGGTGTCACTGGATGCGGTGTAAGAATATCACGGCTAGATGGTTAGCAACCAACAGCCAATCGACCAATTGTATGAAAATTGACCTTTCAGTGTATGAGGAGAAATGTCAAAATGTGACAAAACTCCTGAATTGGAGTAAAGAAGAGACTGTGTTGCTAGGGCCCTTTGGGTGCTGCTTTCGTCCAATCAATGACACAGAGTCCATACTCAGAATTCGTGCTCTGCATTTAACCCATCCAAAGTGCACACACACAGCAGTGAACACACACCCGGAGCAGTGGGCAGCCATTTATGCTGCGGCACCCGGGGAGCAGTTCGGTGCCTTGCTCAAGGGCACTTCAGTCATGGTATTGCCGGCCCGAGACTCGAACCCACAACCTTAGGGTTAGGAGTCTAACTCTCTAACCACTAGGCCACGACTTCCCCAGTTTGTAGTCTAAATTGTTGCCTAAAATTCTAATCACATAACGAGTATACACTAGGCTGTTCTGTGATGACGTTTTATAGTTTAAATAGTGCGAGAAGTGTGTTCTCACTGAAAATTCCAAAACGAAAAAGTGCACTTTAAATACCCGGATGATGCACTTGAAGCGTGGAATGTTGGACACTCCATGTGCTCAACATCGCGAAAGGGGAGAGGCTATCAGACTCCAATTATTAATGATGACAAAACAGCGTTACAAAATTCATACACTATGTGGTTGAGTACATAGCATAAGGACATAGTGTATACATGTATAGTGTTTCATTTGGCATGCAGTTAATGGAACAAAAAAAAAAATAGGAATAAAATATTTTTACTGTATAATAAATTCTACTGGATAAACTGAAATTTAAACTAGAGTTCCATACTTAAACCTTGCAGGAAATGTACATAGTATAGGCCTACATAGAGCAGGGCTAGTGTGCTATTCTAAAAAATAGTCAATGATAATTATCACTTTACTGCCTCCTAATGGCTAAAAAGCCAAACTCATGGTAAACTTCAGTGACTGAAGTGGCAGTAAAGCAAACATCCATCCATCAAGAGTCACCGATGAACATTGTGATTTTAGATCTACTATAAGAGCAAATGGATATTTTAATATTTTAATCGCAGTGTAAAGCATGCTGTAGATCTGGAGCTGGTTTCAGCTTCTAAAGCAGCTCATTGGTTGCTCCTTTTCATAATCACATTGTTTTTGTTATACTGTTCAACAATGTGAGATGCTTCCAAGTAGTTTGTACACTCATTTTTCCTTTGTGCAGCAAATTGGTCACATTAATAAAGAACGATTAGCCATGCACTGAGAACCTGCGGTTAAATACCAAATTATCTCACACAAGAGCAGGGATCCATTGTGTTGGTGGTGGTCCTCATTTATGGGAGAAGGGCTTAGAGAAGCAGCCTACCCAGTAACACACAGCAACCATAGAAACTCAGTGGGAGGAGCCTGTGGGCTTCCATTCACATGATTGGCTGCTGGCAGGTGTTCTGAGGTTGCATATGCTGAAGTGGAGGGGTTTACATGTGTGTGCACAAGACTATCGGAGAAATCTAATGCTTAATTCATTATTTGTATACATATTACCATTATATTGTAATTCTTCCCATAATATTTAAGGATGAAAATGCAAGAGAAATCCGTTTGCATTTTTAAAAGTGCATCTTCATTGATAAGGCCTGACACATTTTAGGGACACATTAAGAGTTGAGATTCCACAATTTATTTACATTGACGCTTAAAACATACATAACATTTAATAAAGGCAAAATAAATTATATGATCAGTACAATGAATAAATTGTATTATTGGTTCTAAATGAATATGCTGGTATAACAATAATGAATAAAGGGGAAAAAACAGCTATATTAAAACGTGTCCAATTATATTTCGGATTTAATTCATGTGAATTGTTTATTTGAACAACAAAATTATTTATATATTTTTATACAAAATGTATATTATTCAAAAGAGAGACCTCAGAATACCATCAACAGTCATATAAATACATAAAATTTAACTGTTGTTATTGCTTTTGTGCTTTGCCAAAATATTAATCAAAATAATTTTGCAGTTCTATAAAATAGATGTAAAATAGAAATCAATAGAAATGTAATTGTGTCCCTACCATTTTATCTAATGAATCTTGTCCTGCGTGTGTGTGTGTGTGTGTGTGTGTGTGTGTGTGTGTGTGTGTGTGTGTGTGTGTGTGTGTGTGTGTGTGTGTGTGTGTGTGTGTGGATCAGGGTGGGGTGTTGCGCATGCACGGTGGCTTTGGCCGTGTAAATCTCCGTCAGTGTCTGTCTGGAGCGTCCTGCCGCTGCGCCGGAACAAGAGAGAAGAGCCCGTCACCTGAAACATTTCATCGTCCACCTTCAGAATCTCTGCAGGATTGTCTGGAAACCTTCCTCCATCGCGTCCGGTTTGTTTTGTGCCGACGGCGGCGGGTGTCATTGAGCTGCGGGGCGTCGCTTCTCCAAACGCGCATCGGGAATCATTACGCGTGCGGATCTCCAACCATCAGCGCAGAGATGTCCGGATACCAGGGCAAGAAGAACATCCCTCGCATCACTGTGAGTACAAATCAACAAAAAGATGGGCTGAAAACGCGCGCGATTAAAGCGACAAAGAATAGGAGGGCATGAAATGACAGCAACTCCACAGATTCATATAATGGCATTTCAACGCTGAAGCGATCAAGTTATATGCAGTTCGGTTTTGTGGTTTTATAGTGGTCCAGTTATGTCAACACCATTCCATCAGATGTTGGAATACTGTCACCTCTGGTTTCTGTGTATGATGTGCCCATTCCCACTTTAATGTGTTTCTTTGTGGGTCACCCTTTGGAGCTCTATAAGTCACACTTGATTCATTTGTTATCTTGGGGAAAGCTATCAAGAATGCATGCATTATGCCTCATTTAAACAGAATATGATGGATTATTCCTGGGCATAACCATAACCTGCCTACTTTAATTATTGCATATTATAATTTATTGAATTCAATTCTTCAGTCTGCTGCAGTGTTATGTTCTAAATGAATGGAGCATCTTTGTGACTGGTGATTTGTATGTAGTTAGGACGGTGAATGATTTCAGTGCATTTTTTTTCTTTTTCATTTCACAATTGTATGGGAAGCTGTCAAACATGCATGCATTATTTTAGGGTTATACTGTAATGCATAGCCTTAAATAAAATGAACATAATTCTTAGGCATTACATTATTTCCAGTGAATATGAAGCAATGCATCTTTGCAGTTCCTTGGAAATCTTTGAGAACTGTGGTTTTGCACGCACTGGAAACATTCACTATAAGTATGTTTCAGTATATTTCAAAACAGCTTCACAGACAGCTGTTAAACAAGCATGCATTATTTAAAGATCCTAGGAACTACCCTAAAACATAGCCTTAAAAAAATAAAATTCCTATTAATTTTTGCACAATATCTTGCCTCTAGTGAATATGAAGCAATACATCACTGCAGTTCTTTGGAAATCTTTGTGAATGTGGTTTCGCATGCATTGAAACATTTACCATCATGAAGCTGATAAGCATGCATGCATTATTTTAAGATCCTAGGGATATACCATAATGCATAGCCTCAAATATTTTTAGCTATCCTTTCAAGATATGTATCTTATCTCCAATGAATTTGAAGCTATGTATTATTGCAGTTCTGTGGAAATCTTTGCGAATTATCGTTTTGCATGCACGGAAATCATTCACCTTCAAAATGCCATTTTTATTGAAAAACTAGCTTACGGAAAGCATGCATGCAATCTTTGGGTTGTATCATAACCTCAAATAAAATTGAATCAAATCAAACTAAACATTATTCACTATTCCAATAGAACCTGTTTCAGATTTAGTAGCAGGAATGTGTCTTACAAGATATATCACCAGCCGTACAGCATTCACCTTCAGAAGTGCATTTCATTAATGTAAAAAGCAGCTTCAGTTTAGCTGCCAGTACAATGGCCTCCGCACCCACCCCCGCTGTGAGCCGGAGCTGGTTTGATACCCATGCTAAATGCAGAGAAGTGAATAAAAATCCTCTTTTGAAAAGTAGGTCAGTGACTGTTAAGGTATGTGGTGAAACATGCCTTTAAAACGTCTTCAGTCCACCAGTGACCTTAATAGTCCAAAATGCACTGCATCAATATTCACTGGGATTGTTTTAGAGGTGGCGCTGATCAGTTAGTGGAGCCCTGTAGGAACGGGCAGATCTGGGACAGGAGGGAGAAAGATGAAAACTCTCCCTTTCCCGTTAGATCTTGCCTTTAGCTCTTGGACGTCAGCTAAGCTTCAGCCATCTTAAGGGATGGTGATAAGACTCGCAGTGGATGGCAAACACGATACTGTACTGCACACTCAAAGATTTAAAAGGAATAGTTAATGTTATGTCATTGTTTTAAACCTGCATGTAGTGAAAAACAGGAGAGCGTTTGAATATTCATGCAGCTTTCTTTTATACAAGGACATTCTCTGTCAAGCTCCGAAATGAACAAAAAAGCACCATTAAATATTTAGTAACTAGTCCATATTACTTATGTACTATATATTACAGTTCTTCTGAACATATGACAGCTTATGTGAGGAACAGACCCAAATGTAATTTTAGCAAATCTTTAAAATCTTATTTGCATCTAAGTATCAAAGTTGTCATGAGCAGCTGTGCATCAAAAGCAGAAATGTGAATGAGATTGTATGGAAAAGAGCTGCATGAAGATTCTTAAAATTTCCTTTGGATCTTTATAAAGAAATGCCTTTTAGGAAATATATGTTAAATTAGAGAAGAGTTAATTTTACGGATGGATAAAGTTAAACTTATTGTGCATGGAATATTGTGAGTGAAGCAAGACATTCAATAAGACAGCCATGTTGGAAAAATATGAAAAATAAAATGTCTTGTGATGTGAACTGATTTTTTTTTCTTTTCTGCATTCCTTTTTATTTCAGTGGTAGTTGCCAGCTGTAGATGATGTCATTTCAGAGGCCGGAGCAAGTTGTTACATGTTGATGACAGATTTCAGACAAAGATGTCATAATTTTTCTTCTTTAGGATATATGAAATATTAGCTGGAAAATCACATTTCAAATGGAACAGCTTATTGAAACTATAGACAAAATATTTGTAAAAATAAATAAATAAGTTTGCATATTTGTTGTTGTTGATCAGGCTTTTATGGCTAATACTGTATGAAATGGTGAGAATATGGAGCTCATACTTGAGGAGAAAATAACACCTGAATTTTATTCAGAGGCCCAAACTGAGCAAAAATATGCAATCTAAAATGCGGATAATTCTGTACATCAATGAGATATTAATATGTAATAAAAGAAATAATATAAATTTCAGTTGTCACTCTATACCTACCAATAATATGTCTTAATAATATGATATTTATAACATGTCTTAATAAGATGATATTTTTAACGTCTTAATAAGATGATATTTATTCAGATCAAGGCTCTGTAGTTTCAAAACATATAATGAAATGCAATACAATGAAGATTAATGAAAAAAAAATCTTCCTCAAAACTTATAGGATCGTATTTGACACATTTAACATGATCCTTCTAAAAAATAATGTATGGATAATCAAGTAAACCTAAGTTACTTTAGGCCAGTAAATGTTCATCTTGTCTTGAAATATTACAAACAACATGAAATGTATTCTTATGTTTACTTTATAAAAAGTTTTCACAGTAAAAAGAAGCATGAGGTGGATGTTTGTACAATTATACTAAAAGTTTTTCTTTTTATAAACTATCAATCAGACAACAGCGGGCATGTTGTAGATTGTATAAAACAGGTTTTTCAGCAAAGTTTTCATCATGTTGATCATTTCACGGCCTTAGAAATTCATATATAAAATATGATACTGTAGTCTTCATAGGGTTAAGGAAGTACCTAAGATACAGTTTGATGCAATGTTGATTTTAACTAGAAATGTGACTTTGTTTTTTATGCCTGTGCATCAGTATCTCTGGCCTGTTTTTTTTTTTTTTTTTTTTTTTTTTTTTCAAATTTTAGGATTGTCTGACAATGTCACATCACCACCACTCGTGACAAACATGGCCTGAGCACTCCATCCTTTCTGTCTGAAACACACACCTACACCCCCATGGCCCACTTTCTAGCCATGTTTTCTGCTGCAGTCACATTCCCGCAGCCCAGACAATGTTCAGCTTGGCCTGACTTCATCATCCGCAGCGTATCGAATGGCTGAGAGGTCTGCGGATTTTATGTCGTTCACTCAGGCTCTCATTGATTTGTTAAAAGTGCAGCCGTTTGTTCCCTCTGACCCCTGTGTGAATTAGCAACAGTAATGAAACTCACCTTAAAATACTGAGATGTGTGTCAGTAACCTATCATGATAGAGGCTGGGAAACTTTTATTGCTCATTCACGGCTCAGAAGTTCTCAGATATTTTTCTTTAAAAGTATTTTTGTCTTGTTTTCCATAAAAATTATTTTAACATTTTTAAATCAAGATACATTTACTTAAAAGCAAAATTAGCTTAACAATCTGCCACTGGGGTAAGACTAAAAATAATCTTACTTTCTCTTTGAATTATGATTATTTTTCTTACCCCATTGGCAAATATTTTTTATTGTTTTAAGTAAAAACTAACAAAATTTAGATAAAATTTTTTTAGAAAACAAGACTTCATATTTTAAGCCATTTTGTTATGTATCTTGATTCAAGAATGTTTAGATATTTGTACTGGAAAACAACGCAAAAATATTAAGCAAGACTTTTTTTTATCAGTGTAAACAATCTTGGATCAAAGTATATTTATTTGAAAAGCAGAAAATTGACTTAAAGGGGTGGTTGATTACGATTTCACTTTTTTAACGTTATTTAGTGTGTACTATTGCTGTTTGAGCATAACCAATATCTGCAAAGTTATGACGCTGTAAGTTAAATGCAAACGGAGATATCGTCTTCTAAAATTATGGCATTTTAATGCTTACAAAAACGGCTCGTGGGGACTACAATGAGTTACTTCCCGGGTTTGTGACATCACAAACCCTGAAATTTACATAAACCCCGCCCCTGGGAACATGCAACAACGGGGGCAAGGCCATGGTGTGCTGCTTTAGAGAAGAGGAAGTGTTCTTGCCATGCCATCAAAACTGGAAAACAACACAAAAATACTGAGATTTTTTTTTTTTTTTTTTTTTTTTTTTTTTTGCAGTGTATAATTCCTTACAAAAAAATATACATAGAAAGAAAAGTTTCATTTGGACTTTCAGGAATTTGATGAGTCATGTTTGAGTTTATATTGAGATCTTTAGGTTTTGATTGCAGACATCTTGTTGAATATGAGCAAAGGCTGAGACGTTAGGGAGATATCTTCTGAAAACCCTAGAGTGTTTTTGGAAACAGGAAACTTAAACAGTTTGCTCTCCATTTAATCTCATAACCATCTAGAAAGACATGATAAATTGAAATCTCCTTTGTGATGTTTTATTTTTTATTTCTGATTGTAAATAACTAAAATAATGTGGTGTTTTATCACATGTAAGTGTAGCAGTGCCACTGACATGTGCTTCAAAAGTGTGGTTAGAAAAATCACTGAAGGAAAATGCAGAGTAATAGTATGTAATATGTCTTCAATGTCAGTGCCAATAAACTTGGTTTCGACACCTAATGTGCTTTTGATTGTTGGCAGACAAACTGCTCGCTGTAATTTGACATTCATTTTGTTAAAAGTACGACATTTAAATGACCTCAGTTGTCGCAATAAAGATCATCTTTCATCTTTGAAAGCGCATTGACCCTGTGGATTACACTGATTGCTAGTTCAGAACCCGAAAACGTCATTCTGATTTGAAGCTGAACTCACAATTAACCCTCTGCCGCAGAAAGACTCAACATTTCCAGCTAAGTGCAGAGCAGTTGAGTTCATGTTCGGTAATACAGCAAACTCAGACTTTTTAAAAAAGACCTCTGTGAGCCTGTCATGCTAGCCCTACTGTTACACTTATAAACAATTGATATAGAAACTATTTTCACTCGGACATTGCTAGTAAACTTCACAAATAATTACAAATAAATAGAAAGTAACAAGTGCGGGTGAAATTTTGAAGTATAGAAACTTAAAAGTATTGGTTGTAAAACAAACTCTAATAATTGTTATATGGTTTATTTGGATCCTTTGCAGTGAATGGGTGCCGTCAGAATGAGAGTCCAAACAAGTGATAAAAACATCACAATAATCCACAAGCAATCTACACCACGCCAGTCCATCAGTTAATGTCTTGAGAAGTGAAAAGCTGCATGTTTATAAGAAACAAATACATCATTAAGATGTTTTTAACTTTAAACTGTCGCTTCAGGCCAAATGACCAAAAGTCCATAATCCACAATAACGCTTCCTTCAGTGACAAAGTCCATCCCCTGTTGTTTCTCACATCAAAATCCACCCACAAATTTGTTTAGAGCTGTTTTGAGCTGTTTTAACTTGTAAACAATGCTTGATTTGTGCAGATTTCTCCCCTGATTTACAGGACATTCTGAATATTATGCAATATGGACTTATATTTTAACGGCAGTCAATGGTTTAAAATGAAAAATGTCTTAATGGTGGATTTATTTATTTCAAACACACAGCTTTTCACTTCAGAAGACATTAACTGATGGACTGGAGTGGTGTGTGGATTATTGTGATGTTTTTATCAGCTGTTTGGACTCTTATTCTGACGGCACCCATTCACTGCAGAGGATCCATTGGTGAGACAGTGATGCTACATTTCTCCAAATCTGTTCTGATGACCATACAAACTCATCTCAGTTTTGGATGGCTTGAGGGTAAATCATTTTCAGTTTTAGTTGAACTATTCCTTTAAACCAGAAATGTTAGATTTATATATGTAGAAGAAAGCAACGCTAATGCTTGCTGTAATGTCTAATGTGGCAACTGCACTGTTATGAATTGCAAACTTGCATATTTCAAAAGCAATGACTATGTAGCTAGAAGTATCTCCATTCATGTAACTGCACAAAGTAAAAATACTAAAAATACTATATATCACTTCAGCCACAGAAGTATGAAATTAATTCAACAAAATACTATAAATTATAGACCAGGATTTGCAGTTCAAACCCAAAATAAACACAGATGTGGGAAGAGAAACTGAGACTGGTGAACCAGCTTTGACCTGATTAAATCATTTGTCTGTGGGCATTTATGTAGCATGACTAAGAGATCTGTAAAATGTCTAGTCTCAGTTTTTTTTTGTTTGTTTTTTTGAAAGCCACATCAAAGTAAACATAACAGGACAGACTACAACACGCAATCATGTGAATGCACATGTATTTATATGTTTTTTGTGTTTGGATTGCATTCTTACACGCGTTTAAATGCATTTATATTATTCACGTGAAGTCGTGAAACACAAACCTGGTCAGCCACAGAAACGTGAAGAATCTGAGCATTTGACCCACTTACTGGAGCACACTTACTTTCGGAAAGGCTTTTTTTCTCTTGCACACAGGATGGGAGTGCACTCTGTCCAAGGGCCATTATGACTGTCAATTGGAGTAGCTTGAGTTAGTGTGTATGTCTTTAGGATAAAAGTATGCACCAGATTCACTGTAAGTGGGTCACGGGGATTTGTTCTGGTATGGATGGACTCTCTGGAGGCCATCATTAGCAGCCCCTCACGTACACACTACATGTGCAGCTGTGGAAAAAGTCAATTATTAAGTGCTGCATTTGTCTCTTTATTCCAAACTAGGCACTCCTAGCTGTCGGAAATACATTTAACCATAACAAACGTTTAATTCAACATTTCATGTACAAACACTGTAATGCTTGATCTAGAGGAGGGACATTTGCTGTTACGTAATGACCCATTAAGCCCATTCACAGGCTTTACAATGGATTAAAGGAATATTCTGGGTTCAATAGGAGTTCAGCTCTAACAAAAGCATTTGTTGTATAATGTTGATTACCATAGAAGAATATTTAAACTTTTTTAAAGGTCGAGAAATACAATGAGAGTGTGTGGTGCCAGCATCCAGATGATTTATGTAGTCAGTACTTTATGCTGCTCATATTATTTGTTACTCTTCCATAGAAAATGTGTGTAATTTGAGTGGTCTGAATTACTATTTTTGCAGGTACTGCTCTTCCAGATGGGTGTCAGAATATGTAGCTTTTGTTATCTGGTTATTTTATTGTCATCAAACACCATGAACATGCAAACATCAGGAAGTTTGTGTTCCTTTGTCAATTCAAGACTACCAGCCCAAAGTTACGTCAGTTTCTTTTTTGGTATCTTGTGCAGTCCTCATGCAAATTTAACAGGATTAGGGTTTACATCATCTTGAAGTTATAATAGGTTGGACAGGCAAGGTTAGTAAATGATTCTGTCATGCTAACTAGTAGCTATTTTTGGAGCCATTTTTTCATTATATTGCATGTGCATTATGGTAACTGTGATTTCTTTTTTAGGTAGAGATGAGTAGAAATATTTTGTCATAGTTGAAGACATTGCATATATGTCCTCGTGTCAAGAGAATTGCATGATCTGATTCTTTCCTGATTCTTTTCCAAGCTGCATTGGGGTTAATATCTATACAGTTTACATTAGCTAGCTGATATTTGTGGAGGAAAAACATTTTTAGGGGTATTTTCACTGTTCAGGAAATGTTGGTCTTAATAAAATATTTTTTGTTATCTCTGTTCTAACAAAAAATGGATAGCCAGAGCAAATGATGCACATAAGGTGTGATGCTAAAGCTGTGCTTTTGATCAATGTTTATCATTGCCATTGCCCAATAAACCAAGTAAAGGAGTAGTATTTTCTATCAAACTCTATTGCTAGTCATCAACAGAACTCAAATATGTGCATATTGCATACTATATTATTATAAAGTTGACATGAAATTAAAACTAGAATAAAAATGAGTTTTTGCCACTATTATTTTACTATCAGTGCTTGTCTCTTAAAATAAAATACAATAAATCTGATATTTTTTAAAGCATCTTAAGCTTAATTTGTCATCTTGATTCTTGATTCATTCATTCATTTTAAAATTGTGCCACAAATACAGTCAGGAGAGCTTAAATAGCTACCATTTGTATGGTCAAAACTTACCAAAGACCCTTACCAAAAAGTAGTATACTTCAAGTTTATTTTATTAAGTATACTTAAGTAACGTTCAAGTATACTTTATGTAGCAAGTATACAAATATCAGTGTTCTAGTAGTATACTTGTAAGTGTACTGTTTCAGTACTCCTTGGGACTAAATTGGCACACTTTCTAGTATATAAAATTATAATTTTAAGTATACTTTAAGTATAACAGTATACTTAAAATTATACTTTTAAACATAGTATAACTAGTTTACCTCTATGTTTGTAGTTTGTACTGCAATTATACTAAAAGTGAACATAGGTATACTGATAGTTTTGTACACTTTGAAGTATAGTCTCACTAAACTACTAGTTTATTAGTTTTATACTGCAAGTATACTATTAAGTTTTCATTAAGTGAACTTTACATCATACTTTAAGTATACTACTATGTCCCTATTTAGGTTTTAATTTGTATATATTTTGTTATATGAATATCTGAACATACAAAACATCCAAAGAAAGAACAGGGTATCTGCTTGTAAGCAAAACCATTTTATTCTAGCTTCATGCATTCTTTTTTTAAACACTTTAATATGGGTAAGTTTCATAAAAAAATAAAGAAATAACATTTTGAACAAAAAGCTGAAAAAAAGACTATGAATTCAGAATGATAATCAGAACGTAGATGGAGTTGATCAACACCCCAAAGCTTGACTGTAATTATTACCACTTCACCGGTCGACATTTTATTCCATAACATTACAGTTTTGATGCTGTTTCATGTCTGATGATCGTGTTAGATTACATGTGTTAGTATTTGTTGTTTCTTTTTCTTCTTCACTTGTGTTTTTTGGAAATTCTGCACAGAAGATGTGTACTTGCACCCTCTACCGTATAACAATGAAAACACGGATCCTAGGAGCACAAGTATAGCTCAAATATATTTAGACTTTTCAAGTCAAGTATACTTAAATGTAACTTTAAGTATATTACTGAGGAGTACATAAAGCCCATTTCTGAGAAGTACATAAAAAGTAAACTAAAAGCATACTTTCCTATTTTTAGTTTAAAAGAAGTATACTAATAGCACACTTGAATAAAACTTCTTTTTTTGTAAGGGGATCAACCAATTTATATACTAAACTAAATGTCTGTTTGTACTTAAGTGATCTACTTTATTAACTAAAACCAAATAACTTTATATTTCACCTAGCCAAAGCTTTGATTCTTTCTAGGAAAGCTGCAGTCAGAGTTCACTGTCAGCCATGCGTGATGTGGGTTTTTTTTTTGGACACAGGGCTTATCCAGATCAAATCTGGGTTGCATAATGAAGGCTGATTAGCATCCAGGACCTTTACTATCCGTTTTATAAGATCTGAGATGTTGTCTACCTTCTTCAATCCTTTAGTTGGTCGTTATTCCTGAATATGGATTAAGACCTTAAAGAACTGCTGAATAAGCCAAAAGCTCAGCAGTAAAGAAGATGTAAAGGTCTGTTTTAATGAGCCTTTGGGCTGTAATGCCGCCAGTGTTTGTCTGGACTCAGCATTAGTAATGGATTTGTATAGAGGAGTGAGCAACCAACAACAGTACAGAGCACATGTCCATCACGGCTGAATAAAAAGAGTTAATCTTGATTTCTGACATTGATCTCGGACTCGCACTAAACATCACAAATTAGCTCGAGAGCCACAGTTCTTCCACTGTAAGTAACACAGTTAAGATGGTTTGGATGTTTGCGAGATGTTTTTCAGCTAACAGCATGAGTGAGCGCTGGCTGTGATGATGAATGCAGTCTGGAGCTACTGTGTGTTTCATAGTAACAGTGAACAGAAAGGCTTTGTCTCAGAGATAAATTAGGCCTGATTTCCATTCAGATGTTTAAGTCATTTCATAATCATTCTTTCCCAAGCCGTATTTAATACTTTAAAGGTTAATATCTATGTAGAAAATGTTTGCTAGCCGATGTGGTTGGTTAAAACTTGTCTGGGGGATATTTTGAATGTGTATTTTCTGAATAAAATTAAACATTTTGCTCTCTCTCTCTCTCTCTCTCTCTCTCTCTCTCTCTCTCTCTGTCTCTCTCTCTCTTTGTACAATATATATTTTTCTGAGACAGAGACGGCAGAAAGCGCGTCCTGATTGTGTTCTTTATTTTACAGAAGCACAACGTCTTGTTGATATTATGAATATATTCAAATAAAAGTAGACCCTTGACAGTTTTGAATAATGTAATACTCTTATCTGTATGAGCAAAAATGATGCCGTATTTTGTTTCCACTGTTGTCGGGGAAAAAAGGCCAATGATCACATTGGCACCTTCTTGTCATGCAGTAGCGCACTAATAACTTCCATGCTCTGCACAGCACCTACTACACATTAACACATTAACATGTGAGCCAACGCCCATTATAGATGCTACTTCTTATGTTTTTTCATTTGAGGTCGATGAATGAGAGGCATACTTTTGGATTTTCTTGCCCAATGTACTGTAATTACCTCAAGGACCAGCTGATAACAACTTTTTTTCTGCGACTAGCCGACTAACAAAATTTTAGTTGACTAAGCTTCTTCTAGTCAACAGTTTAATTTCAAGTAACAAAAATGTTTTTTTTTTAAATTGGTTTTAAATGTATTTTAAAAATATATTGTCAAACCCTTATTTTCTGCAAAAATAATATTTTGATTCATCATTATCATTAAGATATATTGTGATATAAGATTTTGGTCATAACAAGGAGTTAAATACGGCATTTGGGTTCCATTCATGTGTGCTTGTTTCATAAAATACAATCATTTAAATATGATCGTAAAGCATTGTGAACTTAATTGTGAACTTAAGTCTTAATTCATGGGATTTCATCCGTAGTTCTTTAAGTTTGCAACAGTCTTTCCAACAAAATCTTGTTCTCCACTCTTCATAGCTACTCATTAGCAGACAAACAGCTACCGAATAGGACTTCCATGACAATTATCCCAATTGCCGCATGCCGCAGTCAATGGCGGTGTCCTGAAATGACGTTTGGGCTCATGATGGCGTGTCAGAATTGATTTAGCATGATAAGAATCACAATGTTTCTCTGATGTGCCTCAGTGATCTGTATGCTTCAGCTCTGATTGAACTTGATGTCCAGTGCTTGCCGGTCATGTTTTAGCGTACTCTCTGGTTTAGAACAGGATTGTAACTGTGCAGTATGTCCCCAATCTACAGTTGCATCCCATTTGGTTGTTTCCTATAGTGACCTTGTCATACAAAGACATTTATCAAATTAGTTCACTTTAATGTCAACAACAGTGGTGACTTTTTATGTCAACACACACATTGCAGGGTTTTTGGTATCATAATTGCATTTAATTGTTGAAATTATCTGTGTGTGTGTGTGTGTGTGTGTGTGTGTGTGTGTGTACTGTATATACACATGCACAATAAATCTATATGAAATCATACATAAAATAACATGCATATTACTGAATGAATTATTTTATATATATTGTATGTATAATGAAATTGTGTGTGTGCAAAATGCAGTGTAGTACAAAAAAAATTACGTTTATATATATTTTTGTAATTTTTTATTTATATTTTTATGTGTGTGTATATACACACATGCACACAATAATAATAAATACATATAAAATAATATATGAATTTGAATAAATAATAACAATTTCTATATTTTTATATATAAATATTTCTAATTTTGTAACTTCATATATATATATATATATATATATATATATATATATATATATATATATATATATATATATATAATATGTAGGCTAGAAAATTTTGCTCAGAAAATGAGTGAAAGCTGTATTTAGTGGCAGTGGGTTTGTGGCCTTTAAAAACTGCCAGGGAAAGAAATATTACTGTGAGTGTGAAATATGCACATGCTTTTTTGTTTAATTGTTCATACTGTGCAAGAAAAAGTGTGTCTGTACATAAACTAATAGCATGTGATATCTATTGAGTTACAGTCAGATTACTGTATAAATAGATGCATACAGGCGCTGGGAATAAATGCATTTTTGTTTGATTCTCTTGTCTCTCTTTCACAGAGTGACCGACTTCTAATCAAAGGAGCGAAGATAGTGAATGATGATCAGTCTTTCCATGCCGACATCTATATGGAGGATGGAGTCATCAAGCAAGTGTTTTTGTTGTTGTTTTTGTTATTTGATATCATTATTTTTCTTGTCATTGTATCTCATATTCATGAGTAATGACTGATAGTAGAGATGAGATGACCTCTGTTGTCCTTTGTGACTGTCTCTTTTTCTGTCTCCAGGCAAATCGGTGAAAACCTCATAGTTCCTGGTGGTGTGAAGACCATCGACGCCCACGGCGGGATGCTGATACCCGGTGGCATCGACGTTCACACCCGCTTCCAGATGCCCGACCGGGGAATGACAGCTGCTGATGATTTCTACCAGGGCACACGAGCTGCTCTCGCTGGTGGCACCACTATGATCAGTACGCTTAAAACATAAAAACATAAAAAAAAAAATACATATACATTTATTTACAAGGCAGACTACACCTTAATTAAACTGAGATATATATATTAGTGCTGTCAAATGATTAATTTTGATTAATTGCATCCAAAATAAAAGTTTTTGTATACAAAATATATATGTGTGTGTACTGTGTATATTTATTTTATATATATATATACACACACACACACACACAAACATACAGCATATATTTTAAAAAATATTTACATGTATATATTTATATTCATAAAATTTATATTAAATATATAAATGTATTTAATATATAAATGTAACATATTTTTCTTAAATATATACATGCATGTGTGTGTATTTATATATACATAATAAATAAACAATACATACGCATAAACTATGTAAACAAAAACTTTTATTTTGGATGCAATTAATCGTTTGACAGCACTAATATATATATATATATATATATATATATATATATATATATATATATATATATATATATATATATATATATATATATATATATATATATATATATAGTTCCTTATCGTATATACTAATATACTACTATACAATACAGTTCCTTGGTTTGGTGGAGAAAACAAAATATTACATATAATTTTTTTAGATAGTCAAAATCACATAACAAAATTACTCAAAGTTAAATTAAAAATAATAATAATAATAATAATAAAAAAAAAATGCAAAATGACATGACATTTCATGTGTCCAGTTCCTTGGTTAAGGAAAGAAAACAAAATAATACACACAAAATAATACAATATTTGTGTTCATAAGCTTTCAATGAAAAATCAAAAAATGGCAAAATCACAATAACAAAATTACTAAAACTAAAATTCAAATAAAACTGAAAAATGTAAAAATACAAATTCTAAATATTAATAAATGCTGTAACAGTATAATTGATACTAAAATAACACTGACCCCAAGTCGTTCTCTATGATAGTTTAGCTTAAAAACTTGGACAAATGACATATTTAATATCTTTCCATTTCCATCAGAATAAGCGTACAGTATCACTATATTTTGATGTGTTTGTGTGTTTTCAGTCGATCATGTGGTCCCAGAGCCAGGCATCAGTCTGATCGCTGCTTTTAACCAGTGGAGGGAGTGGGCCGACCACAAGTCCTGCTGCGATTACTCTCTGCATGTGGACATCACAGAGTGGCACAAGGGCATGCAGGAGGAGCTGGAGGCGCTGGTCAAAGATCACGGTATGCTCCTCTGCAGTTTACACACTTTTGCATGTGTGCAACAAAAATGAAAGCTTACATGTAGGTTAGATCAGTTGACAGCATTTTCGGCAATGTTAATTAACAGAGAAGATAAATTTTCCCCATATTTAAAGAAATCACATGTATCAAAAAGTTCAGTTTAACACATATATGTGCAAGTGACTGTTTATATAGGGAAAATCAAAATACTGCAGTTACATCAGTGATTATCAACCTATAACAGTGTTCTCACGTGAAAAATGATGATTTAGGCAGTTTACAGCTTAAATTAAGATTTGAATTTAAAAATATAGAATCTTTTCATAAAAACATCACATGAAAATCATCTTTGAGAATAAATAAAACAAACAAATATACTGAATAATATAGAATTTAGAACAAAAAGCAAAAAGTGAATGAATAATTCAGGATAAGCAAAAATTAAAACAAGTAAAATGTCAGATGCTAAATGCAGTTCAATAATAAGAACTGGGTGTCAAAAATGCTTAATAGTCACAAAAATAATGTCACAATGCAGCAGTTTTATCAATGGAGTTTATACACTAAGAACAGTATTCCCATATGAAAGTGATGATTTAGGTACTTTATTGCTAAAATTACACACATTTTTGAGGGAAGAATCATTACAGGTGCTTTAACAAGAATACAACCTGCACATTTCTGCTTTTAAGCGCTCAAAGTCCATGAACTCATTACTTCAACCTTCCCTGTTTCAGCAGCTCCAGATCTTTGTATGCACGTCCATGTCTGATGTCTTACATCCTGGTCTTTTTTTTCTCCCAGGCGTCAACTCTTTCCTGGTCTACTTGGCCTACAAGGACATTTTCCAGCTAAATGACTCCCAGGTATGCATGGTTTCTCATGCATATTCGTTTAATCATCCTGATAAAGATGGATTAGACACTAAATGAGCAGTACTAGTGTTTTTGGTGTGTTGAGAGTGCAGTGATGATGAGTTCTCCATGATTTGAGCGTGCAGGGCTGATGGTCACAGGGGAACAGACATGTTTGCTCTGATGTTCAGCACATTTCCTGTAGCTGTAGATCCAGAGCAGATGATAAAACAAACTGCACTGCACTGAATAAACACAGAAACCACACCCAGCGCTGTGTTTCTCCTTTCTGTTGTAGATGTATGAGGTGTTCAGTGTGATCAGGGACTTGGGAGCCATCGCCCAGGTGCACGCAGAGAACGGAGACATCATTGCTGAGGTGAGCTCACCTTTCCTACCCTAAAATAAAAATATATATATACTCACACACATACAAATTACATGCAATATTAATTCATTTTTAAATTAATTCAGGTGAAAAATTATATAAAATTAAATGTAGTATTTGTATTATTATTTTTTAAATCATTAAAAAATTAGAAATACAAAATAAGGGAAATAAATAAAGTGTCTGAATTACAGTGATGATCATTTGGAAACAAATTGTTAAAAATAATTCTTTTCTTTTTTTTTCAGTGAAATCCATATAAACCTCTTTTTCTTTCTTCTGTTTACAGGAGCAGAAGAGGATTCTGGGATTGGGTATCACTGGTCCAGAAGGACATGTTCTGAGCCGCCCAGAGGAGGTAAAACACTTCACGTGCACATCAAACTGCACCAAATACATTCACACTGCAAGATTACAGCTGTGCACCACATGGAGGGGTTTTTAGCACATCATCGTACATCGAGACCCAAGAACGCTTCCAAAATACCCTTCAGACATGCTGCACTAAAACACATTTATGGTTTATTTCCCTTTAGGGATCAGGGGATTTCAGAGTTTCCACTTTCCCACTGTTTTTACAGACAGACTCATTGATCATTGGTATCGCAGACACATCAGCCTTCCAGAAACCTTTAGCCGCACATAATGTGCAGGAGGTGCTGAGCAGCACTTTACAGCGGCTGCGTCTGTCATTTCAGCTGAAGGTCAGTGAGTGTCGGCCGTTGTTTTATAGGTGGAGGCCGAAGCCATCAACCGGGCTGTGACTGTCGCCAATCAGACCAACTGCCCGCTTTACATCACCAAAGTGATGAGCAAGAGCGCTGCTGATGTCATCGCACAGGCCAGGAAAAAAGGTACAACAGATGTTTGATATAAAAGTCCAATGTGTTGATCAACTTCCCAATAAATCACCCAAAAGAGCCTGGAAAATGGCACATGGGTTTCATTCTCAAATTATCAACAGAATCCTAACTAGACTGACTACACTGCAAAAAAATTATATTTTTGTCTCGATTTCCAGTACCAAATAAACATTATTAAATCAAAATATATTTACTTGAGAAGCAAAATGGCCTGTGATTTTAAGACTTATTTTCTGAAGAAAAAAATTATAATTGAGTTTGTTTAAAACAAAAAATATCTGTCAGTGGGTTAAAAAAAAAGAAAAGAAAATTCAGTAACACTTTATTTAAAGCCTTTATGTATAATGCATTGTAAAAGTAGTTTTAATGCATTATTTATGCCATGTAATGCACCTTATAATGCCTTGTACAGTCTTATGAATAATTGTTATCACAGTTAATACACTTAAAACACTTATCAATTCATTGTTACACTATGCATTTTAAATTTGGTTATAATTATTTATGACAAGATATAATGTATTAAAATGCACATATGAATAATTATAATGCATTATACTCTTTAATAACCCTTTATAATGCATTATACATAAAGGCTTTAAGTAAAGTTTTACTGAAGAATCTTTGCAGTTTATGTTACAAAACTAGTGACTAGTGAAGTCCCATTGCACTGTGGTAATACAGCCTATATAATATATTCAAAATATGCAAAAAATGACCAAAAATAGATTTGCTAAAATGTTTCTTCTGTAAATGTATATTTCTACCAATATATTTTTGATGATTTTTTTATGTGCAATTTTGAAAATACATTTTCAAAATATAAATATTTTTTTACAAGCATTTTAAAAGCATTTAAAAATAAATATTTTATATTTTCATTCAAGAAAAGGCATTCACACGTCACATTTAAAGGGGTCATATGACGTTGCTAAAAATAACATTATTTTGTGTATTTGGTATAATGCAATGTGTTTATGCAGTTTAAGGTTAAAATAAACATTAATTTCCACATACTGTACTTTATTGTTTCTCCTCTATGCCCCGCCTTCTGAAACGCGCTGATTTTTTACAAAGCTCATTGTTCTGAAAAGCGAGGTGTGCTCTGATTGGCCAGCTATCCATTGTGTTGTGATTGGCCAAATGGCTCAAGTGTGTGACGAAATGTTACGCCCCTTAACATACTGTGATGCTGTGTCCCGGCGCGACCAGACAAAACCAATAAAACCCATTACAAACGAGGCATTAGTAGCATCCTTTGGGGACATAATTACTGATTATAATGACTTATACTGTATTTTTATGCATTGCGTTGCATTACGCCGCATAAACATAAAACCATGTCTGCATTTTTGGTTGGAGAAACAACAAACAACTAGCACTGTTCTACACTGCTCAAAACTTGTGTTTGAATAGTCAGTGGCAAATCCTTTAAATATGAAAACATACTTACAGGCTGTGAGTCAGCATTATTTGTGAGAACACCGGCATTGTAGGCTACTCTCCCAGGGTCAGGAAACAGTCCTTGTCCAAAGAGAAAGGAAAACTTGAAATCGCATCATATGATCCCTTTAAGTATGAAGAATGAAGTAGCTGTCCTGGAGGCAGTCTAGTGATCCTGACCCAGTGCTTTCCCTCCACAGGTACCGTGGTGTATGGGGAGCCCATCTCAGCCAGCCTGGGGACCGACGGCACTCACTACTGGAGCAAGAACTGGGCCAAAGCTGCAGCCTACATCACATCTCCACCCCTCAGCCCCGACCCCACCACCCCGGACTATCTCAACTCCCTGCTGGCCTGGTGTGTGTCCGCAGCTGCTCTAGTGCATTATGGGACATAGATTGCAGGGGGTTATTTGGACCACAGTGAGTGTGTGCAGAGCAGGGTTTAGCCATTAGGGAAGAACATTTATGGGTGATCACTAGAGGGCACCATAACACAAAGAAGAGCTTTTCTCTACGTATTCTTATGACAAACTAAGATACATTACAAATGAGAATGAAAGAACCCTTTACTGGGTTGAAATAGTACAAATAATACATACTGTGGTAGAAATTCTATGGTTATTATAGTTAAATAAAACTAAAATTAAAAACAAATGTTTTTTAAAAAACATAAAAAACTTTTTTTTTTTTTTACTTGAAATATAATAAATGCTAACTGATGTAAAATATAAGGGGAAGAATCTTATCTAGTAACTGATCACGTTTTCTTTTTCATCATACTTAATCAACTTTTTGATGTTACTAATTAATTTAAAATATTTATGTGGTGCTACAAATTAATTTTTAGAAGTATGAATATTTAATGTAGTTTCGCAGTTAATATGCAGTGCTAAAATTGCATGTATAATAATGATAAAATAATTAGCTAAATGTTTTTAGATGTATTTTTAATCAACCTTTTGCCTTTTCCAATTAATTTTAAGTGTTTATGTAGTGTTACAAATAATTTGGCTAAATATTTTTAAAATATAAAATAATTAGCTAAATATTTTTAGATGTAGTTCAGGTAAGATGGAGTTTAGCATGTCACACTACTTTCCAAAAGCATTTTATGTCAGCTAGCATTATAATTAAGGTATACCATGGTATTATCATGTCAAAAAGAACAACAACAACACATTGCCATGTGCAAAAGCATTACTGTTTGTGTGTGTTGTGTGTGCAGTGGTGATCTGCAGGTGACTGGCAGTGCTCACTGCACCTTCAGCACTTCCCAGAGGGCCGTGGGCAAGGATAATTTCACCCTCATCCCGGAGGGAACTAACGGTACTGAGGAGAGAATGTCCATCATCTGGGACAAGTGTGTGGTGAGAGCTGATTTTTAAGCTTTATCTGTTCATTAATATTATTACAGATCCAGGTTATATGAGACACGAGGAGTATATGCATTTGTTACTTTGTATACATTTGTTCATGCATTTGTTTCTTTTTATTTTTTTATTTTATTGTACCCAAAATGGGTATTTATTATTCAATAGTTTCATATGTAAAATCTGATTAGATGAGCCACAATGCATTGTTTTGATTATTATTGATAAATACTTTTATGTAACATTTTAATTATTTTAATTTTATTTTTAAAGGGTTTATCTTTATTAGATTATTGTAGTCTGAATGAGTATTTATTTATCAATAGTTGCATCTGTACTATTTGATATATATATATATATATATATATATATATATATATATATATATATATATATATATATATATATATATATATATATATAAAATTATTATTATTATTATAATAAAATCATTTAAATGTATAAAGTCATTCTGTTTACTGTGTTACTCAAAAACCTGATTGGATACCTTTATGTTGCATTGTTTTAATTATAATTTATTGCTTATATATATTACTCATATTATTGATATTGCTTATAATATATTATTTTTTACATTAATCGATTAATCTATTGATAATTTTTTTTCTATTATGTTTTGTATTATATTTTCTGATTAGTCCATTAATCCTTACCAATAACCTTAGTTAACCTTTCAATAACCATACTTATGCCATTAATCTTTCAACATTTTTTAAAACATTTTCTAATAAAAAACTTACTTTACAAAAAAAACAAAAACAAAAAAAAAACATGAAAACATAAAGTGGCAAGAATTACAGGGCACCTGTCAGTAATACAGATCTGTTTCATGATGTGCACAACACAATATACCTATACTTTGGTAAAAATCAATGTTATTCTCTTTACTGTATCATTTCTGACCCTGTCTTTAAGATGAATGTTCTGCTTCACAGGTGACAGGTAAGATGGATGAAAACCAGTTTGTGGCTGTGACGAGCACCAACGCCGCCAAGATCTTTAACCTGTACCCACGGAAGGGCCGTATCGCCGTGGGCTCTGATGCCGACCTGGTGCTCTGGGACCCCGACACCACCAAAATCATCTCTGCTAAGAGCCACCACCTGGTGAGAAGAGTTTGTTTACAACTAAATCACTTTTCAAGTAATGTTTGTCAGCTGACCTGGAAGCTCTGGGGTGTGAATGCAAGATTAGTGCATCCTGAATGCACTTTAAATGAACCGTAATGTGGGTGACACCATTAGGTCTGGACCAGCTCTGACTCCCATGATCCTCTGCTCTGAGCTGTTTTGGTATTCTGCTGACTCACCCGCTCTGTCTGCTCCTGTTTGTCAATGAGGCTGATGCTGCGATCTGTGCTGATTTCATTCGACCGGAATGAGACGCTGATGCGGTCAAATATAGAAAGAGTGAATTATCTGAGTGCCATGAACTCTGGGAAATGTTAATGTACATTATCATTCAAAGGTTCGAGATTTATTCATTTAGTTATTTTGAAAGAAATTAATACTTTTATTCAGCAAGGATGCATAAAAAGACATAATCTTACAGAAGATCTCTATTTTTTTCCACAATAAAAAGTATCAGTTTCCACAAAAATATGAAGCAGCACGACTGTTTTCAACATTGATAATAATCAGAAATGTTTCTTGAGCAGCAAATCATCATATTAGATTGATTTCTGAAGATCATGTGACACTGAAGACTGGAGTAATGATGCTGAAAATTCAGCTTTGATCACAGAAATTAATTACATTTTAAAATATATTAATTTCTTTTTTTAATTGTAATAATATAATTAATATTACTGTTAATATTACTGTTCATTTTTAATCAAATGAATGCAGCCCTGGTGAGAATGAGAGACTTCTTTCAGAACATTACAAGCTCAAATTTTGATCATTAGTGAATCTGTTTTTTTCCATAATATTTTAGGTTTATTTACTATTTTAGGATGTGCTACAGATTGTTTTAGAGCTACAAAAGATCGGCTAGACAGACTTTCATGCAGTGTAGTGGTTAAAGATAAGAGCTTTTCCCTCATTCTGTCATTCTCAGGCGGTGGAGTACAACATCTTTGAAGGGACTGAGGTGCGTGGAGCTCCTCTGGTGGTGATCAGCCAGGGCAAGATCGTCCTGGAGGATGCGAACCTCCACACCATTGAGGGATCTGGACGCTACATCACCCGTAAACCCTTCCCAGACTACGTCTACAAGAGGATAAAGGCCCGCAGCAGGGTATATATTCATTATACACAGATGCATGTAGACTCTTATTTTAATTAGAGTCATAAATCATTAAAAAAATTGTCTAATTGAGGTATCTCTCATCACAGCTTGCTGAGCTGCGTGGAGTCCCACGAGGTCTGTATGACGGCCCGGTGTGTGAGGTCACTGTGACACCTAAGGTCATGACCCCTGTCACCTCCGGTAAGACTTCTCCGGTCAAACACACTCCTCAACCGGTTCGTAACCTACATCAGTCTGGATTCAGCCTGTCTGGTGAGTAAACAACTAAATGTCCTATACTTACTCTTGGAACAAACATATTTGTTTAATATATATATTTAAGAGAAGTGTTTTTAGATGATTCTTGAAGATGGCTAAAGGGAACATTTATAAGTCATATATAAGTAATAATATATAATTATATATAATTAGATTATATGAATATTTATTAATGATAAATGATATATAGTTATACATATATATTTATAATCATATATAAGTTTGTCCATCTTCTTGTGCATTACTACTAACATGTGGCGATATATAGCAAATCTCACCTGCTTAATTGTTTATATAAATTTTTTACAGTTGCATACTTTGTATTCATGTACATTTAAAACAGAAAATAATTGTATACTATATAGCCCAATTGTTTACTCTGTTCTTGCCATTTAACTCATTTTTTTCTTTCATCGTTTCAAAGGGGCTCAAATTGATGATAACATCCCTCGTCGTACAACTCAACGCATTGTGGCGCCCCCAGGTGGCAGGGCCAACATTACCAGCCTGGGATAAAATCAAATACTCATTACAGAGAAAAAAGGATGGGGTGGGATGGGGGTTAAAGAAACTTGGGCTTTTCACCCGGGATCGGTCCAGCCATCTGGACTGCGTCCCAACAAGCACACCTCTACTTCCTCCTACACTTCTGTCCAGTCATCCACCCCTGACACCCATCCTTTTAACTCTAGTGTCCTGATTTTTGAGTGTCTTTCTTAGATTAATAAGTTTCAGGATTACTTGGCATAGAACTGGGATGCTTACTGGAAAGTTTGACTAAACAGCATACTAGCATTCTACTAATTCTTCAGTATGAATAATGTGCATAGTGTGAGTTTTCTATATGCAATGACCTACTGTACTGTGCAGTATGAAACAGAGCATATTGCACTGTGTACTGTATCCCATAATGCAATGCAGATTTCCATTTCTCGTGCGACGAATGACCTGGATATAATAACTTTTTCTTTGGTCAGACTGTCTAAATTAGTTTTTACATGCAGTAAGATTAAAATGCAAAATAACTATTTATTTTGGCCTTGATAAATGTGACGTAAACATGCTTATTTTTAGCCAAGTGTTCCTGAATCTTATCCAGCTAGGCAAGAAATCAACTTTCAACGAACAGGAACTACCCAGCTAACAAAAATATATTCTAAGAACGTTTTGCTAAAGTTATTTTTCTCTGAACATTCAGAACATCCAGTTAAAAAAAAAAGGGGGGGTTTATTTTGGTTATGTGAACGAAAGAGAAATCTTTTTGCGAACATTATGGGAATGTTACTTTTAAATGTTCTCTAAACATTCTTAAACTAATGGTTAAAAATGTTAGAGAAATGTGGAACTAAAATGTTTCAGAAAAACGTTCCATGAAGGATGTAAAAATAACATTTTTGAGTTAACGATTAAGAACGTTGAGACCAGTTAACTCTGAACGAACGTTCTAATAATGTAACTGGAAGAATGTTTGTTCGTAACTTTGAGAAAACCCTGCCAGAACGATCTGATAACGTTTTGTTAGCTAGGTAGTAATATCCGTCATTTGCCTCCACACTTTAATGTTTTTATTTGTTTGAATTCTGGAAATGAACAGCACAAAACTCCCGCCTGTATCGTTATGTATTAATCGTGCTGTCACTATTTTGATTTGTGGTTTTTCCTTGTAGGAAGAGTCGATGAGATATTTATTGTTTAGGATTAAAACCACGTTTGTATTTTACATTTTGCAAAAGTGACAACTCTTCAACGAACGCCTGATTTATAACAAGTTTTTAGAATGTTGTTTTATAATGAACTTAATAATTGAATAATAATTTTTATTTTTTTTTTCCCTATGTAGCTGTTATGATTTCGGTTTCAGGTTGGTGTTTCAACGCTCCCTGAGATCCCTCACATTTGTCTTCCTCACGTTTTTGCGCTTCGTTATTTTCTCTCAGTATTGTTTAACTGCAGTTTTGGAGATGTTTAGAGCAAAAAAAGAGACTAACAGTGGTGTTTTTGGCCGTGGTGCGCAGTCCTGTGGGGTTTTAGTGTGATTTGAATTCACTCATTTTTCGCTGTAAATGTCAAACTGTCCATTCCTACTTTGTCCCACGGTTGCACGAAGGGGGTCTCACCAGAAACAATACACTACAGTTTAGAAAATAAAGAAAAACTCTAGGGGCCAACAGCGGATGGAGAGGGAGGTGCTCTTTTCACCCTTTCATTTCGGTTTAGGAGGAAGGCTGTTACTATAGCAACGGTCCCGATCACTCGGTGTGGATGCTGATTAGTTAAGACAACCGTGCCGTGCTGGAGCGCCACCCCAGTAACCTCTTCACACCAGGGGTTTTTTCATGTGGTGGATCTCGGCACGGGTTCGACCGTTCCCTGTGACGTCACAGCCGCTCCACGGGGCAGCTACTCACCCCCTTCTGTTCCGTCCCACAACAGAACCGACCTTTACCGTGAGGACATTCTGAAGGTTGCAGTGACTGTCTGTCAAACGGATCGTCCGGCATGTGTAAGGTTGATCAGTGTTATTCTAAATGAAATGTTAGGTCACAATGTTTTTCTTACGTTGCAGTTCTGCTTTGTTTTTATAAATCGATTTGCCTGCCTATTCACCAAGTGATACAGTTCTTGATTAATGTCTGTGAGTGTTGTTATGACAAGCTGAACATTTCTCATGGAAGATATGTACACAATTCATTATTCTTCATGTCTTTGATTGTTACAATAAAATGCAGTTGTGAACAAAAGCCTGTACAGCTTGTCCAGTGTCAAAACACATTAATCACAAACACTATTATTTTCATCCCTGTTAAGTATTTTGCCCTTCACCTTCTTCATTGAGATATGAGGCGGTAATATGATGATATTGTGATGTATGGTGATTCCATTTGTATTTAGACACTTAAAGGGATAGTTCACTCAAAAATGAAAATCCTGTCATTTAGGCAACGTACTAGTGATATCAATAGTGTCATGCAGTGAGCCAGCTGTTCATCTGATTGGTTGATTGCTCTAGTCTCCGCCCACTCTGTTGAGAAGCTGCAGTTGCAGTACAGTAGGGGAGGTTATAAAGATTTCAAGTTTGTCGCCAAGGAGGTCAGAACATTCTGGGTTTTCTCCCATTTAGCTTATTTCCTTGTTCATCCTGCTAAATTGAGCGCAGGGTGCATCACACTGACAATGCTGTCAAATCAAATGCAGTGCATTGCAATGTTTTGCTCTGTATAGCGCTTTGGATATTCTGTTTATACAGATAATTCATATGCAGAGTGTATATACTGCAGAAATGGAGTAGTGTGTTATTTTGAACAGCCAAGTGCTCATACTCTGTGTTATACTCACATTAGAACAGTAGGAGGTGTTATTGGTCAAAGAAAAAGACCTTCACATCTGGATCTGTGGATCATTATAATGTATTGGAAGAAATACAAAAACATACACCATAAACATCCATTTATGGAGTCAGTCTTTTGCATGTGCAGTATCACAGTAATAAAAGATTACCATATTCATAAACCATGGCTACTTCAAAAAATACCATTGTACATCTTTAAAAAACATAGCATAATGTCCAAAAAAATGCACGGGGGGCACGGGGTGATTTCTGCCTCCCACATGAGAGGGCATCTGAAAAGTGATGCAAATGTACATAAGCTCCCATTTAAAGTTCCTGTTGAGCAGGAGCTGTTTTCCCCCACAGCACCAGGACTACAACACTAATGACCCTGACAGCTTTTTAAATTCTCCTCCGCTGTCTTGCGGCAAGAGCCCTTTATAGATCATTACATGACTGGCTATTGTATGATCTTCTGCATAATTCATTTTTTAGCAGTGGAAGTGGGTGTACGCCAGGGTTAGAAATGAACTTCAAACACAGGGTCGTATTTGCCCCCAGAACTGATTTTAAAGAGCTTTTTTTACCTTTAATGAGCACTGTTTGCTCCTGAACCATTCAAAAAGCACAGCATGTTGTCTATTATAGTGAATTGCAGTTAATTGAAGTTCTGAATCTGAACCAGATTGGCTGTTAATTATGAAATCAAATCAACATGAAATACAAAAAGTGTCTCTAAATAATGAATATAATTCAGTGTGAGACAGTGTTGTTTTCATATAATTGAGATACTAATTATTATTTTGAATTCTGATTTATTTATTTATTATTTTATTTTATTTTATTTTTTTTATTTTTTTTTTCGATGTGTTGACTGACTGATTGATTGATTGATTGATTGATTGATTGATTGATGGACTTATTGTCTATATATAGAGGGCTCTGGATTTTTTCAGTTTTAATTTCTGGACTCCATTGCAATGGTTAAATCAAATTTATTAATCAAAAACATGTCCAATCAACTGAAATCATGAAACTTAACATCTTTTTAAAACTTTAACAAAAAATATATATTTTTAGGGCCCTATGAAATGTTTTATTTTTTTCCTTAAATTCTCTCTCTCTCTCTCTTTTATTTTTATTGTTAATTAATCTGGATCTGGTTTTACTATTTCTGTTAATGGTATAATGACATTTTAATAATCAAAAGTCATGTCAAATTAATTGAATTAACAAAACAACTTTTTTACACATATTTACACATTTTTGGAAATATATGATGGCTTTTTTCAGAAATTCTGTTGTGCATTTTTCTGATAATCAAATGAAGACATAAAACATTAAAGGAGCTGTATGTAAGAAATCTATTTCAATTAATCATAAAATGGCCCTGATGTGTCACTAGACATTAAGAAATCATGTTCATTTCAAATACTTATATCACTGACAACAGTAGTCCGGCCAGGATATTGTCATTTAAAAAGTGGACTTGCAGCCCTCAACTGATGTTGATGTTGTGATTTTGTGTTTTGGCCTGACGCGCCTCCCTCCACCTATCTACCAATCACGAAGTCAGTAGTGTTTCGGGATCCGTGTTGCCAGCTTTGCTGTGACCTACCCTAACTCCAGTCGGATAAAAATGTCTAATGTTACTAAATCAAAAAGACCTCGTTATAATTCAGAAATTCGTCGTGACAAAGTCCGAAATAAAACCAGAATTTGTATTGGAGATGCTTTTGAAAGATGGAGACGGCTGAAAACGGAGAAGAATTTGAACACAGACGCCAACGTTGCTAATTTTCTCCTGGACAGGTAAGATTCATCTATGCTTGGCTAACTTGTACTTGATGTCAATGGACATTTCATATATTCATGACAGTCGAACAAAGTTATGCATGTTTGTGCAAAGTAACATAACGTTAGCTCACATGGACGTCTGATTATACTGTCACATAGGAGCATAAATCTTTACGATTATACTGTCACATACGAGCATAAATCTTTACGATTATACTGTCACATACGAGCATAAATCTTTACGATTATACTGTCACATACGAGCATAAATCTTTACGATTATACTGTCACATACGAGCATACATCTTTACGATTATACTGTCACATACGAGCATACATCTTTACGATTATACTGTCACATACGAGCATAAATCTTTACGATTATACTGTCACATAAGAGCATACATCTTTACGATTATACTGTCACATACGAGCATTATACTGTCACATACGAGCATAAATCTTTACGATTATACTGTCACATACGAGCATAAATCTTTACGATTATACTGTCACATACGAGCATAAATCTTTACGATTATATTTAACTAATGACAATTAGTAAATTTTTTAAATACATAATTACTTATCAAAATATCTCTCATGAAGCATAAACATAATTAACAGAAAAAAAAACTTACTGTGTACGTCTGTTCGTCACTTGCTATTGGAAGCTCATTGAAGCAGCCTACGTTTCTGCTGAATCCTGCAGCTCACCTGGCAACCTCAAGTCAGGGGGTAGGGGGAGGGGATACACCGCTCTACAGTATTTTTATAGTGATTGCAGTACCAGTTTAGGCCATCAGTTAAGACAAACAAATTGTTGCTTGACAGAGATTTAATACTAAAATGAACACATAGAAGAAAAATTGTGCATTTATTCCTTAAAAAATACACAGAAATATATAGTAAATTTTATTCTCTCACTGGATTCTACAATTTTCTTTTCTGTATCATGGAAATCATGTTGCCCTATATATACTTCTTTATTTTAGTTATAAGTTTTATTAATATTGGTAAAATAAATATAAATGAAAAATATTGCCTAGGAACTAGCTGTATTCTAGTACTATTTTACTAGTATTTTACTAGTATTTTATTTTATATCAAAAATAAAAATTTATACCTCAAAAATAATTTTTTTTTTTTTTTTTTTGGGGGGGGGGGGTATTTGTGTGTACTTTAACTGGGGGGAATATGTGAAAAAGTTTTTTATTTTTTGAGGCTGATGTATTATGAGGTATTTTGAGGCTGATGATAATTGTTTGACATTTACACTTTTATTATTTATTTCTATACACCACACATCTGCAGGGAGAGTGATACAGATTTAGATTTCATTTCCACATGTTTCCAAAAGAAATCTTTGGTAGATTTCTGACCCTGCTGTACAGTAACCACCTCACATGTGGCCAAACAGTAATTTGCATAGATCAGTTATTGATTTCAGGAAACATTTCCATGTTAGTGTGCATGGAGGTATAGAGTGTAGATGTGTTGAGAAATTTACATTTTGTATAAATAAAACACACCATTTTCTAAGCCCATGATCATCAGCATGGATGTAAATGTTGTTCTGGAGTCTAAACACATGATCCCTCCAGCGAGGGCTGGAATTTTTAGCAGACATTGTCATGTTGCCATGTTTCTGTGGGCGATGGCTTTCTCATGTGCACTATGTTTGGAGCGGCTCTCACGCAGGCCTGAATGAAGCATATCTCAGTCCCGTGAGAACACTGTGTTATTCAGACCCAGGAAATGTGCAACCTTGGAGTGTCAGGGCAATGACAAATTCAAGACGGACTTGTATGAAAAAACAATGTGTTTTCTCTTCAGATATGCAGACGGGTTTATATCGGACGGGTTTATATCGGACTGTTTTCTTGGGTCCCTAAGGTGAAAATCTTGAGGAATAGTACAGACAAAAATAAACCCCTAATCTTTTATTTATTCAATGCAAAACACAAAGATTAAAATTAAAGTTCATTTGCACAACACACAGTATACAAAGTTGCTGTTTCATGAAATGATACATAAGGTGTCTTGGAATTTTTTTTTTTTTTTTCTCACACAGAATTTAGAAGACTTAAAATATAGTGTGGGGGTTGTATAGACTATTATTTTTTTTGTTTGTTTGTTTGTTTACTTGAAATCAATATGAAGTCAACTGAGCAAACGTGCTTCAGTAAACATTTCTGGTATTATTGCGCACGATTCATCCATGCGAATCATATTAAATACAAAAAATTGTTTATTCTTTTCACTAAATGTCCTGTTTAACTATGAAATATGTTGTAATAATGAAATTAAAATGAGCCTCGAATGGCATATATTACTGACTTTAACAGCCTTTGGTCACTGTTGCAAAGAAATGATTGGAAATTTCTTTAAACTTGTTATTTAACAGATTTTTCCTCATTTAGTATGGCCATACTGTAATAATAACAACAGTAATAATATTAATATCATCAATAATATTATATTCAAAATATTATTTATATTTAATTTAAATTATACAATTAAATTTTTTTACTGTAAAACAAAAAATTATATTTTTATATTTATATATATATATATATATATATATATATATATGTATATATATATATATATATATATATATATATATATATATATATATATATATATATATTTATATTTTTTTTGACTTCCATCAGTTGCAAAGAAATGATTGGAAATTCTACAAAACATCTTCACAAAGACAAGGAAATAGTTTGGCCTTGAATACAATAAAGTCTTCAATGATTCATTCTTGTCCACACTATTCCTTTAAGACGTTGAAAGGTATTACGTCAACATTAGCTGAACATTTTGTCTGATAAACCTGCTCTCAGATTTAATGCTAAGTTCTACAGTGATTTATTGTGATTGTATTATTAGTAGTGTACCGCTGTGTTTGACCTTCTGTGCCTTTGTAATATATTAGATTGCACTAAACCAAATTTACATTTGGAAGTAAGATGTTGGCCTGGTGCCACATAGCAACACAGGGATAAAGAGGGAGACAGTGAATATGACACTTGTACAATTAACGTCTGCTTGAGAATAAGTGACATCGACGCGCCGTCAGTGGTATGAGATGCCACTCGATATGGAAGGTGGACAATGCCAAAAGTCTTAAAACAGAAATGTGACGTGTCAACATGCACTGTTTGTCCTCATTAATGGGGCAATTTTGAATGTGTTTCTTTTGTATGTGTAGACATGCACATTCTGGCCATGTTAAGGTGTCAGTTTCACCATGTTTCATATACGTGTAAATACGCACAGTTTTCTACCTGAGAAAGAACATTGAACTAAACAATTTAAAAGGACTGGAAAATATACATAATGTACTAATGCATTATCCCTCATTAACAAAAATAACATTTGACGTTTGCATATATGTGAATACCATTGTACTATTTTTATGACATCATTCATAATTAAACATGACGTGTGATGCTTGTATACTTATATACCAACGTACCATCGCGCACATATGTGTCTTAAATACAGTCATTTTATCGACCGCAGACAAACAGTGTGTGTCGACAGTCAAATTTAACACATTCCAGTTAAATACTTTTGGTCCTGTCTTCTTTCCATAATGTGAAGTGATCTGAAATGCTCTCGGAAACACTGTGAATGGTGCTGATAAGATGTTGAAGATATAGCGGAAGGGTTTTGGACTAGTCGCAACTAGTACTCCTGCAAAAATAACCCTCTCCAGATGATTCGGTTTATGTTTCTGCTTTTTCTGAGAACTGCCATAAATCAAAAACAGCCATTCTGAGATGCCACAACATGTTTACACTCTTAAAAATAAAGGTGCTTAAAAGGTTCTTCACAGCGATGCCATAGAAGAACCATTTTTGGTTCCACAAAGAAGCACTCAGTCAAAGTTTCTTTAAAGAACCATCTCTTTCTTACTTTTTACAATCTGAAGAACCTTCTTTCACCACAAAGAACCTTTTGTGAAACAGAAAGGTTCTTCAGATGTTAAAGGTTCTTTATGGAAACATTTAGACAAAAAGGTTCTTCTGTGGCATTGTGAAGCACCTTTATTTTTAAGAGTGTAGAATATTAGTGCTGTTTGCTAAGACAAGCATCATGATTACTATTGCTCAAAATGAGGCCTGTGGGTTTGAACAATCCCTTCAGCTACAGTAATAACTTCAGGGAGTAATAACTTCGCTTGTGCAGCACACATGAATGACTCTTCAAATCAAGTGGATTGCTGAGAAGTATTTTACATTTCAAGGCTTTTTTGTGATTTTCAGACAATAAAGTAGGTTAACAATAAAATAAAACAGCAGGGACATGTCTCTCGACTGCAATATCAAAGAGACTTACAGATGGACTCTTTTAACTAAATAATCCCCTAGCAATAACCCAGAGGACCCTAGCAACCACAGGATTTCTTAGCAAACTCATGTTGCCCCTTTGGGGCAATGCATTCTGGGATTGTCTTTGTGAAAATTTTGGTTTAAATATGGTGATAAAACACTAAATTACAGCTGTTTTGGTGCAACAGTCTTTGTGATCAGCTAAAGACAAAAAAGTACTATTTACAGTTGTACTGTAAAATAAAAAAGGTTTTTAATAATAATATAATAATTATTTTTATTCAAAATACAAATTTTGTTATTAAGATTATAAAAGTAATGTTAAACAAACACAAATAAATAAATAAAAAGTAAAAAGTATATTTATTATTATTAACAATAATATTTTACAAAGCAGTAAATAGTAATAGTAAAATTAAAATATTAATATTTATGGGCATTTTAATTTCTTTGCTTTTAAACATTGAACCATAGAGCTTTTATTTTGGCATAAAACCGAGACTTTTGCTAAAAACAAATTTATGAACTAATCTCATTACATATTTAGGAAGATGGTTAGTGTTTGTGGTGTCTCAAAAAATCCATATAAACTTGGAAAACTCCCATTAAAATTATAAGTGGACTTCAGAGAGAAAAAATGTCATATTTGCAAAGAAAAAAAATATACTAAAGTATAGCCATAACTGTAACAGTAACTGTAATCTCACAGGATGAATGCTTCCCCATCATCTCATTCCTTGTCTACTTTAACTGGCACACATGCAGAAGCCAAAAGATTAAAAGTAAACACACCTCTTATTCCATTTCTCATCACGTTTCTCATACTTGATCGATACAGCATGACACATTTCCATTAAACTGTGAATAGCCCATCAGTCACTAGGGGAATGTGTCCAGTGCTGGAATGTCATAGCAACCACGATAACATTCTCATGGTGGGTTGTTTCGGAAGCTCAATCAGAACGATTCCCAAAACACTTATAATGCAGTATGTTTTATTGGATATTTCCATATTGGTTTTCTTTCATCTGAGAAACATACACAATAACAGATGTGCCACTTGTTATAAGGCATTTAAGCAACATAAGTTGGTCATTTTGAGGTCATCATCACATATTCATTGTTATGGTCAAGTATCAATACCACATGGAAATTTGTGCATTTCCCAAAGAACACAAATTATGGGAAGAGTGATGGTTGGTCCCACGGTGAAACACATGGAAAGCTCTTTCTGACGTTCATGTGGAATCTTTTTTCACACAGAAAATAAGAAGACCATGCAGGAATATCAGAAAGATACAATTACGGTTGATTCCCAGTTCAATACGGTTTCTGTGCGTCACGATTAATTATCAGGTGAAATGGGCTTTTGAATCATACTCGAACATTAACTGTAGTGCAATTTCTGAGCATTAAACAAACAAGATATGAACTGGAGAACAACAGTCAAAAATATAATATTCTTTTTATATATATATATATATATATATATATATATATATATATATATATATATATATATATATATATATATATATATATATATATATATATATATATATATAGAAACACTCATTAGACATGTTAAAACTGCTGTCGATTAAAAAAAAAATGCTGGTATATATTATCACAGACCCATGCAGAATGATGTCCACCATAATTTCCAAGCAAACATCAAGGACATCCTCCTTTTAAAGGAATAGTTCACTCAAAAATGATATTTCCGTCATTATTTGTTCACACTCATGTCATTCCAAACCTAAAAACATAAAACAACGAGAGGTTATAGCAACTGTGTTTGTCAAGCTCAAACAAATACAATAAAAGCAGCATAAAATAGTCCATACTAGTTGTGCGTTATATATTCAACATCTTCTAAAGAGCATGACATATTTGTGTGAGGAATAAACTGAGTTTAACCCTATAAAGCCTACAGTCATTTATTTGATGCATGAATTTCTAAGGCCTCTAAACTTGATCAAAACTGCTGATAAACAAAATCCACTCCATGCTTTCTGTCATCTGATTGATAGAATGACTTTTAGTGTATTAATACAAACGTCCACCTTCAACTTGTGCTTTACACGTCTTTTTGTTTTAAGTAAATGTAAGAATAGCTTTTATATTGTTAGTAATATTTCAAGAGGAACACTTACTGGACAGAAGTAGGTTTACTTGATTGTCTATATATTATTTTTATAGAAAAATCATGTTGAAATATGAGCATCAGATATGGTCATCAGGCTTTTGAGGAAGGTTTATTTGTTCATCATTGTATTGCATTGCATATGTTTTGAAACTACAGAGATTTGATCATAAACCTAAACATTAAATATCATCTTACTAAGACATATTATTGGGAGATATAGAGTGATAATTGATATAATTTTTTTGTGAGTAGTCTGTTATACTGTTATAAATCTCACTGATTTACATTACACACTTTTCATCTTTTTGGCCATATAAATATCAGGGTCTGCATCAAATGATACTTTGTTGCTCTGTTTGGGCCTCTGAATAAAATTGGGGTGTTTTTCCTCCTCAAGTATAAGCTGCATATTCTCCTATATCATACTTTATATTATCAGCCATAAATGCATGATGTATCAAATTTGATACCCAACAAAAAACACAAATGCAAACCTACTTTATATATATATATATATTATCAAAGGTTCAGACCGCCCCATTTAAAAAAAAATTTATATAGATTTTTCCTACTATTATTTCCTATCTCAGGCTTTACAGGGTTAAAGTTAATGCACTTCCATCTGTCGAAGCTGCAAAATCTTATTTGCATTTCAGTTCACTGGCTGTCATTCCACAGGTTTGGAAAGACACAAGAGTGAGTAAATAAAGACAGAGTCTTCATGCAAAGCTGAACCGTGCTTTTATTAAGCATCAACAGTGTCGCAGCAGCTTTCCATGTTCCCATCGCTGATCGTTTCAATCAAAAGCTCTCTTTTCTTCATCAGTTTGTGTTCTCCAGTCTGAGGCTCCGTCAAGTGGCATCACAGCCCGCGTGGGTGGAGTGATTTCCCCAGCATGCTCATTCACACCGCGTCCCCATCCTCACACAGCGAGAGCTGATGGATTTTGATAATGGGAAGTGAGTTGTGTGCGGGCGGCTCGGGCTGCGGCGAATCCATTCTCACGCAGCAGCATGTCCTCAGCAGGTTCTTACCACACATTCCCGCCACTTTGGCTCCCACGCTTACCCCGGCACTGACCCCGGTCGTCCCTGCTGAAGACGTCCGGGAAGGGGCCTGCCATTCCCGGCCGTCCCGGGAGGATGGGCTGCGGGACAGAGCGATGGAAGAGGACGGGCTCAGGCGGGACGGGTTGTCGCGGCTCGTCAGGCCGAGGATCTGAGACTGGCCGTGCCGGGGACTGTGGCTCTGATAGAGGGCGTGGGACGGCGTGGATCTCTTGCGGAGGCAGCGGGCACCCAACACGCTCAGGAAGGCTTTCTTAAACTCCTGACTGGAGCAGGGGTAGATGATGGGGTTGATGCAGCTGTTGAAGTAGCCCAGCCAAAACGTGATCTTGAAGACGGTGTCCGAGGGTCTGTATGTCGGGAAGATGGAACCTAGATATAGAAAAGGACAGATTATTTGAGGATTTTACAATTCGTCAGGGGAATCAGTGTAAGAAATTTTACTAGACCAGCATCATAAAATTGTTTCATATTTTTATTGATCAAACATTCAAACATCAAAAAATAATAAGTCATGAATATTCCATTTAAAATATAAAAAAAATTTGAGCACATTTTAAGTTAAATTGTGTTTTATATATACAATTAACTTAATGTGCTATAATTTTTTCAATATTTTCTAAATTCTATATTATATATATATATACAATATTTACAAAATTTAACAAAAAGTTCATTTTTTTACTTTCTTTTATAAAAATTTAAATTAGTGCTGTCAAACATTAATCGCATCCAAAATAAAAGTTTTTGTTTACATAGTATATGTGTGTGTACTGTGTATATTTATTGTGTATATATAAATATACATACACATACATGCATGTATATATTTAATAAAATATGTTATGTTTATTTATTAAATATATTTATATATGATATAATATATATGAATATAAATATATACATGTAAATATTTTCTATATATATGCTGTATGTGTATGAACCACTGCAAGCTGTAATGTAAACAGGAAGTGTTTGTCCGAACTCAACTAGTTTTTGTGAGGGAACGCAAAAAGTTTTGCGAGGGAACGCAAAGTTTCTCAAAGGTACGCAATTTTTTTTGCGAGAGAACACAAAAAAAAAATAAAAAAGTAAAAATGTTTTTTCCTCCCACCCTGATTTTTTTCCACCACCATGTCCCTTTAGGGGCTCCGTAATTTCCTCTCATACTACACACATATACAGTTTTATACATAATAGTCAGTGAGATCACATATGCAACCTATTTTACTTCTATATTCAGTTAGTAGTGAAACTAAATATTAATCAATATTCATGTCAGATGGTGAAAATTGTGTGAATAATGTGCATTGAAGAATCATTCACAATAAAATCAAAAGGTTTAGTTTTAAAACAAATAGGACCAGTATCAATATCAGATCAATAAACCGATAATAGCAAAAATCTGTTTACATGAGATTATTGGAAATTTTATCCTGCAGTCCTGACATCAGATGTAAAATGACATGCACACAAACAATAAACTCACATAAAAGCAGATGAGTTTCATCCAACATGAAAAGAAAAGTTTCAGGTGTTTTTATTAAGATATAAAAATATTCATGTAATGCATGTAACCATGCATGTGCAGTAAAAATCATCTGGATCTTGATATCAATCGACAAGTCAAGTTCAGGCTTTTGGAATTTAAAAGACAGTTAAATAGACGTGTTTCAGCGGTTTCATTCTCTCTGTGAAAAAGATTGAAGATTCATCCCTGTCATGCAGTGGGGATAATTAATGGGACCTGAAATGAACAGATAAGGAGCAGAAAATGAGAAATGTTACATATGGGAAAGAGAAAAACGTGTGAATGCTTCTGAAAGCATTGTTCTCGCCGCTGCCTCGGTGTGACAGGACGGATAACTACGTCATGCATCACAATGTCGGCCAAGTCTTTTTATAGCATCTGATCTGATCTCACGCTGGAACGCTCTTCCGTTAATCAAGCTTAATAATTTTATTCAAATTGCCGCCATAAATCCAGCTCAATATGATCAGAGGAGGACCTTTCAGTGGAAGGGAATTGTTCGCCGTTATAAAGGACAGAGGCACAGAAAAGAAAGCCACATCGATATATTTAACCGTTCACACACCCACTGGATTTTTTTTTACGCTGGTAGTACCATTAAAAGCATTCAAGTGTCTAGCAAAACCACCTGGCCTTGAGACGCAGCACCTGTCCTCAGAACAGAAAGCTGGGTTCGCTGCGTAACACACTTTAAGAGCGAGACTAGAGGGGCTTTTAAAACACAAAGATGAAGGAGAGCCAGAGACTGACTGACAGGGCTGTGGGAACAGTCTCTAAACGCCACACTTTAATCATTAGTATCTTCAGGCTAGACTGAGGTTTGGTCTTCTACAGTTACTGTCCACCAGATCATATTTCACCCTGAAATTACAAGATTTATTTTACTTTAAAAAATGAAGCCTTTTTAGGACCATTAGCATTTTTGGCTTTGTGACATTATTCTCATTTCACATTTTTTACCACAAATTGTCATCATGACTGTAATACAAAACAGATATATTTTACATGTATCTGTATGTACATTTTATTTAATTCATTCATTCATTCATTTATTTATTCAAAACTACTACAATGTACTATGTACTATTTATTTGTAATTCATTAATTAAATATTTATTTATTATATATGTATTTTTTTTATTACTTTCTTCATTTTGATTTTGGTGTGAAATATAACCTAGAATTATTTTTTTTTTTTTGACAATATTTTTGATGACAATTAAACAGATTTTAACCACAAATTGTTTTCATAGTAATCAGACATAGTAATTAAATATAACACAAAATATTTATTTAAAAATGTATTTGTCTTTAAAATTTGTTTGTAATGTATTTTAAAACAAATATACACATTTATTTTAAATTTATTTTATTTTTGAGTGAAATATAACCTGGAAATACTTTATTTTGACATTATTTACATGACAATGATTAAACACATTTTTAGCCAAAAATCGTGACTAATGCCAAAATAATAATAATAATAATAATTACATTTAATTTTTAATACTTATCTGAATGTATAATTTGTTTATTTACATATTTATTTGTATCGATTTCTTTACTTTGATTTTGGAGTGAAATATACCCTGGAAATGCTTTATTTTAACATTATTTTCATGACAATTAAACGCCAGTTTACATGATGAAAAAAAAAATGAATGGTCCTAAATCCCAATATTTTGGAGTGACTTAAAATCTGGTCATGTTCTTGACTAGTCTTCATTCATCCAGCCTCTGATGATAATGTTCTAATGTATAAAGAGAGAGAACAATATAAAAATGGAAACATTAAATGACTCATGTTCCACTCTATCCCGAGTGATGTGTGCAGAAATATAAAGAGCGGATCCAATGTAATGATGCATTAAATTGAAAGAAGTCAAAATGAGAAAACAAAAGCAATTTCGTCCAAGCCCAAAATTATAATGACTATGCATATGTATAACAGTGTCCTTGACTACCAGATCTTCTGTTAGTCATCATTAATAAGGGCTGCTGAGCATATCTGGTGTCGTCATAAATTTCTGCAAACACATAAAGACCTCTGACACAGTCCTATGTTACGCTCAGTACAAAAAGTGACCGGGATGTTCTCAGGAAACTGTGACATTTCTATCTGGGGGGGGGGGGGGATCCCAATCATTTTCATTTGAAAAGCTGGACGCAAGTCATCAGACCCAAAGGACCACCATAGACATTTGAACCACAAAAGAAGGACCTAAGCTGGGCTTTCAATGGCCAATTTTTAAACTATTACCTCTAATCCTAAATATACATACAAATAGCTATTATTACTCACTATTATTATTAGCTCACTATAAACTATGATTACCACTTCTGTAAATCTGGAACAGGGTTATTATAGTTCACTAAAACTAAAACCATAAAAAAAGCATTTTTTGTTTCTTGAAATCAAATAAATGCTAAATATAAGAAAATATAAAAGCATATAAAAATACATCAAAAATTAATGTACTAAAATAACTAAAACTAAACCAATAAATGTATTTAAATAAAAATAAATAAAGTTAACATGAAAGCAATATTAACATATAAATATAAAATCTAATTCAAAAGATAAACAAAAGCTATAATAGTATCTCAGTGATACTAAATAACGTTGGTTTGGAATACACATACTTTTAAAATATTAATAGCAAGTCCGTTTTGATGGTATTATTCATATTCAAAATGTTATAGGGTTGAAGGTTAGTGCAAATACGACTAATAACCACCTTAATGAATAAATATCATTGCACCACAGCACAATAGTCAAGCAATATTTTTGTACACACCCTCAAATATGATAAATATGAAATATGAAATATATAATAAAACATATCTTTAAAAAAATGAGTTTTTTATCATGTTATCATATACTAACATCTTTTTGTTTTGTTTTCATTATAATTTTTAAAGTTTTAGTCATTTTGACGAGTGCTTTTGTCATTTTTATTTGTTTTTGTTTTTATGTCTGTACATTTAAGTTTTAGTTTATTTACTCTATTTACTTTATTTTAGTACTTAAACTTTGCAAAAATTAGACATTTTCAACATTAAATTATTATATATTTTTTTTTTTGAGTTAATGTTCATTTTATTTCAAGTCATTTACATTTATGCATTTAGCGGACGCTTTTATCCAAAGCAACTAACAGTGTATTTAGGCTAACACTTTTTACCTAACGTGTTCCCTGAGAATCAAACCCACAACCTTTTGCGCTGCTAACACAATGCTCTACCACTGAGCCACAGGAAATGAAAATGATTTTTTATAGTTTTAGTTAATGAAAATATAAAGCATAAAATAACGTTTAAAATAAAATAAGCATTTTAATAAAAGGAAAAAAAGGGCTAATATTCCTATAACAAGTACTTAAAAATAATTGTGATATTTAAAAAATGCACAACATTGGCATTACTGAAGTTAAATCTATCAGATAATGTGATTTATTTTAGCAGCCTGTTCATTATAGCAGTGTGAGTCATGAGCACACAGATTCTCAATGTTTGAGAAGCTCTTAAAAACTAAACACATTTGTCTGAGCTTTTCTAAATGTCAAGCCCGCTGCTTTTTAATATTAGCTCTAATGTAATATTAACCACAGCAGATACTGATGCCCATTGTTTATTAAAGCCTTATGGATCCCTACTGCATTTTACTCTATTTACGCATCCAGTCTGCAAACGCTTCCAAAAATACAGGATGACTGAGCTCGTTTTCGATTTCATTTCTTTCAGCCTGAGCAGTTTGGTACCTCCTATCTCATTTCCCATGGTTCCTTGTCTGAGTAAATGATCAGAGAAAAGAGAGAGTTTATGCCACTTGAGAATTTCAGACATGAATTCAATGTTAAAAGGGCTTGTGCAAACGTCACGGTACGGCTGTGTTCTCCCTCAAATACATGCAGTGGTTCAGTCATGCATTTCATGCCTACTTTACGCAGGTTTGACACAGAGCTCACGTCTCATGAAATATAAGAGAATTGGCTACAGGTGGCAACAAACGTCCTGAACAGCTACTGACCCACCAAACTAACACATTCAGACACTAACTTCACTAAATTTACAGTAAGAACAATTTCTGCTGGATTACCAGAGCAGCAGTTAATGTTCCACAAATTTACATCCCCTTAAAAGAGTACATTTATATTTAGTCATTTAGCAGATGCTTTTATCAGAAGCGACTAACAAAAGATGACAATAGAAGCAATCAAAATCAACAAAAGAACAATATGCCTAATTCGCATGTGCTATGCTTTCTTTGTAAATTATTGTAAATTTGTTTGTTTTTTTCAGAATATTTATTTATTTATTTTTATTTATTTACTGATGTTACAAGAAATTTGACAAGAAAATAATATTTCTACTACAAAATGTCATGTTTAATTCCTTGCCATTTCTTTGTAATTTATTGTACAATTTTGAAATTTCTGGGTGAAAATTGTTTCTAAATAAAAAAAATAAATAATTTTATTTACTCAAATTTAACTGGAGTTTTTACACTGTAAAAACTGATTTTTACAAGACATTGTACAAGAAAATACTATTTTTATTTCAAACTTTCATGTAAATTCTGTGTTACTTGCCATTTCTGTCATTTATTGGAAAACTAGCAATTTCTGTAAATTGTTAAAAACACCAAATTTGTTTTCAGTGATGCATTAATAAATTTACACTATTTTGTCACAATAATTTAAAATTAAACCTAATTTAAGTAATTTAAATAATGCTTTAAATGCTACAAGTGAATTTAGGCATCAAAACATACAATTGTGATGTATAGATGTATTGATTTGTTTTAATTTAAATGTATTTTATTTTGCTAAAGATTGCATTTAAAAAAAAATTAAACTAACACTAACACAAATAACAATAAACAGAGGAAGCGAATAAATATATAATAAAAATATAGAGAAATAATTATAATAAATTAATTAATTAATTAATTATCAGTATTATGTTTATGATTATTTGTTGCTTATAAAGACCCTTTAACCTTCTAAACAACTTTTTTGTAAGGATCGCCTCTAAAAAACTGTTTTCTTTGGCTTCATTGGCTGCATGTGGGTTAGTTCTGTGTGTCTTTTATTAGGTCACTGTGTTTATGCAGTACTATGATACTTACTATGTATTTATATTATTATACTTTAATGCAGTGGATGTTCCTAAGAGTCAACCAAGCATTAAAGCGATTCTCCCTTCACTGCTGCTACTGTACTGAAAGCATCGAGGGAAGATTTAAAAGGAAGAATGTCTGTCTGAAGGGCAAATTCTTCATCCTAATACCCACATTTGTAAGCAAAATCCCCTCGATATTATACCATACAGCATTTATATGAAGTCTTTCAGCTCCAGTCATCCATGCAGTGATGAAAATAGCATTACTTTACTGGGAAAACAATTAACCTGTTGTTTTTAATTATTACAAACTAAATGGAGACTTCATAATGAGCGAAAGGGTCACTCAGCTTTACAGCGAGATGTCATACATGCAAAAATAGATTAGCATCGACCGGCGTAACATTAAACGAACAACTTTCCTATTGAAGGCGGTGTTTTAGATTTCACTGTTACTAAACGCGGTTTGCAGAGCGAGTGTGTGCTGTGTTTTGTCTCAAACTGAGTCATACTGATAAGGTCATTGAATCCCCCGAGCTTTATTAAACACTCTATTATATGCCATTTAATGCCAGTTAATTAGCAAGCGATTCAGTATCGTGCAAATCGTGTTTCTTATAAATCTCCATGCAGATTCAGAATAATTTTCATGTCCTTTTGAGTAAACAGGCTCCCCAGGTTTACCACAGATTCATAAGACTGTGCGATTTGTTTGCATTGGCTTTCCAAAAATACAGTTTACTGGATTCTTTCTCTTTTTTGAGACCGAATAGACTCTATTATGTGGTTTAACTCGGACTGACCTTGAACCGAAAGGTCTCGCTAGAGCCCTGTTGCAGGGGTGGGAAATACAATAACAGCTAAAATTCATATCTGGGGAACCTGAGAAGCTCTGCCGTGCATTAAGGGAATTACAGACCGTTCTGACTCTCTGTGAAACTCATTTCTGAAGCCAAACATATTGCGTAAACACCCGTGACCCTGTTGTCTGAGAGAATGCTCTAAACGAAGGTTTAAACAAACATCCTTTAAACCATTGGCACAACAAACACTTGTGCGGCACTACAAGATTTGCCGAGCCACAAGAGAGTTGATTCTTTCGACCTGTTTACATGCTAAACTCATTAAAACACTAACAGCCTGACTCAAATATTTTACCAATCTTCTCGATTCTCCACATGGCAGCATTTTACCCACTTGAGGTTATTATTTTCCCATCTTCTAGCATTTGGAAAAATCTCTGTGCATTTGATTTTCAGACAGGAAACCAAAAAATGTCCCTGTGCATTTTATCTGTTAACCTATTTGTGTCAGGGGACAGCATGAAAACCACACATACAGACCAGATATTTCACAAACTGCAAAGAGCATATCATCTAAAAGTTAACTAGAACTCTTCAAATGATTTTCAGTCTTCTAGTCATTTAAAGCACATTGACCACTGACAAAGTCCTTTGTGAGGTAAGCTGGTTCACTTGGTGGTAGTACTCAGAACAACTCCTATTGATCTGAATGGGGAAAGGTCGACATCTCCTTAACTTTGCCAAGTTTACACTTGCAAAATCATTAAAACAGTCAGACATGGCATCATTTTTGCTTTTGTAGCTTGCTGTAAATCGCACTAAATCACTTTTTTTCCTGTTAGTCCAAAATAATTTAAACACATTATGGAAATAAAGAAAAAAAAAAAAACAGTCAATGCTTTTGCCAAACAAGTGAATGGCTTATCTAGGGGTCATTTGCAACATATATTAACCAATATTCCAAAATACTGAAGAAAAATTCCATATAAAATGCCTTGTTCTATCTAACTGTCTGTTAAATAACATGTCAAATGTTTTTACTTTATATTGTTATGCACAAAAAATCTAAACAAATGAATTAATATAAATAATTAAAAAAAATTATCTATTGACATTATAAAATAAAATATTATATCTACTAAAATATAAATAATTAAGCTTTTTCCACTGGTGTTACCAGTGTTAAAAACATGTTTAAAGGAGTCATATGACTTTGCTAAAAAGAACATTATTTTGTGTATTTGGTGTAATGCAATGTGTTTACATAGTTTAAGGTTAAAAACATTATTTTCCACATAATGTACATTATTGTTGCTCCTCTATTCCCCGCCTTTCTGAAATGCCTTGATTCTTACAAAGCTCATCATTCTTAAAAGTACGGTGTGCTCTGATTGGCCAGCTATTCAGTGCATTGTGATTGGCCGAATACCTCAAGCGTGTGACGGAAATGCTGCGCCTCTTACCATATTTGGAATATCCGCTACCATTGCGGCAGCAACAATACTACAGCAAGAATAAAATCTTTCTTTGCGGATACATTTGGGTGGTGTTATGCAAATGTTCCAACACAGTGACCTATATATGAGGGGGTGTAGACACGTTTCCATTACAGATCTGTGCAAAACTTTGGCAAAAAAAAAAATGTATTGACATAAATGTTGATAAAAAAAGTATATTACAAAATGACTGCGTTTCCATTAACCAATGTTATGTGACTAAAACGTAATTTTTTCCTCTCACAATAAGTCATGGCAACAGATTTTGGCTACACAAGCCATTATACTTAATCAAAGGAGGTGTATGCATGTATCTTGACAGAATCAGCACGGAGAGCTGGTAACACAAGCGTTGACTAGAGTGGCCACGATTTAGGAAGGCGTCGAAGAGTCTTAACTTTAATAAAGAAAATCTCTTTGGGTTTGAGACTTTAATCTTTTTGACTTTACGGATCTTATACTGTATATGCACAAACAGTTTGTAACACTCCAAAGACAAAGGAAAACATGAAATCGCATCATATGCGTGGAAAACTAAAGTCAAACTTTAGGGAAAGAAGAGGCTTTGAAGGTGCACATGGTGATTATTCTGGGAAAAAAGTTATTAATTTGTATGTAATTTATTTTTGGTGTTTTTGCCTTTTATTATGATAAGACAGATCAGAACTGACAGGAAGCAAAGTTTATTTATTTAAATATGTCTTTGGTGTGACACTGAATTTTCATGACAAAAAAAAGATGAATAAATAAATCTGAGAATGATCCTAAACTGAAAGGCGCAACCCTTTTTTTTTACAGCCACCAGTTTTCTCTTAATCTATTTTTTCTACTTGTGTGCCTGTTGTGTCAAACACATTACAAATACATTTTCAGACAAAGGTATCTTCAATTTTGACAATCTGGTATTTGATTATAATAAAATGTAAAAAGTGAGACACTTGCCGATCGGAAGAACCAGGAAAAACGGAAGCCAACAAAGGACGAAGCATCCAACCACGATGCCCAGGGTCTTAGCGGCCTTCTTCTCTCGGGAAAATTTGAGCAGACGCAATGTGAAGTGTGTCCGGTTGCGCAAGGCCTCGTCTTCGGACACCGTCGTGTTCCCACGGTGTATCCGCAAAGTTACAGCCTCAGTGGTGTGATCTGACTTTTCCGTTTTCTGTCCGCTAATCAGTCCTCGGGTCTCCCTCCTCGCGACCACGTACACCCGGCAATACATCGACAGAATCACCACTAGAGGGAGATAGAAGGACCCTAAAGCGGAGAAAATGGCATAGCCGGGTTCTTCGGTTATCTGGCATATGGATTCGTCCTCCGGTGCCGGTTCCTTCCATCCAAAAAGAGGTCCGATTGAGATGGTAATGGACAGAGCCCACAAAACAACAAGTGCAAGCAATGCCCGTCGCTCCGTTACGATGGACGGGTATTGCAGAGGATAACTAACACCGATATATCGGTCCACCGAAATCACGCATAAGCTCATGATTGACGCAGTACAGCACAAGACGTCCATTGCCGCCCAAACATCACAAAACGGGCGTCCGAAAATCCAACGACCCAACATTTCAAAGACCGTAGAAAATGGAAGAACCGTAGAGCTCAGCAAAAGGTCCGCAACCGCCAAGTTCACAATAAAGTAATGCGTAACTGTGCGTAGATTACGATGGCAAGCCACAGAGAGGATGACCAGGATGTTGCCCAGAACACCAAAAATGATGAAGATCGCCAACACCATTCCCAGAACAACAGCCTTCATGACGTTCAGCTCTGGGACAAGAACCTGGCTGCAGTTGGTACAGTTTTCTAGGAACAACTCCAGGGTCATGTTGTCTTTGAGGGGAATCATCAGTTCAAGATGTCCAGGCATTTAATAAAGGTCTGATTTTGGGGCGTCAGTTTTGATTTGCACCTTAATATTGGATTCTCGCCAAGAAAACAATGAAAACAGCACTACTGCATTGGCAGTGGTACAAGAACATTGGGGCATTTCCAGCATTGCAATGAGGGAACATAATGAAATTTAACCTTTTGTGTCTCAGTTCTCATTTCTCCTAGATGAGCTTTTAGTGATGTATGTTCGCAGAAAATAGCTGTGGGTGAAGGAATAAACAAGAGGAACTAAACATATTATGCTGCGGAGAACGTCAGATTCTTTTGTCATAAAGTCATAAATTCAAGAGTTGTTTTGACATGTTCATAACCATGTGCAGCTGCTATATCATACAGAACAATGAGAATGACACAAACACCGTTGTTGCAATCTGTGTAATCTATTAAGGTACAAAAGCGGTTTGTCTGTAGTTTCCAGGCATTAGGTTTGATGCATGAGTGATCTGTTTTAGATATGCATCAATGCATCGATGTGCGAAGGTGTCAAAGCCTTCTCCATCTCTCTTTGCACATTCATAAAGCACTGTTAATGTGTTCGCGCACTTTGTAAAACAAGAGCTTCCCGTCTTTTTAGCGCACATCTGCAGTGGTTGGAAACAGTCCACATGGTGCTGACGGTCACTCCAGAATCGGATTCACATTGAAAGTCTGCATGGCGTTGGCTGATGTCACTGAGGTTGTAAAGCGGATAACAAGGACAAAGCTAAAAGCACTTTGGCGTATGCTGAGGAGATATTTTTGGCTGAAGAGCAGTTCTCAGTGAGTCACGCAATCTTTAGGCAAACGGCTTCAATCAGGAGAGATCTGGTCATAAAGCAGCCATGCTGGTTTGGTTTGAAGACTGATGAACCCTGAAAACAGACAGAGAAAATGAAGCTTTATCAGTGAAGTGGATTCATTTATCAGACAAGCAACTTTTAAACCACCGCTCATGCATTATAATGAAGTGTGCAGTCATTTGGCATAAAATTATGAGCCAGTTCCAGTGGATAATGATATATAGATTCATTAATTCATATTTCTCTGATAAAGGGCCCGCAAATGGATTTCTCTCCATGAGGGATCTTCAGCAAAACAAATGCTTTTATTTATATGTTTCTCCTGAAGGGATTCATTCGACATGTCAAACACAAAACCAAATGGGACAACAAAAATGAACAGTTGCTGTCTAATACACACAACTAAAATTTTCTAATTTTTCCACTAAATAGATATTAAAATTCCAAAATCCAAAACAACTAATATTGAAAAAGTAGTCTAAATTATAAAGGTTAATTAGTGATTATATAGCCAAACTCTAACATGCACAACTTTATTGAAACTGCAAAGACAGCTTATTCAGAGGTACTTTTCACATAGAAGTCTTAAAGGTACAGTAACCTAAATCTGGAAGAGACTGGAAAATGGTCATGAAAATTCTTATATTTGACAGATATTTTTGTAGGCCAACCCAGTTTGTTCCCTCAAAAAAAATAAAAAAAATAAAATAAAAATAAATAAAAAAAAATCCAAATTATTTTAATTACTGCAGAAAATAATTCTGTGACAAGTTTATGATTTTTACACATTTTGGTTATTAAGATGATCTTCACTTTCACTTTTTCGAGACTAATGAGCAAACTACAAATGGGGTCTTGCTGATGTATTTTATTTTGTAGAATAAACTGAAAATATCTGGAGCTTGTGTTCACCACAAATCTTATTTCAGGCATTTAACCAAAAACACACTGAAAAAAAAACACGCTGACTTTAACAGCACCTTGAGAACTTGATAGATGACTGGCAATATCACAGATTATTCTAAAATGTGACAAACTGATGAAAATAAAATGATTGCACATACTTTTGAAACAGTTTGTGCAGATTATTTATTTTCATTTGCTGGTATAAAAAAGCAGAGAGAGTAAAAAGAGAGTAAAACAACCCAAAATAGTCTTTAGCAACCATTTGAAATACCCTAGTAACCACACAGAAGTACCTTAGCAACCGCAAAGCAGCATCCAGCATAGTAACGCTCTGTCAAGCACTCATATTTTCTTCCGAGCATGTAAAACCCTGGTTTCAGATTGTTTCTGAGCGAAGGAAACCACAGATGCAGAAAACGACCTTTCACAGGGGTTTTAACGAGATCGTGTCCTGTGAGACTCTAGCCGGTTCTGAACGAAGCGAAACAGCAACAGATTTTTTTTTTGTACCTCACAGTTGTGAAAAATGCACTCACTGGGCAAAAACACAAGGCTGCCTCAAAAACATCAGAGAATGTTTTTATTTTTGGCATTTTCATGCTCTCTAATTTCCACTTTAATCAAGCCAATTCTTGCTGCTTGCCAAACGACACAGAAAAAAAGCTTAGTAAGTTAAGAAAACATATTTAATAACATTCAAATATCGCATGACTTCAGGCAAATCCCTCAGCTGCACAAAAATCCCCCTTTTTCGGTGCATATTGACAATGATGTATTGGTTTGTTTCTTTTGTGAGATTTCTGGCTTCCTGACCTTTAGAAATTAAAATCTTCTGTTCTGTTCTGTCATTTTTCTACCTTAACCAATGTTCTGCCAAACGGCATCAGCAGAATCAGACAGGAAAATTAATCTTTTTTTTGCCGTCTGTTGCTTCTCTATTTATAATGATGTCAGAATAAATTCAACTGTGCAAGGCTGTGACAGTGAGTCTGCCCACATACAGCAAACCACTTGATCATAAACCATACACACGCTTCATTTTCACCTGAAAAAAAAACGATGATTTTTTTCATTACTCTATTATTTTTCTAGATTGGCACTAATTACTTCTTATGAGATCGCCTACCATCCGTTTGTGACTCTATCAATTAACTCTGAGATGAGAAATGCACGCAAGCTTAACACCCCTACTCAGACGCTCTCACGTTTCTGAAATTAGTAGGAATATTGATCTGATTTCCAGCTTAATGAGGCACAGAGGTGACTCTTGCTGCTGGCTGGACACTACGGAGGTGTTAGGACACAAAATTACTCCTGCTTCACTCAACCAGCAACTGTGCTTTAGAAAACAAGCTGTTAGCCTGGTGCTGACACACACTCTCAAAAATACTGTAAAGGTTTCCAACCATATAGAAGAAACATTCTGGGTTCCTTAAAGAACCTTTCAGTGACCAGTTCTAAAATGAACCTTTTTTTTATCTAAAGAACCTTTTGTGCAATGAAATGTTCTTCATTAATACCAAAAACTGTTATTTTTATATAAAGAAAGACACACGTGCACATGGAGTCAGGGTTTGGCTTGTGCAACACTTAACTTTCTAAACATAAATTATTATTATCAAAGTATTGCACTTCAAAACAAACCTATTAAACATTCTCTTTCTTTTTTAAAACATGATTAGGTGTTTTAAATTTATTAGCCACAACAAAGGCAATGTTTGGAGAATGAATTTATTCCCTTGAATTTATCAGTTAGAAAATAACCAGCATTAAAGTCAACAAAAAAAAAACTGCATTTTTATTTACATTTACTCTAGTGTTGAAAAGTTTGGGGTCAGTGCTTGTATTTTTTAATGCATTTTTAAAATAGATTAATACTTGTATTCAGCAAGGATGCAATATCTTGATCAAATGAGACAATTAATAATGTTACAAGAGATTTCTATTTTAAATAAATGCTGTTCTTATATTCATCAGAGAATCCTGATAAAAATGTATCGCCATTTCCACAAAAACATGAAGCAGCTCAACTGTTTTAACATTGATAATTATCAGAAATGTGTCTTGAGCAGCAAATCAGTATATTAGATTGATTTCTGAAGGATCATGTGACACTGAAGACTGGAGTAATGATGCTGAAAATTCAGCTTTGATCACAGAAATAAATTACATTTTACAATATATTCAAATAAAAACAATTATTTGAAATTGTTATAATATTTCACAATATTTTCAATCAAATAAATGCAGCCTTGCTGAACATAAGAGACTTTTGAATGATAGTGTATAAAATGTCTTGAATCTTATCAGTCAAGAGAGCAATATTAGAAATTCATGGTTAATATTACTTCTGGTCTATTTGTCATTCTGCACATTTTGGCACATCTATATATTCAGAAAGTCATATGCTATGCATTAAGATCTGGATTTCACTTGTCTGTGGATGTTAGGCTCAAAAATTAATGATTAATATTATTTTCCCCACACACCTGGAGAAACAAAAGTCTTATGACAGTTATTGCATTTTGATGAAAGACTATATATATAAACAAACATGCACTGATAAAGCATGCATAATACGGCCATGGATGTTCAATTTTGGTCAATTTTGATTTCACGTTACCTTTAAAAAAAAGTTTTTTTATGACAAATCCCCTGTCGCATTATCTCCCTTCCGCTGCTTTGTGAGTGTCAGCATTCATTTCCTTCGGTCTCCTGTCTAAACGCAACTGCTATTGTATTTATACACACAGGCGAGAGAAACTGAATCCCATCCAGGGTTCGTGAGGCTCAGCATGATAATACTAGTGCTAGGACGGAGATAGTGGAGTTCAGTGTGCATTCAGCGCTCTCTCTTTCTCTGATCTCCTCATCACGACATCAACCGGTGTCTGACCTTTGGGCCTCACCGCTGCATCGAGTGGAACTCCATGCTGATACGCCAGCTGTTCAGAGCCTCAGCTGGCTCGCTTTGAGCTGCCATGCTGCATTGCACACCAGCCCTCCTGCCTGCGCTACACCGTCTGCCCACTGTTGATGACAGTTAGATCAACAGTAAGATGTGCTGCTCTCTCCTGAGCTGCTATCAACGCTCATCATCTTCAGTTTAGTTGAGTTATAAATATCATAGGACTAGTTCACCCAAAAATGAAAATTTGCTGAAATTGTACTAACCCTCAGACGTTTCAAGATGTAGATGAGTTTGTTTCTTTATCAGATTTGGAGAAATGTAGCATTACATCACTTTCTCACCAATGGATGCTCTGCAGTGAATGGGTGCCGTCAGAATGATAGTCCATAGCTGATAAAAACATCACAATAATCCACAACACTCCAGTTCATCACTGAACGTCTGGTGAAGTGAAAAGATATGTGTTTGTAATAATCAAATCCATGTTTTTAACTTCAAACCGCTGCTTCTCACTAAAATATGGATCCAAAATCCATAATATTGTGTTTTCCCGAGTGAAAAAACCCATCTCGTCTGAATCAGGAGAGAAATCTGCACAGATCAAACGAGTGAAAACAATCCAAAACAGCTCTAAAGAAATATGTGGGTGGGTTTTGATGTGAGAGTAAACACCTTAATGACGGATTTGTTTCTTACAAACATGCAGTTTTTTGTTTCACAAGATGTTAACTGGTGGACTGGGGTGGTGTGGATTATTTGTGGATTACTGTGATGTTTTTATCAGCTGTTTGGACTCTCATTCTGACGGCACCCATTCACTGCAGAGCATCCATTGGTGAACAAGTGATGCAATGCTACATTTCTCCAAATCTGATGAAGAAACAAACTCATCTACATCTCAGATAGCCTGAGGGTGAGTGTAAATTTTCAGGAAATTTTCATTTTAGTGTGTACTATTCCTTTAAGGAGCAGCGCTCCATCAGATTGACAACACTCGCCTATGGTGAGGGACACAACTGAAGCATTTGTTATTTTAGTCCTTGAGCAAACAGTAAATTAAACTGACAGCCAGATGATTTTCTCTAACATCAGTAAGAGACCTTGAGCTTTGCCAGACTGGCACCCATATGGTCGTGCACATGAAACGATTCACCAAAACAGCTCATCACCTCAGCGAACAGAAGCAAGCATAGTCTTGTGAGAGATATATCTTATACTTAATATTAGATATTTATATTTAATCATGGGAGAAAGACCTTTTTCATTCAAAGGCCCCAACTTACGGAATGCACTTCCTTTTAATATCAGAAATGCACCTATCCTGGATCACTTTAAAAAACTGATTAAGATGCATTTATTAAAGGTTGTTTTAAATTGATTTTTGTCATCTGTATTGTTCTTTTTGTGTTTCTGTTTTATTGTAGCCCTTTGGGTTTAAGAAAAGCGCATTACAAATAAAATGCAGTATTATTATTAATCATAGGCCTATATAATACTCTCAAAGCAAAAGTGCACCCAAAAATAAAACTCTGTAATTTACTACTATAATTTAATACTGTAATTTAAAACTATACTGTAAAAAGTGGTAACCTGCAACTATTTTTACCTGATTCAATCCATTTTTTCTTTTTTTTTTGGTATAAATTTAATGAATTTAGTTTGATTCATTGATGCTGAACAAATTTTTTTATTATTGAAAAAAATAACAAGTCTATGCATTTTTATCTACAAAACATTTTTCATTAATTTTACAAATATTTTATGTATTATTTTATCATTTTATCATTCTTATTTTGTTTCATTTTTTATTTTTTATTTTTTTTTGAAAGTTTTAGAAGTTTATGCAACCATGTAGTATGTAGTATGTTTTAGTATTTAGTATGTAGGAAGTCTTTCTACTTCAAAACTGAATGTATAATACAGTGTATTATTTGTGAAAGTAACTAACAAGTTTTGACAACTGTTTCAAAGTAAATCTTACACCAGTTATTTCAGTGTACTGTACATCAAATATCACATTGCAAACCTCAAACCTCATTGGTTCTTGTTCAGTCACAAGACAAAAAGACATACATTTTAGGCTATTCCTCACAAAAAGCAGTCATATGACTTATTCAACATAGCACAGAGTTCTTTTGCTATCGTTTGGTTCCTTTTATTATAACTTTTGAAAACAGCATATGGTTTTATACACGAGGGTTAGTCAATATTTCTTTTAGACTGATCAATTCCTTGAGGACTTCAGAGGAGTCTCTATTATTCATTAACAGATTGTGAAGAAATCAGGGCGGCCTGCGGGCGGTCCGACAGTCTCGCTCATCACAGAAACAGTCGTTCCGCTGGGTTTCAGCTCGGTGGTCCCCTTACAACCTGTAGCCCACACTCTCTCTGACTGAGATTAAATCACAATTATTGGTCTTCTTTGCCTAGTACTTATCACAGCCCTGCAGGGCCATGCAATATCCAGAGCCACAGCGCTCTCTCTGTAATCGCCAGAGCCTCCTCTGAAATTAATGGATACGGTTGCCTGCTTTTACATAAAGAGAGGTAAATATTTAGGCTTCACCGCTGAAAGGTAATTCAAGTCAAAGCTTCCTAATGTACAGGCTTCAAAAAGACAGAAATGAGTTCCGTCACTGGCTGCTCGTTGTGACTCAGTGTTTATGCAGCATCAAAGCGTGAGACCTCAGCAGAGGGTGAAGGGGCACGCGGACAGTCCTGTATCTCGCCTGACTGAAAGCTCAAGTCCACGGCTCTTCAGGAGCAACAGAAGAGACATGCTGAGAGACTCACATTATTCTTTGCTCTCTGTCATGAGTGAAAGAAAGAGAAGTAATTGAATTTGAAGGTGGTCGTAGTCTATGGAAATTTCACGACTATATCTGAAACAATGAAAAAATGTACATGTAAGAGATCTAATTACAGCAGAAAATGTTATATAGTTAAATATTATATATATATTGTTTTTCACCATTTTAAACACTTTTTCTACTTCACTCACTCATTCAGATTAGTGTATGTATATATTCAAAACAATCATTAGATAGATAGATAGATAGATATTTTTAAAGACATGGAATATTTGTACTTTTAAAATATATATTGTTACACCGAATGGCCATTTAAAATGAACCAGTTAGGGGAAAAGGTGATTAGAATAATGGGAAATTATATATATAAGCAGCAATATGAGCAGCACCTTAAATAATCATGTAAATCTTAATCTAAAATCTTCATTCAGATACAAAAACATAATAAAACAAGATTTGTTTGCTATACTAAAATCTGAAACTCATTAGAATAAAATGTAATTAAAATTTGCCTAACCATTTCCCCCATTATTAAATATAAGATTCTGAACAGCTTACTATAAAAACTAGAAAGTCACAGCATTATTCTTATGCATATATGTATATGTTATATATTATATTATATATTATAAATAAGCACACCACCATAGTTCCCATTTTCTGATTCAACAGTTTGTTTTTGAGCAGAGGCAATCGAAAGAAAAATTCTCCATTGTAATCAAACTATTTTTGCTCCAGTCAATACAAGACGACAAGAGTAACCTTTTCATGTTGCCCATCATGCATAAATCATTGTGACAGCTGGGAGAGGATGCAGAAATCTCTGGAACACACAACTGATCAATGCATTACATCAGTATGCACCAGCACAACCACTAAACACGCAAACACACGAGATCCCTCATTTTAAAGACCGTAAACAGCACGTATGTGAAGTTATCAGAAGCAACCTGTAGACTCACTCCAGCGCACATCACACGAAGTTTGCAAACGGAAAAGAATGGGCTATTTCTAATGTAGCCTATTATGCATAATGAGTGCATGCTCAATATAGTCTAGCAGTTGTGCGACTGACTGAACACTCACCTCAGCAGCGTGTCAGTGAACGCGAGAACTCGATCCTGAGGTGTTTGGGTAGATGGACGCGCGGCGCGTCTCCGGTTCATCGCTTCAGTCTCTCCTGTCATCGCTGTGGAAACGGCAGAGCTCAAGTTCAGCGAGTCAAATGCAGTTCTGTGTTTCCACACGCACATTTGATCGGAAGGGTCCTCGGGACATCAGTATTTCTCAGAGGAGGTGATAGTGAGTGAGTCATGGCGCCCCGCGCCGCGCCGCCTCCTTTACGCACAAACTTTGGTGCCGCTGCGCTCGGGGCTCGCAGATGTGGACGTGGCCATTGGCCAGCGACGGTACATCACCTCAAAGAAGAGTGAATCAGCTGCTGACGCGTTTTCTGGTTAAAATAGCCTCCAACGTCTGGTGAAAAGAGACATGAGAAGGGTGGTCACCCAAACTCCGCGATGTGAACTGGACTGTGATCCTAAACGAGAAACTTGCTAATGCACGAGTCATATTTAACCCCAAAATCAAAAATAAATTATACATCATACAAGTTAGTGAGGAAATGATTTGGAGATGTGCTTAGTTCACACAAAAATGAAACCGTAATCATCCTCAGGCCATGCAAGATGTAGATGAGTTTGTTTCTTCATCAGAACAGATTTGGAGAAATGTAGCATTACATCACTTGCTCAGCAATGGATCCTCTGCAGTGAATGGGTGCCGTCAGAATGAGAGTCTAAACAGCTGATCAAAACATCACAATAATCCAGAAGTAATCCACAATTTGTTGATCAGTGCTTGATCTGGGCATATTTCTCTCCTGATTCTGACCAGACAACGTTTTCATTGGAGAAAGCAATATTATGGATTAAGGATTTTCATTTTGCGGTGAACTGTTTCTTTAAATGGTCCTTAAAATAGGCTTTTCTCTATGCAAAATATAGAGTGAATTATAACCCAGACACGTTTTGTAAGACTGACCCATAAGCTCAAGCAAAAATTAAAACGCTTCATTTATTCATCCCTGTGTCATTCCAAACCTTATGACTTTGTTTCTTCTGTGGAGCATAAAAGGACACATTTTGTAGGCTGTCCTGCTCCTGTCCATTAAACAAACGCTGATTCATGCTGCCAAACTCAAAAAATACCATGCAATTTTCAAAATTGGTCTATATGACTAAAAAATAGATTTCCCTTTGCAGTAACTCGAACTCAAATCTGATTGGCACCTGTTCAAAACATGCAAATGTGTTGGACATTTTGAGGCATGTTTCACACCATGTACATAAGCATATATATATATATATATATATATATATATATATATATATATATATATATATATATATAGTATGAGAATGTGATGTGAAAACAAACCTACAAAGCTGTTATTGCACCATAACATCAGGTTATACAGTAACTGATTTTAAACAAAAGACAATACATTAAAAGCTTGAAAAATATATCAAGAAAACATAAAAACAGATAATAAAACCAGGAAAAAAACATACAAGTAGCATTTTGTTCAGTCTGATGCTTGCTATAAGAATTCTGTATCTTAAGCCATCTGTTTAGTATGGTGATCCAAACATGAAATGCAATTAAATGACTAATTAGGGTGCTAGAAACCTACAAACGTCCAACAAAACTCACCTGTGAGAGTATTCAGTTCTCAGTTATGTTGAGCTTTTCCTAGCACAAATCGCTCCACATCAGCTTGACAAAGACTAGTGCCTTACAAAAGCCCAGCGAGAAAACCAAAGGCTTTTGTGTGTAGATGTTTAGAAACCAGCACAAAGTGCCTGCGTGACTGGCATAGTTAAACTAATTCAAACAAGCACAGAGACAAACATTTTCCATTTAATTATCAATCTTCTGATGTATGTGTACTGTTCTCTCACTAGCAGCCGTGAGGTGTCACATTGTATTTAACGTAACCATTTCTGAATCTGCTTACAAAGTTTTATTGTATTGAACGCCACCTTTCGGATCAATATTTCAAGGAAGGCATTCTAAAATCATGAATAATTGATGTCCACGAAATTTATGTCTGTTAAATAATTTACATGTTATCTATGTAAACATTTAACTCCTGGCACAAAGCTTGCGGTTATGGTCGGGTATTTTGTTTTTACTTTAATTTTAGTATTTACGTATTAGAATTTTAAAATAGGTATATATAATACTTATTGTTAATGTATTAGTTTTAGTTTATTTACTTTTATCTAATGAAAATGAGAAATGTTGAAAAAATGGAATGTTTGAATACGTGATGATACAAAGTTTCCCTACAATTGTGACCCTTGTGTAAATACAGTTCTGCTGCAAAAAGTCCAGGAGCTTGTAAGTCATTGCATACGAACTGTTTTAGTTTGCATGCAGTGATATAAGCGTCATAACATGCAAAAAGCAACACTTAAAAAGTGAAATATAATATATATATATATTGACAATCCATAACACTAATTTCTTAAGCATAAGAAATCAAGTGAACCCTTCATTGAATACTGAAAATGATTAAACTTAATGAAAATGGAAAATGTTGACCTAGTTGAAATAAAATATACTTATATAAAATAATTAATGAAAAAAAATATTTCATTTATTATTTGTGGTTTTGAGTTTAGTCAACCCTGGTGTATGGGATTTTTTGTGGCAATTTAATGTCTGTAAGTACACTGTAGCAATGTAGCCATAGTCAGTGATGCTTTCCTTAGTAAACACCCCTAATAATAGCGGATGTCATCAGACCAATTCGTGTACAGGTATAAGAATCACTCTATGCGTAACCAGGCAGTCATTCTGAAATGTCTCATCACTGTTGAGAGAAGTAGCGGTTGTGTACCTGAGCCACACAGATGCTGATAGCGCCAGTGATTAGCTGTCCACCCACTCCATCAGTCTCTAAAGCTCTGTTCCAAAAACAAGTCAGCTGTCTATCTAGACATCACAGGTGCACTCCTCACACGAAGACAGTTCCCTCGGTCTCATTTTGGACATACTCTAAGAAACCAATGCATACATCTTTCACAGAAAAGGGAAGCATTGTGATGAATTAAATCCATGTGAAAATTACTGATATACATGTATTATGTATTTTTACAAAATGATGAAACTTGTGTTACTACAGAACAGCAGGTGTTGCCATTGCTATGACAAGTGCTTCATCTTGTTTTCTATTGGCTACATGAGAGTTCCAAAGAAATATTGTCACTTTCGAAAAAAAAGGAATGTTTGAATACATAATACAACATTTCCCACAATTGTGATTCTTGTGTAAATACATTCCTGCTTCAAAAAGTCCTCCTGGAAACTGTTTTATTTTCCATGCAATGACATATAAGCGGATAAACAAGCAAAATGCAACACTTGCATTGTAAAAAATAAAATAATTAATAACAATTCACAACACTGATTAAGATGGAAGTATAAGAAATCAAGAGAACACGTCACTGAATACTGAAAAATGATTGATACGTACTGTATTTGCCAGAACTTGTGTTAGTTCAAAACAGCAGGTGTTGCAGTCATTTTTTCGCCATAATAAATGGTGCATCTTTTTTTACTGGCTGTATGAGTATTCCAAAAAATATTATTACTTTTTGTAAAAAAATAAAAATAAAATAGTGAGTCCATTTAGTACAGCATCATGCCAAGTCAATCATAACAAGCAGTGTTATTTTAAGAACACTATTATAGTTTTTGTTAATACTGTATTTTGAATTAGGATTTAGTTTTAGACATCTGTTTTCGTTTTAATTTTAATAAAAGTTTTGTTCATGTTGTTACATGTTTTTGTCATTTTTATTAGTTTATTATTTTTTTTTTCTTTGGATGCACAATTATGACATATACTGTAATTGGGGAAAAATGCATGTACAATGTTTAAAAAGAGAGAGACAGAGAGAGAACATCGTAAGAAAAAGTATTGCAAAGTTAAATTAGCATGCTCCATGCATAATAAATACATTTTGTAATATAAAGCAATAAGTAACATTCCCTTTGACTTCAGGGCAGCTCGGTAGGTTTTGGAACAGACCTTCTATGTGTTTTCATATCATTTCACCTTCCTCCTTTATCACAGTCAATCCCAGGAGAGCCGAGTCCGTCTTCCTAAAGCTCAGGTCAGGCTATGATTAGATTGACAGGCTCTGTTGGGTTTGTCTTTTGCAGGGTTTGGTTCAAGGCTATATTATCCGTCTTTCTCCTTCTTATTTATCGACTGCCCTTGAGATGATTTACATTAGATGATAGTGAATCTTTGAAGATGTTTGTTTACGTATGAATCAAAAGAGCAGAAGCGGTCACAAGCCCAGACTCTCTGGATCTCAGGTGCCAGTTTGATATTTGACGGGGTCAGATTGTACTATTATCAGAGACTCACATACTGTATGTATTTGTTATAGTTGAACAGCACACTCCATGCGCATTCAGATCAAGCCACTTGAAGCGTCTTTCTAACAAACGTGACAGGACTTATTCAAAAGCACTTTATTAGACGGCATCTATTTATCCAAGCCAAAGGCTCTCTTGTCTTCCTGTCAAGTCGTTCCCACCGTCCTTTTCACTACCTATCAAGTCTCACACACAAACCTATTCTCACTCCATGGTCCACAGCCCTAATGTGCTATCACTATTCGTCTTGCGGTTTCGTTTTAGAGGGAAGCACAAACTAATCAAGTGGGCTTCTACACATTATCATGCCCTCTGGCAGAGGTATTCTGTGTTCTCTTTTTCTCTTTCTCGCGCTCAGCATCTCTCATCCTCCTCTTTGTCTTTGTCTCACCCTCCTCTGCCTCAGGAAAGCACGTCTTATCCCCACCTCCCGAGTCTAAATCCCCATGACAACTCTTAGGTTGTATTTATCTCCTAAATCACTGCTCAGGAATAGCTTTAGATATGAGAGAAGAGGGAGGGCGGCATGCATCTTAAGAAAATGATTGCAGTTGGGGGCCGCTGTACAATCGATGCCCCCACCCACACATCCCAATCCGCGTGGATATCCATCAAGGATGGTGCTTGATTCAATCTGCAGTCAAGAAAAAGATAGCAAGAAACCAAACGTATCACTTCGGCGTGGAGTGATTTGAATAAACAAATGTCATGGGTCTGGATTTCGAATCATGCAGACTGGTATCATCAGCAGGCATGGAAATAAGGTTATAATTTGCTCACCCTCAGGTTATCCAAACAAATAAATATCAGTACATTTTGTGTAACACTATATTACATGACTGCTTTGTATGCAAAACTGTTTATTTATTTGTTTGTTTGTTGGTTTTTAATTAATAAAGCCTTATTTATTCTGCTAAATAAGAAAAAAAAAGTTAAATTTTTCAAATTAGACACAAAATGCCCACCAGATTGATCCCAAAAACTACTGAAAAAGATCACATCTGTAAATGGCTACAGTTCAAATTTAAGTAACTTAATAAGCAGTTCATAGTAAATTACTGTGAAGAAATTGGTCACACCATATGGGGTACATTGTCACAAAAGGCACCTGCTGTTTGAAACAGAGGTAGAAGTTTTTAAATATAGAGATTTTTATTTAAAGGATTGGTTCACCGTATAGAAAATTCTGTCGTAGAAACTCATGCAGGATTGGAATGACATCAGTAATTTATGATATAATGTTTTATTTTAGGATAATTGTTCCTTTAAAATGTATTATAGGCTATTAAATGGCTTATCAGCCATTGAACAATTATGTAAAGCTATTATGAAATACATTTATATTTTATGAAACATCAGAGTAAATAAACAGTAATATAGAAATATCAAAACATCACTCCAATAAATAAATTGGTTCACCTTGCAAATTATTAAGGAACATTTGCAAATTACAAAAAAAAAGGTGTGCAGACAATTTTTACTCCAGTTGATTTCACAGTTAATCACATAAACAGTAACATATTAAACATATTAAACATACTTCATTAATCTTAAAATATTTTTACAGTGTATTGGCTGCTTTTATTGTACATAAGCATGTACATTTTTGTCAAAAGATCAGTATGAGGATAAAGAATTTATCCTTTTGTGTTTCACGGCAGAAAGAAGTCTTATTAATTTGGAACAGCATGACTGAATTTTAATTTTTTGGGTGAATTAGTCCTCCACTGCACTGACATACTATAAAAACTGGTGGCATTTTCTCCAAAACATGGTGAAATATTGTAGCATGGATCACTGGGATGAGCTGTAATGGGACCTTTACTTTTCCTACAATGTTGTAATGAAACTGTGTCCTGACTGTGACCTCTGCAGATTGAGGGCTGTTCTTCTGGGGGCTTCTCTGGCTCAGTATTGTTTATTTTACGAAGCCCTACAGAATACCTGCATATTGCCAAGTGAGAAAAATCAGCAAGACACATCCCCAGCAGCTAGTGGCTCCTAGATAGAGTTCATTTACTTGGTGGAGAATGCAGGCAGAAAAGCAACAGGCAGGAGATGTTGAGTGTGCATGTGCACGAATTCAAGCTCTCCTTGTCTCCAGGAGTATCCACTCCTGAGATGCTTGTCAGATGAGCAATTATACAAGGCTGAGATGTCTTCTCACAAGGACTGGCGAAGGCAGAAACTTCAAAGGGTTTCTGAGAGAAATGAAAATCAATTTCAGGGTCGTTTGACTGTTAAGAGTTAATGAATGGAAAAGCATGCAAAGTCAATGGTGTCCTGCAAAGGCTGCTGAGCAAATTAATGAATTCTCCTCTCTCGTGGAGACATTTCCCATAGTGCCCCTTAACATGCAGACAAAACATTCTGACTCAGACTTACACTCACAAATTAGCCCTTTTCAACAGTCAATTGCTTGGATAAACATACATTTAGCAGCAGAAGTGTCATCTTACATTAAATGCAAAACAGAATACATGATAATAGTGGAGGAAGGGGCTAGTTGTCAAGGTTTTTACTATACACACACACACCCACATAAAATATTGTTTTTTTTATCTACTAATCTATATTTATTGTATTACAAAAATATTATCTTATGACGACTTCTCCATGTGACAACTAGCCCCGGCTCCAATAATTTCCTAACTCTTACTGATGAAGTGATTCTCAGTCATTAGTTTATGATGCTTCCTCAGAGGGCAACAGATCAGATTAAACATCACGATGTCCGAGAGAGACCTGGTTGAGTGAATTTCAGCGTGTGTAATGTCCAGAAATGATGTCTGTAGCTCAGAGAGCCAATTACAGCTCTCATCAGCAGAACAACACACACCTTTGACCCATGTCACTGTGTACATCCTCAAAATAGAGCTGTGTTCCTCAAATGATCAATAAAGCTCTATCTCAGATGAAAACAGAAACTTTGAACCTCGAGTTGTTCGAGAAGGTTGGGGACTTTTTGAAATGCAAACTGCTCTTTTCGGTCTAGTACTAGTTAAATAAGCTTTCGTTATACAGTAGTTATATGAGTGCACAATGCATGAGATGTTGCATAATACCATCTGATGCCTTGCACACATTGTTATGATCATCTCCTCAATGTTTTTCTTTCCACTCTGTCCCTGTCCACCAATGGACAAGCAAACACACAGTCCCACCCCAAACTTTACCTTTATTTGTGCCAGAAGTCAGCATGCCGGGTCGCTCAAACAAACGGATCAATGTTTCGAAAGCATCACAGAGTCACTCTTCACAAGGTCAAAGTACCAGTGACTTTGTCTCTACTTATTAAACTAAGATAAAAGGAAGTATTTTAATGTGAAAAATACTCACAGAAGATTTGAACATAATTCAAAATGATACCAGTGAACCCAGTAAATGAGAGCAGCAGGAACATGAGCCATGTGTGATGAGCTCTGAAAAATACATGTGACCTGCAGGGCAGCGGTCTGAAGAGAGAGAGAGAGAATTGAAGTTCAAAGTCACAGCTGTGTAAACTTATATACCACGCACACACACACACACTGCTGCAGCTCTCAATATGAGGACATACAACAGGCTTTTATTTTTTTAAACCATAAAAACAAATGTTTTGCATTGAAATAAAAAATAAATAGATATATTTTATTCTATTCATTTAAAACAATTAAATATTATAATTTAAAATAAGATTAAGTCAATATACTTGCACACATGCACACATTAAATCCCATAGCAACATCCTTACAGTTGGTTTGATGTCATTAATGCACCTAGAAATAACCACATGTATTTTAAGTAAAGTAACGGAAATGAATCACGTCAGTTTCCATATGCAGTAGTTAAGAATACAAAGATGTAATGTTGTTTTATTTGAGCATCAACTTTCTTTCCATTGCTTGTCTTAAAACTCCTCTAAAGACAAAGGTAGAAATTGATCTGCATACAGTTAAAGAAATGTGGATATCAAATCATCTTTACATTTGAATTTGACAATAAATGTTTGTTGATTGATATTGAGATCTTTTGAAAGAAAAGGTGTGAAACAAGACCTATTTCCTGAGAGAAACATCTAACAAATTTAGGTTATAAAAACATTGGTGGAACAGTGCTTAGAATTTTTTCAAAAATATTTAATTACATATTGTTTAAACAGCATTCTACTTTTTTTTTCACCTAAAATATGGCATTATATGAATGTTACTTTTAATATTCTAAAAATATTTTATTTTTTATTTTTTTGGTGATTATAACGTTATTTAAAGGATACAAAAACATTTCACACTTTGTTCACTAACTTTATTTTCATGCAAAATAGAACACAATTTTTTAATATTCTAAAAATGTTTAATTGTCCAGGTTTTTTGTAGATCATAATAGTATTTAAAAGTTACAAAAACACTTTTACAGCCTTCTGCTAACTTTATTTTCATCCAAAATACAATGTAATTTTTTTAAGAAATAAAAAAATTCTAAAAACGTTAAAATGTCCAAAATGTGTTTTTGTAATTAAACTTTCTAAACATTTCTTAGAATGTTCAAATACAAATAACATCATACATTAACATTCCATAAACATGACTTTTAGAATGTTTTAACATTCATATAACGTTTAAAAAACTTTGTGAGAATGTTCCCTGTTAGCTGGAAGCAGGAGACTTTAGCAGAATCAACTGAGAAATTCTTTGTGTTTTTTATTTTCCCCTGGGAGTCTTTAATGAAGAATCTTTGAGTGTAATGAATCTGTCAGAAGAGGGTTTATATCTAGCAGCTCCCTTAAAGCCCTTTCCAGTCCATCCCCTTCATTTTCATTTCTCACTGCAGCATTCTCTTTGCTGTCTTGTAATGATCTCAGACTTAATTACTGAACTCTGGATGCCGCTTACAGCCCCACAACTCACTGTGTGTGTGTGTGTGTGTGTGTGTGTGTGTGTGTGTGTGTGTGTGTGTGTGTGTGTGTGTGTTTGTGTGTGTGTGTGTGTGTGTGTGTGTGTGTGTGTGTGTGTGTGTGTGTGTGTGTGTGTGTGTGTGTGTGTGTTTATATTCATTTATTTCTCTTACGTAAAATATCAAAGTATTCCGCCAGTCGACTGTCCACTGCTTTTAAAGTGCGCTCTCCCTAATGACCAAAATTACTTCAGATAAATCCATCAGGCTACAAATCAAATCATAGCAGCCCATCAATTATGAAATACTTTACAAAAACAACAATCTGCCCTCTCGTACCTGTGTTTGTTTCTGAATCGCTTTTATCAGCAAGAAGTCATCTTGGAAACAAGACGGCAAACAACGGCGCTGCCTCATTAGAACGCAGTATGATAACAAGGCCGCTCATGGGAGGAGAGTCTGTCATCCACCACACCGCTGAAGAAGCAAATCAGGTTTTAAACCCATCTTAAACAGCATCTTTTACAACCTCTAGATCACAATCAAGCTATTTGCATTTGCTCTACCAACCAATTAAATTCCTGAAATCGGTGTGGGATCCCTGCTGATGTGGGCCCTGTATGCACTTTACAGATTACAGACTAAAAATATCACCACCACTCAAAACCTTGACATCAGTTACTGCAGAACACAGAAGAAAATGTGGGCTGTGTTTGTTCAGGAAACCTGTTGTGGTCATGTTAAAGTGTTATGGGTGCTGCTTTCTAGGGCATGTCTACATAGTTGCTAACTAGTCCAAGATGAAATTCTTGGTGATCTTCTGGTCTGTGGATGTGGCTCCAGTCCCTCCTTCAGTGTGCGCCAGTGGGATTTTTTACTGATCACTTAGCATTTCCATCTGGAAAATTTGTCCTGTTAAAAAAAGAAATTAAAGGGCCAATTAGATAACTTTACAGATTTAATTATTTAAATTATGTGTGTGTGTGTGTGTGTGTGTGTGTATGTGTGTGTGTGTGTGTGTGTGTGTGTGTGTGTGTGTGTGTGTGTGTGTGTCTGTGTCTGTGTGTGTGTGTGTGTGTGTGTGTGTGTGTGTTCACACATATAATGTATGTAAATTATTTAATATACACACACTAACAGTAAAAATAAAAAAAAAATAAACAATTTCATATTGTTACAACAAAAAAAAAACTTGGAAAAAAAATTGTTCTTTTGAACTTCCTATTCATCAAAATATCCTGGACAAATGTATCATGGTTTCCACAAAAATAAATAATAATAAATGTTTCTTTAGCAGCAAATCAGCATATTAGAATGATTTCTGAAGGATCATGTGACACTGAAGACTGGAGATTAATGATGCTGAAAATTCAGCTTTGCATCACAGGAACACAGTACATTCTAAAATACATTCAAAAGGAAAACAGTTATTTGAAATTGTAATAATATGTCACATTTTTCCTGTATTTTTGATCAAATAAATGCAGCCTTGGTGAGCATACAAGAAGTCTTTCAAAAACATGAATGTTTTAACATTTTTTTAGCGTTGTTAATGTATTTTACGTTTTCTATATTTTATATTTCTATAAGTATTTCTATAATGTTCCAGTCAATGATTTCTAACGGAGTTCAGTGAGTTACATCTGTCCAGGTGACCAGCACACATTCTCAGCCGGTCTCAGAGAGTTTCTCTTTATCAGCTCAGACTGCATCAATTATTCAACAACAGGAAGTTGTGGACCTTGAGGTTAACTTTGCTGTTATTTTTATTACTTTTTACCCACCTGCCGAGAACTCAGGACACTTTCAGGTTATTACAGAGCACACAGACATATTCACACATTCACTGAGTCCCACCAATACACAAACACACAAATACAAGCCAAAACCCGGCCGGAGATGCAGAGAAAGTCTGATGAGATTGGCACAGTGTTTACCTTTCTGAAGTAATAAAGTATGTTGGATGAAAGGATGCTAAGTGTATTCCTGATTTTAACACTCACTGGAAATATACAGGGTGCCAAAAATGTATTTTGACACTTAAGTCACACTTCATGTATGACTGCCATTGCATTGGATAATAAACTATGAAAGAAATATCTTCTCAGTATCTCTTTAACTCGTTTTTAGTAGATGTAGTCAGTTTTTCTCAACTTCATACATTACCAAAAACAAACATAAAGTCACAAAATAATTTTCTTTACTATCTTTCTTTACAATAAATGACACTTGCTTCAGTATTTTGTCACCTAATGCAATGATATTCTGACATTTCTGTGAGGCACACATACTTTTGGGGACCCTGTATAATGCTTTGTTTTTTGAAACAATGTGTTTTTTTTTTTTAAATACTACAGAGCAATAACCATCTTTCTAAGCACGTATCTATGCAGATATTTTCTAAATTATGACACAACCTCTTTAAAATGAAATCACTTTCTCATATATTAAGTCATGACCTCAACTGTGCAGCCAAGAACCTGAGAAAATATGATCTACACATTACAGAATGCAGCCAAATACTCATTACTTACTCTGAATGCTATTCTCATTCCCCTTCGGTGTGCAAACTGAATGGATCAGACTGTGTGGAGTAAGATAATATAATCTGAATATATATATATATATATATATATATATATATATATATATATATATATATATAAAGCAATAAAAAACAATAATGAATACCATTATTTTTCGCTGCATGAAACACACGCAACATAAATGTCACAAAACTTGATATATTTCCAACTCATTCTACAATACAAGACAATGCATTGAGACCTTATTTTAATGACAATATAAAATAGAAATAAAATAAAAATAGAATAAATTAGATATAAAATTAAAAAAATAACATTTTCTGATCTTAATTCTTATTACTGCACACACACACAAAAACGCATTACTATAATAAAAAAGAAAAATAATTATATATTTTATTTTAAATGGTATTTATATGTCATTGTCGTATTTGTTATACTACCTTTAATTCATAATGATTTCAATAAAAAAAATGTAATGAAACTAAGGAGAATTTTAAAAATGTCATATTACAGTAATGAAAATTTGGGTGGTGAATGTGCTAAATTGCCAAGAAAATAATCTTGATGTAAAATAAGCATTATATAAAAATTTTAATTAAATAATGACAAAGTGTGATATAATTACTTTTGTTCTTTTGATCAAAACATTAAACTTTCTTTTGATTCACACCTAAAACATCCAAAACGGAAACTAGTAATGTTATTTTTGTTAATTGCAAGTATAAATATAAGATGAAAAACTGGATTTAAAATAAATAAAAAGTAAACTAAAACTAAAATAAATTAAGCCTAACCTTTAAATAATAATAATAATAATAATAATAATAATAATAATAATAATACAAATGACAAAAGCACATAACTAAATTACTAAAATGTGACTAAAATTAAAATTTAATAAAGTATAAATATTTTAATTTATATTTTATATTATAAAAAAATATTATTAAAAACTAATAGTATATAAAAATACTGAAATAACACTGCTACCAAGAGGCAAAAACTAGTGAAATATCACTTCAACTTTGACAGCAAACAACCGACATGAGAATTCACAAACACTCACACACAAAAAACTCACACATGACCATGTGAATGTGACAGCAGCGATGCCCATCATAGCTGACGGGAGCAGCAGAGAGGAATGATTTTGTCAGCCCTGTGCTTTCAGTCGACCCCTCAGATAATTAAGCGATGCTTATCACAGGAGCTGTAATCATGAGGGCTTACAGCAGCAGACCACAGCTTTTCTCTGACCTCTGTGAACCGCCATGATTTTATGCATGAAAATTGCATATTTAAGAAATAAGGCACGAGAGGCTGTTATACTGATAATATTATCATCACTAAATGGTGATATTAGGCATGCATAACTATATTAGTATTATAAGTGCCTTTCAACTTTTTTATCTCACAGCATTTCCTCGCATTTCTGACTTTTTGTCTTTTTTATATAATAATAAGAAGAAGAATTTCACATTTCAAATTTCTCACATTTCAGTTTACATGTCACAATTGAGTTTTTTGATCATTTGCTTCAACACTGAATTAAAAATAATATGTTTTTATCTCAAAATTCTTTATTTCTCACAAATCTGACTTTTTTCAGAATTTATGTTTATTCTGAGTTTATATCTTGCACTTCTGACTTGTATATTCTTATATATATTCTTTAGAATTCTGAGAGTTTTCTTAATAAGAATAAACTTTCTAAAAGAAAGTACTATTTCAGTCTTTCTACTTCAAAATTTTACATATAATTCAATGTGTTACTTGCCATTTCTTTGTAATTAATTGTGAATTTTACTAGTGAAAATTGTTTCTACACCAAATGTTTGGACAAAAACAGCATACCCTTCTGCTAGAAGGTAGAGTTCCTTTCACTATATGTGACCCTGGACCACAAAATTTTTTGAAATTGAGATTTATACATCATCTGAAAGCTGAATAAATAAGCTTTCCATTGATGTATGGTTTGTTAGGATAGGACAGTATTTGGCCGAGATGGAATCTGAGGGTGCAAAAAAATTGAAATATTGAGAAAATCGCCTTTAAAGTTGTCAAAGGAAGTTCTTAGCAAAGCATATTATTAATCAAAAATTAAGTTTTGATATATTTACGGTAGGAAATTTACAAAATATCTTTATGGAACATGATCTTTAGTTAATATCCTAATGATTTTTGGCATAAAAGAAAAATCAATAATTTTGACCCATACAATGTATTTTTGGCTATTGCTACAAATATACCCCAGCGACTTAAGACTGCTTTTGTGCTCCAGGGTCACATATAGTGTATTTTAGCACAACTGGAACCCAGGCCCAAAAATAGCTGCTTCATTATAAGGTTTAATTACTCTAGTGCTTTAGATTCCATTCCTAGCTTGCAGGCTTGGTCTGATCAATGTTAATTCAACACAACCCCAACTCCAAATGTTAAACAAATACCCGCTGGTGTGTAAAACGTGGTCAAGACAATGGACTTGACAGCAAAGCCCAGACCACAGACAGCGCCCACAGTGAAAGATGTGATGGATCAGTGGTCCAGCGTCTGAATCGATCCCAGTCTCCCAGACTTTAAATAAGACCACCGTCCACATCGCGATCCATATATTGACTCCTGTTGTGAAAATGAACCTTTTTTTACCCTTCTGCTGTTTCAGGGTGATGGTGGGGTGAAGCCAGTGGCTAGATGGCGTAATTAATGCTGAGTGGGGCCATTACTAAACTCATTGCTGATGTTGTGTGTTATGAAATGGTCTGTCAAAGAGCAGCTGTATATCTCTGTCCTGGAACCAATCCGCTTAATCCATCTGAAAGAGAGCAAAACAAGAGAAGGGAGGCTGTAAATGTGTTATCCCTCACTGTCTAGACTGGTGGCTCTCAACTGGTTTTGTTTCAGGATCTGATTTTTTTAGGCCTACTGTATTTCAGCTAGGAACTGCAATGTTAAAATTCAATTCTGATGGTTTCGTGCTCTTGGCAGACAATAATTCACAGCACAGAACACACTGTAGTCCATACAAACCAAGTTTATGCTCGGTGCAAGAGAAGCTGAATTTAATTTAGTGCTGTTTGCGAGGACTTTTCACAATTTGACTAGAGTTTAGCAATTACTGCCAGGCTTTATTGGATGAACACCTTTTTACGTTAACAACAAAACATAAGATTCATTTTCTCTGTACCTCTTAAATGCATTTTGGCATTAGAACTATGCTCGATTATAGAGTTTGTTGCACTCTATTATGTGCATTTATAATTATTTTTGATAAAAAAAAATTAACAGACTTGCAACCCACCTGTTAAGAATCTCTGTTCAAGAATAGGAGTTGTCAGTCTTTAATAATCATCTTATAATAATCATATAGGACTATTATTTATTCACATCAATTTTTTAGCACTGATTAAATTTATTTCAGTATTATTTTTTGCAATCATAACCATGCAATGATTATAGAGGTTCTTGCACTCTTTTGTGCATTTATAATTCTTTTTGATAAAATATTGAACAGAGTTGCAACCCAACAGTTAAGAATCAGTTTTATAACAGATTACAATATTTTATTTAATCTTTAATCATCTTATAATCATATCTTATTTAATTAACATAATTTTATTACTGATTTTTGTTGTTGTTGTTATTATATTTATTATTATTATTATTTACTTGTACATTTTTTACAATATTTTTCTCTAACCTTTTCTTTTTGTAATCATAGCTATGTATGATAATAGAGTTTGTTGTAGACAATAATGTGCATTCTTTGTTATTTTTGATAAAATAATAAAAAGACTTGCTACCCTGCAGGTTAATAATCATTGTTGTTGTTGTTGTTGTTTTTTTGTTTTTTTTTGTCTTATCTTAGCATTTATTAATTAAAAATCAATAGTGTATTACTGACTTATTTTTTGTTTTATTATTTATTTATTTAATCTTATTTTAAATATTATTTACTTTTACATTTTTACATATTTTTCTCTAAACATTTATCATTTTTTTGTAATTAAATATTCTTTTTTCTACTCACATAGTACTGCATTGTATTACTGTCTTATTTATTTATTTAAATAAATTTTTATCACTGATTTTTATTTGTTTGTTTGTTTTTTTTAGTTAAATATAATTTTTATTATTTATTTGTACATTTTTGACACTATTTGTCTCTTAACTGTCTTGAAGAACCCCTGTTCTAGAAGACAAAAGGAGATAAATAAGCAAAGAAATGTGGAACGGTAACCGTTGCTTTCTCAAAATAGTCTCCCAGCAATAAACATGCAATGCCGCTGGATCTTTTTGTTCATAAGGGATCTAATTATTTCAAAATTGCTAATTAGCTGAGCTCGTTAGATGGTGGGTGGACACTATTTTTTTAGTTGTTTACTGCGGGCTGTACGTCATGAGATTATGTTGGGTGTTCAAACTGACCTCAGCATGAGTCATTTCTCTGCTTTCCAATCAATGTCACTTTTTAACCTTCAACGCAGATGAGCAAACATCCAGGAAACATCCAGAGGGAAAGCAGGGACACATCTGCTGTTGTATAATTTCTTTCAAGCATACCAGCCTGATCATCCTTCAGTGGTGAAATGCAGTGATGAGTGTTTCTATAGTGATTTGACAGCATTCAGAATCAGAGACAGATATTCAAAGGCATATTCATCTCTGTCTTTATGAAAAGTGTGACCTTGCAGACTAGTTTCAAGACTTAAATCAACTTTCTTAGAAAGTTTCTTTCTTAGAAAAATATCACACCTACCTAAAGGCCGACATCCTGTAACTTTTGGTAGAAAAACACCATTTACTTGCAATATTTATGAAAAATATAATTAAAATAAATATTAAATACTATATTTATTTTGCAGTATGTGAATATTAGAAAAAAAATGTAATTAAAAAAATTATTCACTGCGTCTTGCAATATTTATGGTATTATAGATATTGTTTGATGTGTTGGTCGTGATGGTTTCTTATTTTTTATTTGGTGACGTAGGCTACATTCTATCACTTACATCTAGACGCTATATTTCTTTTTACATCTCACACATAAAGCCTAATTTTCTGTTTTTAGTTCCATCAAATAAGCTTTCCAATTCTTTGTTTAAATCCACTAATTATATTTCACAAAACTCACTTAACCAAAGACAGGTGGCAATCGAGAAATCAATGTGTTTTTTTTTTTTTTTTTTGATAGCGCGCCCTCGTGTGGTTGTGTTGTGAACTATTCAAAGCGCACGCGCAGTTTGATGTGAACCCGGAAGACCCAGAAGAGAGCGCATGCGTGCTTGTTATATCCGGAAGCTTATATATAAACATAATCTCATGTCACAAACTGACCTATAATGACTAGCTTAAAATGACTTAAATGCTTTAAAAACGGAAACAAAAATCATTTTCATTCTGACTTGTACTTCAGGGAAATCGTCATCAGACTATCACGAGGCCGAAATATCACTTTCAAGGTAATTTAGCAAGCAAAACAAGTTAAACATGTTTATAATGACTATTAGATATTAAAATATTTGTTCTGCATGCAGCACTGCATTGCTGTTAGTGAACGTTCGACCGGATTTAGCAGATCAGTAATAGATAACACAGTGATCTAGTGTATGTACCTGATTGTTTTCATTCGTGTGTGTTAATGATGAAATATTAAATGAATGTGCTTTTGAATCAGAGAGAATAAACTCAAGAGAAGATGCCAGCTCGAAACACTATAAACAGTGGAGTCAGATACTCCAAACTAGCCAGTGATGATGATGGATACATTGATCTCCAGGTGAGAGGAAAAAAGGCTTGTAATGCACTTAAATATGCAAATCATTTGTCATTAATATTAATACTTATATGTCTCTTTATTTATATGTCTATGTATGTGTGTGCTTGTATGTATGTTTGTGAATTTAAATATTTATCACGTTAATAACAACAACAACCTATTTTAAGCTTTATTTAAATTAATGCATTTTTTATCGTTTTAGTTAACAATAACAACATATGTAATGCACATGTAACATACAATTTGTTTACTGTAATATTCGAAATGTAATATTATGACATATAAATAATAATATTATAAATCTAAATTCAGATTCAGATTCAAAAAGGCTTTAGTGTCTATCCCCAAAGCGTAGAAAAGTGTCAATACAAAAACCACACAACAACAATAAAATAAAAATATTACTGATACAACCCTTGAAAAACCTATAAAATTCATCTAAAAATTCTGTTTAAAAATCTAATGGTGGTAGGAATGAAAATCGAATTTAATATTTATAAATATTAAATCTTTTGTTGC
>CM045018.1:2456726-2474226 GCA_024542945.1 allo-octoploid hybrid of Carassius auratus x Cyprinus carpio | reverse complement strand
TCTGCACATATTATATACAAAATATATGTTATAATGAAAAAATATTACAGTGTTACAAACTATAACTTTTATTTTTAATAATAATTAATTTGTAAAAACTTTTTGTCCTCTTCCAATGAATATAAAGACGAGAGAGAGAGAGAGAGAGAGAGAGAAAGAGAGAGAGAGAGAGAGAGAGAGAGAGAGAGAGAGTGTGAGTGAGTGAGTGTGTTTGAGCAGCAGCGGCGCTACAATGTTTCAGCGTGTTTCACACTGTCCGTGTTTAAACGCGAAACAAATCATGTGAGTAACCGCACACACTTCACTGGACTGACACTGAGAGACTCCAGAGACCGCGGGAAACTTCACACACACGACGCTGTACCCTTCAGTCCGGAGGAGAATCTGTCTGGACGCTGAACAAGCACACAGTTTAACACAGACGACAGGTTTAACGCGCTGGAACCAAACCTGCTTTCTGACCATCAAAGTACATGAAGTTTTAAAGAGCTGCTGGATTCACAGTAACACTGACCACACGCGGGCTCTGCTTCTGTGATTAAACCTTTTCAAGCGGTCTCCGAAGTACTTTTCAGAATATTTTAAGTGTTTTGGGGAATATCTCTTTCGACTTTCAAGCGGGGGAAAAGCTTAAAGCATCGATGGAGTGACACCTTCTTTTAGTCCTCAGTCAAGTGCCTCAGAAAGGTAAAAGACACACACACACATGCATATATAAGTAGACAGATTGCAATCGTTTGCGCCAGCAGATGTTATTGTCAACATACATAATTCATATATCCGAGCTGCCATTCATATGAGGCTTCTGTTTGAATCATGATGTCTGTGTCTTGCATGCAACATCTTAAGATGCTGTTCAGCTGCGGGTTTTGTTCTCTATGGCTTTATTTCTGTTTAAAGGTGTGTTTTCTGGGGTGCACGTGAGGTCCAGTGTTTCTCATGAGAACAATGACCAGCACACAGTCTCTCTGACCAGAGCTGGACATGCTGGATATCAGTCCTCCGAGTAAAAAAAAAAAAAAAAAACTGCATTAGATGAATACATTTTTTGCATTTTATGATAAGCTATTATTAGTAATACTATTATTTTTAAAGGGGCACTTTTGGTATTCAAGTGGCTTTCCATACATATAGAATATTGTTTAAATATTAATAGAAGTAAAATTAAGATAAATGGTTAGATAGGTAATTTAAATATAAAAAAGTGACTTTATTATTTATAAACTCACATTGGTTTCACATAGCTGTCTGTCAACATCTAAAAACATTTACAATATATTCTATAGTTACATTATGTTTAATATAAATATATTATATAATTAATATCTAAAAGAATCTATATTTATTTACATATTTATATATACAATGTATTTATTTATTTATTTTACTTATATATATTTATTTATTTTACATACTAAACATTTAAAAACATTTCCACTATATACTAAATGTAATACAGTTATTATAAATATACATATAGATATATATTTAACATCTGAACACATTTAATTATTTTTATTTATTTATTTATTAAATTCTTTACAATGTTTTTACAATGATATGCATACTTTGATTTATATATATATAATATTAGAAAATATTATTATGAATATTTATATATTTTTAATATCTATGAATATTTATTTATTTATTTATAACTCTTCTTCTTGCATGGGTTCAACATCTGAAAAACACAAATCTCTAAATTAAAGTTAAAAAGTTTGTTACTTTTTTATTTTAACCCTACTTGTTCATTTAATTGTATCATATTGTGATGTTAATTGACATTTTGTTTTGTCAATTAAGATTTATTATACATCATTACCTCTATAACCTATATACTATTTAACAACTGCTTGTATTTCAGCTGTGTGGCCTTAGTCTAGTTCATGGATTGGACATTTTTTATCCTTAATGGCTTTATATGCAATCTTATCATGTTTTGCTGTAGTTTCCAGCACCTGATAAAGGCTACATCCATATATATGTTAAAAGATAAGCGAGCTGTATTTCAGAGAGAGAAAGGGTGCTGAGCTGTGTGATTATAAATATCTTTACAGTTGCTGTTTGCCAAACATATACTTGCTAACTAAAGCAGTTTAACCAGTCGTGCTTGGATTAGTTTGTGGTATACATTGGTCACAGGATCATGCAATGTTAAAATGAATGGCTTAACCTGGCCTAGAGTGAGCGGTGAGGGTCAAACGTCATGAGCTTTACTGACTCACCTTCTGCTCTCAAACACTGTTTACGCAGATATTATTGACCCACATTATACAGTGTTGTGATGATACACACAGCTGTTGTAAGATCAAAGGTTGCAAAGATAACAGACGTCATCATGGTTATTTTGATACCTTTAAGCATTTTATTGTTTTATTTCTGTCTGTTGCATTCCCCTGTTTCTTCTTGAGATAATAACTAGAGGTGTTTGCTATAGCAAGTGTCACAATAGAGTGCACAACATTGTCCGCCCACTTTTTAGTGGCTTTGTTCCGGAAGTATTTTTCCCATAGGGATTTTAGAAAGATCTGTTAAAGGAACAGTTCACCCAAAAATGAAAATTTGCTAAACATTTCCTCACTCTAGTGCCATCCAAGATGTAGATATGTTTGTTTCTTCATCAGATTTGGAGAAATGTAGCATTACATCACTTGCTCACCAATGGATGCTCTGCAGTGAATGGGTGCCGTCAGAATAAGAGTCAAAACAGCTGATAAAAACATCACAATAATCCAGAAGTAATCCAATACACTCCAGTCCATCAGTTAACAGCCTGTGAAGTGAAAAGCTGCGTGTTTGTAAGAAATAAATCCATCATTTAATAGACATTTTAACCTCAAACAATTGCTTCCAGCTATACAATTCCATAGTTCATAATAATATTGATCTGTGGATATTTCTCTCTTGATTCAGACAAGATGGCTTTTTCAATGGAAATCTGAAAGTTTGTATGAAGGCTAAATACAAATAAAAGGTGAACATTAATTTATTTGTGCTGTTTTTTTTTTTCTAAAGTATTATATGGTTTTATATAAGGTGTCATAGACTTGGCAAATTAATTTTTCATTGGGAGATTAACCTCTATTATAAAAATAACTGTATAAGAAGGATGTAAGAACTGTATTTGATGCCTCTGGTGACCTGTATGTTCAATTCAGTTTCTTTCCTGTGGTTTTTTTTTTTTTTTTTTTTTGTATTTCGGAGTTATGTTATAAGAACTACAATAATAATAAAAAAAAAGAATTGTGAGATATAAACTCACAATTGTTAGAAAATGTCAAAATTGCAAGCTGTTTTTTTTTTCAGAACTGGATTTTATAGCTTGCAATTTCAAGTTAATATCTTAACAGTTCTGTGGGAAAAAGTCTAAATAAAAAAAAATAAAAAACACTTGCAAGAAAAAGTCAGAATTCTGAGATAAAACTTACCACAATTACCTATTTATTTTGTATTCAGTGGCAGAAACAATCTTCCATATTTCTTTCATATTTTCATAAACAGTAGGTTTTATAAACTTGCGTGATGCATGCTTTATATCATGTCTTCACTATAATTGACCTTCATTAACTAGTTTTCTTTTAGTACAGACATTATCAGAGCAGGATTTTGGAGCTAAAAGCAAAAAAAAAAAATATTTAAAGGAGATTATGTTTGTTACTGCTTCTGCGATCTGTAAATGGAGCTATTGTGTGTGGGCTCAGGGTAATACAAATCATGTCTTGTTCATGCATGGCAAAGTCACACGACCAGGTTTGAAGGTTTTACCTCACAGATCTACCTGGGTGGTGGTAGTTTCATTGCATTTTAGCATCGACATGATCTGCACTGGAGAGAGAACAAAGCCACTTTAGCAGTATTTGGCAGCAGGGCTCCCACGGGTGTTTAAGAGACATATCGTGTCATCAGGTTATATTTCCTGACTTATTTCACGCCATGTTCTTGCCAAGATGCTTCTTAAGACTTCCTGCGATCCCAGATGTTGTGCTTCACTGCCACTGGCTGGTCTGCACATGTCAACATCATTTGATCTGGTTTCTGTTAGCCATGATTAGCGTGATTATAAGTGGTATATGAGAATTTCAGCGGCAGGTGCAGATCAGGATAAACCTTCCCTGAGGGCTGCTAATGCGAGAAAGGTGGTACAAATGGGAAAATTATCTAATGAGCCCTTATTAACTGATTACATGGGCTAGACGTTGGTGTTCATCCAGGTACAGAATGATATTTCACTGTGCAAAGCTTTATGAAAGCAGGAATCTCAATGGAGCTTGATATTATGGCCTGAGAGAAGTAACAGGATTCAAGGGAAACTCCCATTTATACCATTTTGAAATGATCAGCGGCATTGCAAAATCTAGTTTTTAATTTATTTTTAATATTTATATGTGTCAAATTTCCTGCTGCCAACAGGTGGCGCTATGATTATAATTGAATATTAGCATGTAGATGTCTTCAGGTCAGGCAGATTAGACATTGCATGTGTAAATTAGTGTAAAAAAAGTAATTTCCTGTTGTCAGCAGGTGTCGCTATGATTATAACTCGATATTGGTCTTTAGATGTGTTCAGGCTAGGACTCTTATCAAACATGTTAAGTTTGAGGCAGATTTGACATTGCATGCCAGAGTTACACCAACTCTGTATCATCCGCGCCACAAGGATGCGCTGTTTTCTTTCAAATCAAAGCTAAATACACATAGAGACAGCGCAACCTTGTGGCGAGGATGATACAGAAGAGCATACACAGCATACAGTGATATGGAGAGACACAGAGGAGACCGTTGACAAGGGAATTGTTGAATAAAGTCGTTATTTTTGTTTTCTTCACTTACAAAAAGTGTTCCCGTCGCTTCATATAACCCAGATTGCACGTCTGATGGCAGATGGACTATTCTGACGACGACTTTCATACCTTTTATGGACCTTGACACTGTAATTTACTTGGCAGTCTATGGGACAGTCACAGGCCTCCTGGTTTTCATCCAAAATATCTTAAATTGTGTTCTGAAGACAAACAGAGCTTTTACAGGTTTGGAACGACATGTGGGTAAGTGATTAATGACAAAATTTTAATTTTGGGGTGGAGTATCCCTTTAATGACATGCTTTAGCATTTGGCTAAGTGTTTCTAACATATTTTTACAAATTTTTAGCTTGTTGCTAACCCATTTAACACTTGCTGACACTTTTTAATATGTTGCTAGGAGTCCATAACAATGTTAAACATGACACTTCCTGTTGCCAGCAGGTGGCGCTATGACTGTAACTGAATATGGGTGTGGACATGTGGTCAGGACATGACGTTATCAAACGTGTGAAGTTTGGGGCAGATTGGACATTGTTTGTTTGAGTTACAGCAACTTCCTGTTTCATGGCAAAACATCAAACTTTGTCAGGCCATCAGGGACACGCCCCTTGAAGAAAACTCAAGATCTTAGCTTAGCATCGCAAAGGTCTTAACTAAATAATAGTAAAATAAGCACTGTTACCCATTGAAGAGTTGCCTGAGCTTTGTTCACTAGTTTATCACTAGTTTAATTTATTGTTAATTGAATGATGAAACATGCTAAATTGTTAAATGCAATGGCACAGATTCTTTCTCTAAGTTTAATCTGGCATGATATTTTCAGTGTTAACATTTGCCCACCCCTAGAAATGCCATCATAATGCCACAGGGAGATTGCTGGCTTACTGTTCTTCCTCTGACCCGGGTCATTCTGCTTGGCCCGTGCTGGAGCCCTGTGGCAGCCTGGATCATCCAGGATTAGCTGCAGCATAATACAGCTGCTAATCAGACTGTGTCTGCGGCTCACTGTCCACACTATTCACTCCGGCAAAGAGCAGGTGTACAGTGATTTACCTTTCATCTACCTGTTTCCAGAGCTCACATGAGCTGCTCTCATGGGCCTCGGTGATGTTTGCATGATTCCCATGCAGAAGCTTTCATCAGAAGTTTGTTTGTTTTATTGAACCTCTTTTTTATAAATGAAACGGTTTACATAGCGCTAACATCATAATAAAGAGAAAAAATATAAAAATTAAACAAGCAACTAAAAATTACAATAAACTATAATACATTTGAAAAAGAAATAAATGCTGTAGATACATCTTAAAATAATAATAACAATGTCATAATAATGGTGCGTTTAAATGTGCATCTGATTTAGATATTAAAAGAAAGACAGTAGAAAGAAAAAGTGAAAAAAAAACTAAACAAATTTGAATGTGCAATTACACTTCCAGCTTTTGCTAGTTGGAATTGTTTTTTTTGTTTTTTTTATTAATATTTTTGTCAAAATTGTGAAAAGTTTATTCAGTGTTATTTTAGTATTACAGTTTGTGTAATGAAATTTATAGTTTTTAAATTATTATATTTTATATATTTAGAATTTGCTTTAATTTGTATTTTAAGTTAATTTTAATTTTGTTAAAATTTTGTAGTTATGTTCTTTTGTAACTTTTATTAGGTTTGGGGTATTTTGTGATAATTCTAAATATGTTTTTATATATATATATATATATATTTTTTTTCAGTTAGTAATTTTAGTGCTTTAAACTTATTTTGACTTTATTGCAGTTATTAGGCAGGAAAAAACATACATTTCAAAATTTCCATTTAGTTAAAATATTTAAATATTTTATTTTATTTCAGCTTTACTTTAATTAATAGGCCATAACTTTCTTAGCCAGACATTTTTTTGGCATCATCAGACAAGACAAAGAAAATAAACATCTCTGGTTGCGAAGTGTCTTAGTTTGTACATAAAGTGATAAATCTCTTATTTAACTTTTAACATTTTTGCTGTCAAGAGATGCTTTAAAACAGTGGTTAATATAATCACATTTTTAAGTGTTAAACAACACTATTTGCTGTTAAAAGCTTTAGCAGGAGTTGGATGTGTGTTTCTTAGAACAGGTGTTTTCCTCACCGGTTGAGTAAACCACCTCAATTTGACAATTGATCCCAGATCAAGTAGATATAAACTTCTGCTTTCTGATGACTGGTTCACCTTTTAATACACTAAAGCGTGTTCAGGGCATCACCTGCAGAAACACAGACACCTTTGTCAGAGTACCTTATGGTGAAAACAACTCGAACACATTGCTCTTAATGAGATCAAAATGGCAAGTGGCCCAGCAAACAGCTTTAGCTGGAGTCCTCACATCTACGATGTTATTGGTAATTGAATTGAAGACATGATCAGATCAGAGAAGTTGATCAGAGAGAGCAATTAGCAGCATGTGAATTGAAACATCAGTGGTATATTTATATTGCATGGAGATATGTTGATGGACATGGCCTTCAGTAACTGTGTCACTTGTATATAACTTAATTCAGTTAGTCAATTGAGGCTGTGAACTATCAAAGCAGATCAGCCTGAAACTCCAAAGGTGTGCCAACTAGATTGAGATTGTCTGTTATCTGCTAAAGCCGTCCAAGTGGACACACTTAGGTCAATAACAGATGGTACAGGTCTTAACCAGTTTGGATGGTTTCGCATAAAACCGCAAGTGGCCATGTGGTTGTTTTGGCTTTGGATGGTGTGCTGAAGACGTTTTATTAAGCGCCTCTGCCAGTCAAGGCAAAGATCAAAGATCAGACGGTTTGCAGAGCATGTCCCATCATGCCCTGGGAGCCGTTCTTCACCATCTTAAGCATCTGTTTCGGGGGCTTCTCTCTTGAAGAAGTCGTAAAGGTTGATTTTGAGAGAAGGTCGTGGAGTTTGTGTGTGTCACTTAGATCAGAGTGTATCAGGTTGCTTTATCATTTGCATATTTTGCATAATATTCACTAAAGGATAGATGGTGAGGATGCATTCAATTGTTCAAATGTGACAGTAAAGAAATTTATAAAGTTGCAAAAGATGGCTAATGAAAATTCAAAACGTTTGGGGTTGGAAACATTTTTGTAATGTTTTTGAAAAGCTTTTTCTTATTTGATGAAAAATACAGTAAAAATAGTAAAACTATGAAATGTTATTACAATTTAAAATAACTGTTTTCTATTGTAATATATTTTAAGATTTAATTTATTCCTGTGATGCACAGCTGAATTTTCAGCATCATTACTCCAGTCTTCAGTGCCACAAGATCTTTCAGAAATCATTCTAAAATGATGATTTGCAGCTCAAGAAACATTTCTGATGATCATTATCAATGTTTAAAACCATTGTTCTGCTTAATATTTTAGTAGAAACCATGATGCATGTCATTTCCAGGATTCTTTTGATAAATAGAATGTTTAAAAGAACAGCATTTATTTGAAATATAAAACTTTTGTAACATTATAAATGTCTTTACTGTCACTTTTGATCAATTTAATGTGTCTCTTGTTGAATAAAAGTATTAATTTCTTTTTAAAAAAAAAGAAAGAAAGAAAAAGAAAAATCATACTGGTCCCAAACTTTTGAACAGCGTTGTATCTCTTTTTATGTTCCACACAACAGGGAACTTAAATGAGGACATTTCTTCTCCCTAATCTTTAAAATGTGGTTTCAGTTTGGCCACAGAGCACAAGATTTTGTTGCCAAGTTTAATACTTCTGGCCAGAGTTGGACTCAGAGTTAGTCTCAGCCTCAGACGTCGCGCCCATGGACCGTTGGCTGAACGTCTGATGCATATGGCACACAAAAGTGGAAACACTTCAGGAGTGTTGAAGTCAATCGTCATCGGATTGGTTGAATTCTACAGGATTTCTGCGAGACGTATGTGTTGCGTTCTTTAACGTTCTGCCTAGAAACAAAGATACCGTGGCGCCAAACCCCCTCACGAAAGAAGAAACCCGTCGTGTTTACAACTGTGACGACGAGCGCTTATCAGGATCAACTAAACGCTGAAGTTTGCGGCATAGAATCTTTAAAATATGTCCAAGAGTTTTACACACGGGTCTGTTATTGTGGCGACATTTCCACACCTCGAAACGTGACGATGAATGAAAAAAACTGTGATTGGTTGTTTGACATGTCGGTCAAACGGCCTCATGGGCGGGGCTTGGCCATTGAAAGCTGCTATGAATTCCAGACCTTCAGACACGAGACTAGACTCTTTCTGACACACAGGCTGTGCTCTCTGCCTGTCTTTTTCACTGCTTGCACTTTGATTAAAAAAAATTCAGTAAAAACAGCAATGTTTTGAAATATTAGTACAAGTTAAAATAACTGTTTTTCATTTGAATAGAATTTAAAATGTAATTTATTGCTTTGATCAAAGCTGAATTGTCAGCATCATTATCTTTCAGAAATCATTGTAATATGCTGATTTTCTGCTCAGGAAATATTTCTGATCATTATCAATGTTGAAAACCGGTCTATTTCCACAAATAATCACATTAGAGATCAACCAATATTTGCTTGTAAATGATTTATTCTTAAATCAAGACATTTATTCCTTAAAATATGGTTTCAGTCTCACCGGAGAGCACAAATTCTTGACTTTTGTTGCAAAGTTTAATACTTTTGGCTGGATTAGGACACACCTGGAGTCTTGTAGGGCAGAAAGTCTCTTTCAGACGCGCAAGCTTTGCTCTCTGTCTGTCTTTCACTGCTTGCACTCCTCTCTCTGAAAGACACTTTCACAAGGAGGCCTTGTTCAACAGCTTGACTGGTAAGAGACTCCACGCAGAGGCACACAATGCCCTGCCCTCATCTGGCACCTCTCAAGGCCGGTTTCAAAATCAGTTCATGCAGGCCGAAAACCTGTTTGAGCCTTTTATACAGGCAAATAAAGCACTGACTCCAGAACAGAGGCATTATAACCTCGGTAAACATGACTTTTAAAAATGAAGGTTACAAAGAGAACCATTTATTTTTAGTGTGAAGAACATTTAAAAAATGTAAAAACCTTTACAAAACTCTGTTAAAATGTTAAAATTCTTTATGGAAACATCAATAAAGAACCTTTATTTTGAAGAATGTACGTAGTTTCTTTTATTTGAAGAACAAATTTTTTTGTAATCTAAAGAACCTTTTTTCACTATTAAGAACTGTTTGTTAAATGTGAAGGTTTCTTCATGGAAGCATCAATGCCATTAAAAAAAAACTTCGTTTTTAAGAGTGTGTTCATAGGACTTCAGCAAAGCTGTATCCTGTATAAACTAAACTTTTCACTTTCAGACAGTTTATTTACAGTATGACTTCACTTATGCAGTATTTCCTACACCAATTTGTTGATAAGTGCTGTTTGATTATAAAGCATAACATCTGCTGTTGCTTATAGTTGTGGTTAGTGATTTGAACAAACCTATAAGCCAAAGTCATTCTGCACCATTTGCGCTAATTGTCTAAATCAGATAGGAAAGAATATGTTATTAGTAACAAAATACACTTCCCCTTTTAAAAGGGATATTTTTTCTAGACACCAAATGCATTTTTACACTTACAAAATTCCAAACAGAAAATATTGATGTGGAAACAGTAGAAGTATGTGGTTTATTTCATACCTGTGGTTGTTCTGAGACTGTTCAGCCAATAACTTTCCACTGCGTTGTGGAAATCTTTCTTGTGATTTGGGCTGGAAAGAATGGAGATGAGAGATTTATATCCCCCTCGTGAAATTTGACTACTTTGATGAGCCAGAGCGAATTTAACCACCAAATCTGTTACCTTTACCATTATATACCTCCAAATTTTTGTTCATTCAGTGTGTGCAGAAAGACAAAACCAAGCTAAATGCATTTGCATGCTTTTCGTCTTTGCGCATGGCTTCTTAATATAGCCTCCCCCTCCAACTTGGGCTTTAATTAACTTAAAGTAATAAGCTGGTATTAGTGGCTTTGAATGGTCGATGTGGGAGTTGGGTTGTTGGGGGGATTTTGCTGCTCTCAGGTGCTCAATCATACGAGTGGATGTTTGCCAGCGCTGTATTAAACAACCTCTGCTTTCATTTCCAGGCACTTTTCAGGGAAACTCCTCCACAATACTGGAGAAAAATATTGAATGGCTGGAGAGCTGATTATTATTGTAAACTGCAGGGTGTGTTCACTTTCTGGGTCACTGTCGGGTGATGTTAAAGATAACAAGCAGATTTCATGATGGTTGTCTGTTGTTTTCAGATGAAACATTCAGAATTGCTGTATTTTAGTAGTTAAAATGTTTTTACTGAAAATTTTGAAAAAGCATGATTTTCTATTACTATTGCTTATGCTTTAAAAAAAAAAAAAAAAAAAAAAAACATGATTTTCTTTTTTTTTCTTTTTACCTGTTATTTACTACCAGTAAGTATTGCATTAATGTGCATTAATTTTTTGCATGGGCAAACAGCACTCATATTTTACATAGAAAAGGAGCAGGTCAATCAAAGATGAGATCAGGGTTATTATAGTTAACTAAAACTAAAATGAAAACAATAAAAAAAAATGCATTTTTTGTTTAAATAAAATAAACAATTATGAAATTGCAAAACAACTAATTGAAATTAAATATTTAATAGAATTTATATATGTAATTTATATAATGTAATTTATATATAATGTCATTTAAATTCTATTTTAAAATGCATTTTATTTAAAATATTTGCAACATTTCTCATTTTCATTTGTTTAACTTAATGGTCTTAAAAACTGAAATAAAAATGTATAAACTATATAGACATATTTTAAAACAATAATAAAAAATGACCAAAAACACAACAAAATTTATAAAACATTAACTTTTTTCATTAAAAATTAAAAACAATTCAGAACAGAAAATCTGACAATGAAAACTAATTTGAAATATTAAATAAATGAAGTTTCTTAGTAATACTAAAATAACACTGGTAGAGATTACACAGCCCTACATATTGGAAAAAAGTGCCGATTTGCAAAAAGGCATGTTATTCCCTAATTTAATGATGCGGAGTTCAAAATATTAATAACAACTGACCATACAGTTTTTCCCCCACAAAATAAGGATGAAGATTAAATATATATCCGTTTCATTGCAATTAGCAAAACAACAAAAGCAGTCAAATGTTTCTGCAGAGCAGTGAAAAATGTGGAAATTAGAATTAGTGCTGTCAAATGATTAATTGTGATTAATCGTATCCAAAATAAAAGTTTTTGTTTACATTATATATGTGTGTGTACTGTTTATATTTAATATGTATATATAAATACACACACATACAATATATATTTAGCAAATATTTACATGTATATATTTATATTCATGTAATTTATATTATATATTTAATATGCAAACAACATATTTTTCTTAAATATATACGTGCGTGTGTATTTATATATACAGTACATAATAAATATACACAGTACACACACATATATAATGTAAACAAAACTTTATTTTGAATGCGATTAATCGTTTGACAGCACTAATTAGAATTAGGCTCAAAATAATGTCTCCAGAATCATTCATGCATGTAAAATTCAGCTAAGAATTGAACAAGTAGTTGTAACCTGACTCAGAGGAAGACATGAAGCATGCCTTTGTTCAGTTTTTCTGTGATTAAGAGATAATACAAGACTTCTTCACCTTACAAACGTCTGTCGAAAGCAAAAGTGCTACGAAATGCATTATATTTTGTGAGAACATTTAATGGATTCAACACCACAAATTTGAAACACGGATTTCATTCGGCAAATAGATGCAGGCTGCTGTTATCTAATTTGTGAACAAACCGTTCTTTTGCGTGATTGTGGTGAAATATGACCCTGACATGTTCTTTAAAGTCTCATGAGATTATCCTAATAAGGAAATGTGCAAGTATTATATGATAATGTGAGATGTGTGAAATGGATTAAGTCAATAAAGTGCGTAACACTCTGAACCAGGAAATATTCCTCATGTTGTCTTATCTCAGGCTCAGTCCTCAGAACTGACTTATGTGTGTGATTGTGTTTCAGGTGGGGTGTGTTTAATGATATGTGAGTGTTTACCATGGTACAGAAGAAACTCTGGCTTCTGAATGTCATCGTCGCGGCCGCCCTCTCTTTACTGCGTAAGTACTTCTGCCTTCTCCTGCTAACATCACAGTGACCTCAAAAAGTATTTGGACCCTTCATTCACTTTATTCACTCTGTGTGAATGTCATTGCATTAGAGCAGGTGTCTGTATCTGCATGTCTCAAATGCTGCACCTCTTCACTAACTTTGAAGTTTTGGTGATCTTTTTGTCAAATGTTTTGCATATACATTAATATGTATTTGTGCTATTTTTATTTATGATAAATTACACTTGCTTTAATATTTTGTTATGTAATCCAATGACACTGCAACATTTTTAGGGATAGCCCAAATGTCCAAATACTTTTTCGGGCCACTGAAACATTTTGACCTTTTATTGGCAAGTGAAACAGTGTTATTATTAATATACTATTATAGTATTAATTAAAATGTTGAATAAGCTTTTTTTTATATTTCCAGTTTTCATTTTATTTATTTAATTTTTAATTTATTGCTTTTGTATGTGCTTTTGTTGTTATATTATTAAGTTTTAACAAATACCTGTATTTCTATTTCAATAAATATTTATTTAATTTTAGTTCTTCAGCCTAATCTTATTTTATTTCAGTTAGCTTCTAAGTTAACATTTTTAAATTTCATGTAAGTTCATTTCATTTTCATCTATTAATTATTTATTTTATTTCAACATAATATCAATTAAGAATTTGTAATAGTTTTAGTTTTAGTCAACAATAAAAAAGTAAAGTGTAATTTTTATTTGAAGTTTACCTTTAAAAACAAGCTATATTTTGTAATATTTCATTACAAAACATGTTGTGAAAAAAAAAAAACAACATTGAGAGCCAACATGAGTTTTTGGCACATAGGTGTTGCCACGTCTTATATGAAAACAAAAGAATAACTTGGTTGAAGGTCAGGATATCATTATTAAACAGTGATTAAAACCATGAATCGTGTTGCTTTTCCTAAAAAGTGACTGGCCAATTGGCAAACAGTTTGTCTACTTGTTAAAGCCAGTTTTATCTGGCAAGTGTACATTTTGGACACTGCATATCCTGCTCCACTGTAAATAAATGCTTTTTTTGCCTCTTTTTTTCCAAGCCTTCTCCTTTCTTCATTCACACCATCTTTTATCCGTCCTTTTGTGTCTGTTTTTTCTCTCTCCATGATTGCTCTGCTGGTGTTTGTAGACATGACCATAATATCACATCACACAAGGTGGGACAGTTCAGCCTGTTTACTCACAGAACACGTTTGGTGCAGGGAGGTTAATTCCTGTTCGTTAACGAACAGACGGCCCTCTATGTTCCTTATGCCACACAACCTTTCCCGGGACAAGCGAGAGAGCGTTTGTGATGTTAGAGCTGGTATTAAGAAGCAAAGACCGCAAACATTTGCGGGGAAAGGGGATCAAATCCTCCCTGTAAAAAAATGAAATCTGCAAATCCGGATTTAGATCGGTCTGGGATTTAGATTTCCCTTCTCTCAAGGCACAGGGTGTGAGAGTCTTAGGGGTGGCTGGCCATGTGTGTGCCTCAGGGGGTCTCGGGGCAGAGGGAGGGTGGGAAGGTTGTGGTTCTGTCAGCGAGCGTCGTTTTTGAGAGATTATCCTAATCGCAGACGAGACGAGATGCATGGGGCCAGCTTTGGTACAAGGGGTGCAACACTGCCCCAGTGGGTTTGCAGCTTGTGAATTTGAGAGTCTACAGACATCTCTCAGCCTAGTGTGTAAATGGGGGAATCTCACAAAAAGTAAATGTCCCTGAAAAATGAAATATGTTTTTAGGACTTTTGTTTTGTTTATTTATTTTTTTAAATTCTCATCACAATGCTGAAAAAAATCCTTTACTGTAATTTTAGGGGAAAAAACTAAACTATTTATATGTGTGATGTATTTGTAGACTGCTAAGTAACATTATGGTAGTATTTGTTGTACTTGAGTTTAATGTACAGTACATTGATAATTTATTACTGTATTAAGGTAGCAAAATGAGATTTTGTTGTTCATTGTCTTTTCAAGAATGTTTTTTTAATTATTATTATTTTTATCATATATATAATGAATGGTATAATGATATAATTATATTTTCTATTTGTATAAAATACTTTTTTCTTTATACATTTTTATTTAAATTGTTTTTTAGTTCATTTTATTTTGTGATGCGATATCAACCTGTTTTTGTGAGATTCACCCTAATTAGGCTTCTTTTGTCTGTCCTTTTGAGGACTGCTGGGAGAGAAAGTGTCACAGACAGAGGCGTCCATCATATTAACATGCTGTATGTTCATTTACATGCATGTCATCTCTTTGGCACCCTGCCCCCCTTAATCTGGATTTGCATTCGCCCCATTTAGTGTGTGTTTTTGTGACATCACCCTCCTGCTTCTCTTTTGTGTCTTGTTTTTCTCAGTCACGCTCTCATTTTCCATCGTGCATTCTCTTCTGGCTCTTGTTTCTGTCTGCATCCTATCATGCCTCTCATGCTTTCTCCAGGACATCAGAACTGCTGGTTTTATCATTAAGTACAGAGTGTACAGGAAGTACTTTCCTCCAATGATAAATATTAGTGTTTTATACCATGTGCAAACAGAAATCGCATGTCGGATGACAAATGCTGTGTGTTTGTTATTTGTTCCTCGTGATGTATTGTTCTTCTGCTGACTTTTTTAAGAGCTAAATTAATTTACCCTAATTTGTGTTTCTCAGTTGCATTACTTTGTCAAAATAAATGCCTTGTCATATGATTGTAGCCACTTCTCTCCGAGCAGAAAAGACCAAAATAATGGCCTTTATAACCAACTTCCCCAGCTTTGCTGACAAGCTCAACACACCTATGCTTTTTCACTATCTTGACCAGCTCAAAGCTACTACTGACCAGCACTAACCAACAAAAATAAAAAAAAAACGAAAATAACAAGCATTAAATCAGTCTAGACCAGAGCTAGCCAGCAGAAATTAATCTATATAAACTCTAAACCAAAATAAATCAATCCGAACAAGCTCAAAACCAGCATAAATAAGTCTAGACCAGCACTAACTAGCACATATCCATTCAAAAACCACCACTAACCAGCAGAAATCAGTCTGGGCCAGCACTAACCAGCAGAAATACATATGGAACAGCTCTAAACCACATTAAATCAATCTGGACCAGCTTGAAACCACCATTAACTATCATAAAACAGTCTAGACCAGTACTAATCCACATGCATCCATCTGGACTAGCTCTAAACCCACTTAAATCAGTCTGGAGCAGGGCAAAATAGTCTAGACCACCGCCAAACTGCATAAATCCATCTGAACTAGTTCTAGACCAACATAAATCAGTCTGGGACAGTACAAAACTGCAACTAATCAGTATAAATGAACCTAGACCAGCACAAATCAGCAGATATACCAACTGAACTACCCTTATGCCAGAATAAATTCATCTGCACCATCAAGATCAGCACTAACAAGCATGTACAGTATCTATATGAAGTAGCTGTAAACCAACATAGATCAGCTGGGACAAGTTTGAAACCACAGCTAACCTAGACCAGCACTAAACCACATATATCCATCTGAACTAGCTCTAAAATGACATAGATCAGTCTGGAGCAGCACAAAATCACTGCTAACCAGCCTAAATCAGTCTAGACCAGCACTAACCAGCAGAAATAATATCTAGACCCCCTTTAAAACAGAATAAAAGTCTGGATCAGCTCAAAACCCCTGCTAACCAACATAATTAAGTCTAGAGCAGGGCATACTTGTATAAATTCATCTGAATCAGCTCTAAACCAGAATGAATCAATCTGGATCAGCACAAAACAACATAAATACGCATAGACCTGTCCTAACCATCTTTATCTGGACGAGCATGGAAAGAATAGTCCAGCTGACATGTGCTTGTGTTCCTCAGGTCTTTCTCTGAGCGCTGAGTCGGTGGTCCAGGGAAGAGTCGGGGGTTTTGCTGAGCTGGGCTGCAGTCTGACACCTCCATCAGAAGGGGCCACCACTCCAAACCTGTTTCCCTTACATGTGGTGGAGTGGGTCCGGCTGGGGTACAACGTCCCTATCCTCATCAAATTCGGCAGCTACACCCCACGAGTGCATCCCAACTACAGAGGTGAGCGTCACCGCAGACATGAATTAGTTTTCCATTAGTCCTCCAGGAGAGACTCTGCCAGAGGAGACAGAGGAAGTGATGCGGCTGTTAGACTTTTATGTGCTTTCTCTTTGGAGCTTTGTCACTGTAATGTTTATAATTTCACTATATTAATGTCAAATAGCACTGCATGATTTGTGTGGGGGGGGGGTAGTTGCAATTTGAATGAATAAAATTTTGTGAATTATAAATTATAAATTATAAAAAAAACTTCACAAGCCAAAAGTTTTTTTTTTGATAATAATAATAATAATAATAATAATAATAGTAATAGTAATAGTAATAATAATAATAATAATAAAGGCCAAACTATTGTGAATATATATATATATTAATATGACCATGTTATTATTATTATTATTATTATTATTATTATTATTATTATTATTATTATTGGTGGTGGTGGTGGTGTTTTGTTGTTGTTGTTATAATATTACTTATTATGAAT
>CM045018.1:2284226-2454226 GCA_024542945.1 allo-octoploid hybrid of Carassius auratus x Cyprinus carpio | reverse complement strand
CTTGACCTGACGCTGTGGTGTCTATCAGCACCCCGGAGCAAACTAATGCAAAATCAATTAAGATTTGTCCTGTGGTGTTTAGATAGTGAGTCACGGGTCAAAGGAAGAAATTGTAGGAAAAGCAGATTACTTCCTGAAAAAACAAACATTGACAAAACATAGTCAATAATGAGTAAAGAACATCAACGAAAGGAAGAAATTGCTGCTTCTCTGCTCTCTCTAAGCTGCATCTGTGTTTATTTCTGGCAACAGATGAAGCATCTTACAGCTTTGAATCTGATGTATTTCCCCTCTCAAATTATAGACTGAAGGATGTAATGTTCCCAGACCGTACCGCTAAACCTCACACCACGAAGTCTGTTTGGATTGAACACTTTGGTTTCTGAAAAAATTAATAACACCAACCTGCATCATGTTTGCTGAACGAAACCCTTTTTTATCATTTTGGGGTGCTGATTCAAAAGATGATGCATTTTGTGAAGATGTGAAGAAAGTCATAGTCTTTGAGAAAGTGAAGCAAAGTCTTGTAAAATCCATTAATTACCAGAAAACTGCCACAAAGACATTATTTCTGTTATTTTATGCCTAATCCACCTTTTCCACTCCTTTCCAGACCAAAACTTTTGGTATATGACCACTTAAAAATGCATTAAAACTTATACACACACACATAAAATATGTGACCCAGGAGCACAAAACCAGTCTTAAGTCTCTGGGGTATATTTGTAGCAATAACCAATAATACATTGTATGGTTTTCTTTTATGCCAAAAATCATTAGGATATTAAGTAAAGATCATGTTCCATGAAGATATTTTGTAAATTCTCTGCCGTAAATATATCCAAACTTAATTTTTGATTAGTAAAATATGCATTAAGAACTTCATTTGGACAACTTTAAAGGTGATTTTCTCAGTATTTAGATTTTTTTGCACCCTCAGATCAGCTTTCAGATGATGTATAAATCTCAATTTGAAAAATTGACACTTAAGGTTTTGTGGTTCAGGGTCACACATTATTTTGTGAAAAAAACTGTATGTGATGGAAACTCAGCATCATTACATTTTTGCAAAAAAGCAAAAACACATTTAATTTGGGCCACTTTATGTATTTCATTTGTACTTTTGTCATAGTCTGTGTTTGTTGCAGCCATTGCCGCTGACTCCAAATCCAAGCCAAGAAGAGACATGTTAAAGTTTCCAATCAGTGGATAAGATATTTGCTGAATTTCAGATTAGCGTGAGAGCTAGTTGTGTTCTTTGATCAGGTCTCGGTTTGGCTCAGGCTGGGATGGCAGCATGCTGACAGCTGTGGCTCATTGCCCACAAAACCCTCATGAAGTGAAGGAAGACCATCCTTGTTTTATTTTAGTACTTTCCCCATCCCTATCTGCTTAAAAAAAAGTTCTCCAACACTTTCACTCTCTATTCATTTTCTAACTGCTTGTTTTCTTAAAAAAGGCCTCTAACACTAGCTTTCTCTATTCTTTTTCTATTCTATCTACTTGATTTCTTTTTTATTTATTATATTAAAAAAACCTAACTGCATTAGGCTAACTGAGATTTGTCATAGCACTTGCATATCATTACTCTTTCGTTGGTTTTGATTGCTTCTGTTGTCCTCATTTGTAAGTCATTTTGGATAAAAGTGTCTTCTAAATGACTAAATATAAATGCTTTAGTCGAGGCATGTGAGAAGAATCAGTCAATGTTTCCATGACAGGGAAGTTTTGTAACACAAGCTTGCCCATAAAAATACCAGAATAACTCGTGCAGATCAGCTTGATGGGTTTTTAAGTAGAATGGTTGTTCCCATCTATAATTATTACACAGACATGAATGGTGTTCATGATCCTTTGTGGTTGCCAGGTTGGTATGAGGTATAGCTACTTGGTTGCTTACTGGTCCCGGAGTCCACCATCAAGTTTCTGATCTCTTATAGTTTGCTCACTATTTCCAGCTGAATATTATATATGTCAGATTATGCATGTTTAATATGAAGTGAATGCCGTTTCATGTTGGGTTTGCAGAGTTCAGCATGTGTGGTGTGTGGATCTTGAACGCTCGGCCTGTGCTGTCAGGAGCCGTTAGTCTAAGAAGAGCTGATCAAATGCGCCCTCACTTCCTGCCTCATGAGGAAATTAGGGAACAACCCCCCTGAGGGAGAGCCGTATGATAAAACCACAAGATCCTGGGCAGCGTGCTGCTATAGTGGGATTCTTTTTCTCCTTAGAAACTTTCACTCTTCTCAAAGAGAACTATTTGGGATCAGAAGCAGACTTGATTGAATGTTTTGAATACAAAGTCTGGGAAAGTGCACAAAATTCAAGAGCATGTGTCCTCACTGATCTTAAAGGGATAGTTCACACAAAAAAATTCTGTCAGTGTCATGTTATGCTTGTGTGTGCTAAAACAAGGCCTGTTTATGATACAAGACCTTCTTTGTTTGCATACAGCCAGATACACAACCAAAAATAAAATAAAATATAAAACAAAACCTGAAAATGTACTGGTCATTTTCTTCCAGGACATTATCCTGTAATTTACGAACATTTCTAAAACTGTGCAGATTTCAAAATACAGTACATCTGTAAAACACCTGTAAAAAATAAATATGAAAAATTTCTTCATATTAAGACAGTACATTGTGCCCTATTTTTACAGTGCACATCAATTAATAAATAAAATAAAAAAAATTATCAGCATTGATTTTTATTATTTAGTGTGTGTGTCTGTGTATTCAGTATTTTGACTATATATGCTGAAAAATGCTGAAGAATAAAATTATATAAAATAAATAAATAATAAAATAAAACGCATATAAGGTATATGTTTTTAAACTATACAATATACAGTTTTTAATGAAGAAAAAATATATATTTTTTTATATTTTTTGACTATATAAATATGCAGCTAAAATGCTGAAGAATAAAAATTATATATTATTCTTAATCTGTGTGTGTGTTTGTCTGTATATAAATGTTGTCAAGTTGATTTATAATTTCCAGTGATTCTTAATACATTAAAAATGTAGTAACAAGGAATTTTATTTTATTTTTTTATTTTCTTCTTTTTTGCTTTCTTTTAGTGACGGTGCAAAAAAAGGAAGTTGGCATGATGTAATTTACATAATTTGGGTAAATAATCCCTGACTGTAAATATCTTTTTTTTCTTTCATCCCCAGTATCTACTATATTTCTAATCTGCAGTGGTCAGTTTCCTCATTTAGCACATCTCCTCCCCCAGCTATTCACCGATCAACTCTTTCATCGCCACATCTATTCAAAGGCAAAGCCACGTTACCTTTGCTTGACCTTTGGTTAGCTCTGGTTTTGGTTTTGCATTTCTTACATTCCTCAACTGAAGTCTGGGTAACTTTAAGTGTTTAATCAGTCACATGAAACAATGTCAAAAAACGTAGACGGAAGACTTTGAGTTTACCCTGAAACCTGTCTTTCTGCTCCGACTGAACAGGTGTAGTCTTCCCGCAAAAAAAAAAAAAAGCAAAGAAACTAAGGATATCATGTTCCCAGAGTCTTAGACGAAGAAGGACTGCCTTAAACAAAGAAGTGGGTGTAATCTAGGGCATCAAGGAACTGATCAGACCAATTTTCAGCATCATTATTCCAGTTTTCAGTGTTGCATGGTCCTCCAGAAATCATTCTGATATGCTGATTTGCTGCTCAATAAACCTTTCTGATTATCAATTTTGAAAACAGTAGGTGCTGGAAACCAAAGTCATTTTTGATCAGTTGAATGCATCCTTTCTAAATAAAAGTATTCATTTCTTTCAAACACCCACTCACAAAATTACTGACCCCAAACTTTTGAATAGTAATGTACATAATATATAATATTGCATGTACAGTGGAGGCCAAAAGTATTAGAACACTAGTATTTTCACCAGTTGCAACATTGAAAACTGGAATAATGATGCTGAAAATTCAGCTTTGCATTACAGGACTAAGTTGCATTTTAAAATAAACTACAGTTGAAAACAGTTATGAAATATTTTTCACAATATTTTTATGATTTTACTGTCTTTTTAATCAAATAAATGCAGCCTCAATGAGAAAAAGAGACTTAAAAACAAGCGTTAAAAACTCATCAGGGATCAGCTGAGATGTTTGCACCTGAAACACTTTTGTTTGAACTTTTACATGGATTTTTTTCTCTAGCCAATCATTAACTTCTGCATGCACATTAAGACATTCCAAAGCTCTGGATCAGCATTATATGTTACTGAGGGACATCTAGAGCCATTTAAAGGGTTTCCCAATAATCCGTGCTGCTCGTTTAGCAATAGCTGGTTGAAATTGGTGGCAGTAAAACGTTTGCTCTATTGCTCTATTGATCCGTGCCTTCAGGGCTAAAGCATTATCCCATGAGTCTCTACCTCAGTCGGATCTGTGGGATGAGGACTAAAGCCTGCCAGACGGAGAGCAACAAGGACAGCGTTAACTGTAATCTATCCCACGACAAAGAGCTATTCATAGAGGCTTCAAGTGATTATAGTAGCTGAAGGGGGGGTGTTCAGGCGAAAGGGGGTTAAAAGCTGATAGGGCAGGAGATCCGTTCACCCCCCAACCCAGACGTGTGATTGTATTCAAATCAAAACACATCCCATAATGCAGCAGGGCCCTGTCATCCACCAACTCACACAAAGAAAAACAAGTTCAAGGTTTTTCTCAATACAATCCGTGGTTCTCCATAGGTGCCGTGTGTTATTTTGTGGCACATTCAGGCTGTATTCATGAACGGGACGGCGAGAGGTGCAGCTGTGGTAGTCGCAGGGCTTTCCGTTGACCGCGGACAATAGAGAGGTTATCCCTCCGGTTTAGCAGCGAGGGATGGAAAAGATCAGTGCGAACAAAACAACATGGGAAAGATAGAGTATAGGCTAAACTAAACTGAACACTCCCTGTTTGCTTTCCACAGCCGGACAGCGGAAGAGGCCACCCGCAGTGAGCGCTTCGCTAGCGGTGACGCCCTGGGGAAATTTTTAATGGGGTGGCCAGATGGGGACAGTGAAAATGTTAGGGTGACACCAAGGAGGTCACGGTTAGGTTAGTGGAAGATGTTATAACTACAATCTGGAGGCAAAAAGCATCTTTCTCCATTTACAGACATTCAACAGTAGCCGCATTTTAGAACATGATTTGCTAGTTATATATGTTATATGTTATAACTACAATGCAAAGTTTTGTCGGTGCTTTTATTTTATTTTATTATTTTTATAATTTTATTTTATCTTATTTGATTTGATTTTTAATTTGTTGATTTAAATAAGATTTCATATTTAAAATGTTAATATTCATATTATTTATATTTTATTTTAAATATTGGATTTTTTATTTAAACATCAATGTTAATTTTATCTTTTAAATATTGTGGTAATATTTAAAATGTTAATATGTAATTTATGTTTTATCTGAAATGATTTGTTCAAGTTTGTTATTTTAATTGTATTATTTAAATATTTTTTTAATATTATTAAAATTCTATAAAAATTCATACTTAACACTGTAAATTTTTTACATCAGGGTTATTATAGTTACCTAAAAATAAAACCATAAATCATTTTTGTTACTTAAAATAAAATCAACTTTAACTGAAAAAAAAAAAAAAAATCAGCTAGCTATAAAAATGCATTAAATCTATATAGGCAATTTGCGTATATAAAAAAAAATATATATTTTTTTTTTTTTTTAAATGACAAAAGTGCAACAAATTTGCTAAACCTTTAACTTAAAGTAAAATGTAATCAGTAAATCTAAAAATAAAACCTAATTCAAAATATTAATAAAATCGAACTGCATTTTAGTGATAATAAAATAAAACTGATTTAGATTATAATTATATTATATATTTATTCATATTTATATTTATGTGTTTTTTATTATTATTGTTCGTTACAAGCAAAGGATTTGGAACTGTGTTTGTTCTTATAGTTTAAGTCAGTCAGTGTTATCATTATTATTTTCCTGCAGCTCGTTAGTCACATGACATTTACGGTTCAGGTGACTGGCTTTAATGAGAAATAGTGACCAAAGATGGCAACAAGCAGGTACAAACAGAACGGTTTACAGTTTTTTTTTTTTTTTTAAAGAAAAAAAAGTAAAAGAAATCAAATTTCAGTTGATAGGGTTTGAGAGTGAATTCTAAACGAACACATGCTTGTTGCTCTTTGTATTTTTATAGTCAAGTGTTTGGTTCATTTCTGATAGTACGTGTAGACATTGAATTATTTTTTTAATTTAAACTAAAAATCTTGGTTGGTTTAGGGCAGTGGGGTGGCCAGTGTTTTATCCTCGGAGGCACTTAATGTTCATACCAGCACATTCTCTCTCGTCATTGAAAAATGACTCGTCCAAAAGTTTTCAAAGGAGATGAAACATGGCCCACAGTACCCTGGAGTGAAGTGAGGAGGAGTTTCAGTGCTGTATGCCGAGGGAGTTCAGGACCAGGGGTTTTTGAAAAGCCAGTGTCAGAATCCCAGAGCCACGTGGAGAGGATCTTTTGGCAGGCTCATGTACCACCCACAGGCTCATATGAGCTGCATATTACCCTCCAACGAACATCAGCCAGACGTTACAAACCTCAGTAATGTGTGATTAGAGAGCAGTGGGAAAACTTTTGAATAAAGCAGGACACCAATCAAGGCATGCATGATATTGATCTTTGCAGCAGTATGATAAAAGACACAAAAAAGTGTGTGCATATTGGCTCCTCCAGCCTGATTGTACCACTGGAGCTATTGGTTTTATAAAACAGAATATATTTCAGAAAGGGAAAGCAAAAAAGACAAATTAAGAGGAATGGCTGAAAAGAAAAATGCATGGCAGGACAGGATGTTGACAAAGAGCCTGGTTGGATGTTGAGCAATAAAACATTTGAAATAATCCAGGAAAAGGAAAATACAAGAACATTTTTCTCTATAAATTAAACTCTTGGCTGCATTTTTTTATTGTCCCGGACCCTGCATGTCTGGAATCCACAGACTCTGATTAGTCACCGGGGTCCTGCTGGCCGACCGTCATGTCAGTATTGACCCGTGCGTAATGATGGACATGTCTGGAGAAAAATCATGAGACTGGATTGAGGTCAAGGGTCACCGAGTGCTCATAGGCTGTTGAGTGTTCGTCATTGATCCAGAAGTACCTTCTTTGGAATTCATGTTATGCACTCGCGACAGTAATTCAATTTTTGTTCATCAATAACTCACCCTATGGGATCATTAAGAGCTCATTCCTGTGGAGATGTCTAATATTTGTCAAAATAAGCAAGAGATGACATCATTTGCATTAGATGTTGTGCGCTTATTATTTCAGTCACATGTTTTGTATTTTTAAAGGCCTGTGGGTACAAAGCAATGCAGAATTGAACATTTAAACCCAAACAGAGCCGCATCTGTCACTCACAGTCATTGTCTTGGTTCAAATAAAAACACACTTTTCTTTCTCTCTCTCTCTCTCTCTCTCTCTCTCTCTTTCTCTCTCTGTGTAATTCACTATCACCCGTTTCTCGACCCTTTCATCCACTTAAATCAAAACACGTTTTTCTCTTTCCCCTCCAACCCCACGTGTAATTTTTCAAAATCACCAGCACAAACGTTTCCCCGTGACCCACCCCTCCCTCCCTGTGTTTTTGCCCCTTTGGTTTTTTTGAATTCAAATCCAAACTCCCACCCCAAGGTTCCATCGCTATGGTAACCTGAGAGAATTAAATGGGGGGGGGGGGGTTCCATTCTGTTCTCATTGATGGACGAACATTCCATGGCGGGAAACAGTTCAGTGTCCAATAACCACGAGTGTTGATAACCACACAATCAGTGTGTGTGCTTTCCTGCGTGTGTGTGCATATAAATTTGTTCAGTGTCAAATTAACTGTATGCATGTCCATTTGGTGCTTTACTCTGCCCTAAAGCATCAGCCAAAGAAACCAGACATTTCCAGAATAGGAAGGGGAGAGACAGCAGCATGTATTTGTGGAAGATCCACCACACCTGCCCTGTTTTAGCCTCTCTCCTGCTTTAATAAGCACCCTCCCCCTCTGACCTCGGATCAGAGGAACCTTTTAATGACCAAAAAAACCACACCGTCTGCTGCTCAGAGAAAAGGATTAGATCAGACAATTATTATTTATGCAAAATCACTTCCCATAGCAGTAGTGCTGAGATTAGACCAGGCTTAATTGCTAGTCATAGTTAGTTGTTTATATTGTGTGGTGGGTTTGAAAAATAACCCCTCAGGCTGTGAATTGTGCTTGATTGATTATTATTCGGTTCCTGTTCAATGGAGCCGTCACCTGCTGAGGAAATGACCCTGTGTTTAGCAGTCAGGATTGCTTTTGTTGTTACTTAGAGGTTGCTATTTTTGGACTTTATGGAGTTTCAGTTACACTACTGTTCAAAAGCAATGATGCAGTAAGATCAAAAGTGACAGTAAAGAGAGTTTTAATGTTATAAAAGATAAATTCAGTTTTGACTATTCATCAAAAAAACCTGAAAAACAGCAACAAACCAAAGTATGAAGCAGCACAACTATTTTTCACATTGATAATAATCAGAAATGGTTTATGAGCAGCGAATCAGCATTTTAGAATTATTTCTGAAGGATCATGTGACACTGAATAATGCAGTAATGATGCTATAAATTCAGCTTTGCATCACAGAAATAAATTCTTTTTAAAAATATATTCAAATAGAAAGCAGTCAATTTAAGTCGTAATAATAATTCACAATATTACTGTTTTTGCTGGATTTTTAATCAAATTAATGCAGCATTAGTAAGAATAATAGACTATAATTGAACCGTTTCCATAGAAATATTAAGCATCACAGCTGTTTTCAACATTGATTTTTTTTTTCTTGAGCAGCAAACCAGAATATTAAAATCAGCATATTAATTGCTGCTAAAAATTCAGCTTTGCATCAAAAATATAAATTGCAATTAAAATATATATTTAAATCAATTTTCTTATATATATTTCACTATTTTATTGAATTTTGATTAAATAAATGCAGCCTTGGTGAACAGAAGAGACTTCTTTGTCTGTGTATTTTTATTTAGCTTGTGTCTATTTTATTATTCATTTTATTTTAGGTACATAGTAATAACAACTATAAAAGTGAATGTGGATAGCAGCTCAGATCATTTGATAAGAATTGTTCATAATGAGATCTCTGATTTTTGATTGCAGACTTTGGCTGTTGAATCCCAGAATTGTCTGGAAACAATTGAGATATCAAAATAGATCTCTTGTGTTTTTTTTCTCTCCTATAGGTGCTCTAGATTTGATGAATAGACCTGCCAAGCAAATAATAATGCAAGCACATTTGATAAAAGATAAAGGATAGGACATGTTAGGACAGGCCTTCAGTTCTTCAGTCTGGATTTAACTTTAAATTACTGTTGTTGTGTCCCACACATGATCAAAGAGTGGATTGGAGTTGACTGAGCAACAGATATTAACCAGATTTTTACTCAGTCTAAAGGATTTTGTGAAATCATTCATGTTATGAGCACAAATGGTGCGAGAAGGTTTACACACTGAAGTTCAGTGCATAAATGTAGGGTTTGTGATGCTTGACCTAACACTGACACACCTGCACACATCACTGGAGGGTTCAGCTCTATCTCAGACTCCAGGTGTGTTTGTTTTATAATTCCTCAGCTGTGGCCATTTGGCATTAAATTGTCATGGTATGATTTTCATACTCTACGCAGGGTTCTTGGCTTACTTTCAAACTTCAACAACTGCTTCCAGCAAAGCGGAAACACACTCACAGCCGGCATCCACTGCATTATCAGTGTGTCATCATTTACAACCCTGGAATTTGGAAAAAAAAGCAGAATGAAAGGAGAGAGAGAGAGAGAGAGAGAGAGAGAGAGGTTGAAAAACCAGACTCCAGTACACGCATATCATATTTCAAAGAGTAGTAGATTAAACTGTTTCTATTGCTTTGAAACTGATTTGTGTCTGTGTGCTCCATTCATATCATATTTCAATAACTCTTAAGCCAGTGTGGGTTTGTTTTTGTTTTGAGTCAGCTGACCGTGTTACATCATGCAGAGAGATGTTCAGATTTCTGTGGAGCTGAGTTCTTTCCACGTGTTTCCACGTGCCTGTGCGGTAAACAAAAACAGGTGCTTCTTTTTACTCTGAGCTGGAAAGAACATTGTCTTTGTCTCTATATGATTTATTGAGTTGTGCATTGCATGTATTAATTATATTGCATGAATAGATCCGTTAAGTTGTGTAAAATAGTGGTCAAGCATACAACTGGTCCCTGAATAACTTTCATTTCCAGACACTTATCTGTATTAAATTCAGTGTTTATATATTAAATTCCTTATTGAATTGTGAAGTACCAGCCAGGGCTATAATAATCTCGCTTGGATTTGCATTGGTGGTTTCAGGTATGCATGTGGTTTTTGGAATATGCACAAAACTGTGGCTATTTTAAAATGTGTGCAGGATCTCATCTGCTTCTGTGCTTTGTATTGGGAAGTAGTTTTACATTTACGTTATATGCATTTGGCAGATGCTTTTATACATTGCATTTAAGGTACACATTTTATTAAGGTCATGCATTCCCTGGGAATCAAAACCCATGAGTTGCTAGTGCTTGCTCTAATATTTGAGCTGCAGTTTTGTGTCATTTCTCATTCTTTATCTCATTTCTCAAAATACTTCTGAATAATTGCTTGTCTCTCTGATTTTCGGGGCAGGTCGTGTGTCCTTGAGCCACGGAGCGTCTCTTCTGGTGGATAAGTTGACTCTGGAGGATGAGGGCTGGTTTGAGTGTCGCATTCTCCTGCTGGATAGAACCACAGATGAGTTTCAGAACGGCACCTGGAACTTTCTGTCCATCTCAGGTGGGATAAGAAATGCTTTGAAGTTGTTTCTTCTATCCAGGTGTTAAGGTGTGTGTATAATGGCTTTGCATGTCAAAACTATTAGTTTTATAACCTTTTACAGTTTTTCATATTCATGTTTAACACTAATTGCCAATTTGAGTTTCTTTTTAGTTTGTGTCTATCCAGTTCCAAATATAATTTTAATTCTTTGTATCATGCAAAATTGGGAATTCCAAATGATTATTATTATATATGATATATATTATGATATATTATATTCTATAAACCATTTTTTGTTAAATTCACTGTAAAATTAATTGCACTGTGATATACAAATATTTTATATCATACAGGTTTATTATAGTAAACTAAAACTAAAACCGTAAAAATGTTGCTTGTAATAAAATAACAAACTTTTTTTTTCAGCTAGTTTCCTAGACAGTATTTCTTATTTTCTTTTTGTTTAACTTGATGTACTAAAATAACTAAAACTTAAGTAAAAAATTATATTTAAAAAAAAATACTTTTTAAAAATAAAAACTAATAAAAAAAACTAATAAAAATGACAAAACACAATTACTAAAACCAACTAAAATGAACATGAAAGCAGAAACTATAAAAAATAAAATCTAATTCAAAACATTGATAAAATCTATAATAGTATTTCAGTACTACTGAAATACCACTGCTATCGTGTTAATGCTAGTACAGTATAATGAGAAATGCTCCCAAAACAGTGTTTTGTATGTCAGTTGTGTTGCTTAATCTTAAAAAAGAATCTTGTGACAATTAGGTTTTCCATAGAAAGTAGACATGCATTTGTGTAAGAGAATATATAATTTATAATGGTGCTCTATATGTTTCATGTTCAAGCTACATTGTGTTATTCCTACAAAAAGGATTAAAGTTCTGATGAAAGCAGCATCTGGAGCTCGTATGAAAGCTTTGTTGCAGTGAATAAGCGAGAATTGCATAATCCTGTCTCATTTTTCATGACACTTACGTCAGTGTTTGATGCAGACAATGTTTTGTTATGATATCAGCAGAACTCATGCAAAATCAGCCTCTCTCCAACTATTCACCCAAGACTAATCGTAGCATTTTTACTCTTTCACCCAAATCTACACTTTCTTTTCACTTCCCGTTGCTTGCAATCTTTTCACACTGAACTTTCTGTCTCACACCTTCAGTATGACTGTCATGCCTTCTGAAACTCACACACTTTCTCGTCCTGACACACACACACACTCATTCAGCACTGGCTTGTGAATCCTGTGAAGGGCTCTGACTGGCTTTTAGCATCTGATTGTGTTTCTGTTGCATGTGTGAGCGATCAGAATGAAGACGGAGGACAGAAACTCACGCTCACAGTCCAGATCTCAGTCTCAGCTTACAGCGGTTTTGTAAGCTGTCATTGTTTATGAGTGTGCTGGAAAACTTGTCCTTGTGTTGACAGGGTTATGGGGAAATAAGATGTTTTTTCGTTGTTGTATTTTTCATCACTTGCAAATTATCACTTTGGGAAAGTTAAAGAAGCCATGCTCTACTCATTGCATTTTATTGTATACCGGTGACTGATTCGTATCAGTCTAATTAATCTGATATTAGAATTATCTGATAGATTACACCTTGTTTGTTTGTTTGTGTATTTATTTATTATTTCTGTATTTTTAAATTTTATTTAGTTTTTTAATACTACGTATTTATTTTCTATTGTTTGTTTATTATTTAATTTTCATTTTTAATATGTATTTTATTTATTTAATTCTTATTTGTTTTAATTTATTATTATTATTTTATTTATTTTTTTATGAACGTGGATTTGATTGTTTTTATGTCTGTTTTAGCTCCTCCGGTGTTCATAAAGACTCCTCCCCCCTTTCTGGAGGTCATGTTGGGTGAATCTCTCACCCTCCGCTGTGAAGCTCATGGAAACCCCAAACCCACCATCATCTGGAGAAAAGATGGAAGTGATGCTGAAAAACAAAAAGCAATTCAGGTACACTGAGCTTGTTAGTTAATTGGTCGTTAATAAAGAACACTGAAGGTCAACATGAATTCAAAATCATCTTATTGTGAATAATTCATGAATCCTCCCCCTCCAACTACCTATCTCCGTTTTGATATATAACCAGCTTTTCATTGTGCAATTATTCATACAATCAAACCTACATTTTTTTCACCTCATTGATTATCCTGTTTTACTCAGAAATACACTGGATTACAGAAGCATGTAAATTACTTGTAAATCTTGTTTCATGCTGACTTGAGTGTAGAGGTCACTTTGGGCTGTTCACATTTTCCTCATTCTTCGTCTCGTTTACCACCTAAACATTAATTTTCCCCAAACAGGTACTCAATGAAACCTTGTCTTTAAGCAAGGTTACCAGGGAAACGGCAGGAATATACAAGTGTCACGTGTCCAACTCAGAAGGGAACCTTACCCACACCACCCAGCTGCAGGTCAAAGGTCAGTTACACACCACTTCTTGTCCACGTGGGCAAAGAGACTCAGCAGCACCAAACTGAAATAGGCTTGCAGGGTATTATGCGTTTTAAGCAGCGTTGGGTATGAGAACACTGACATCTTTGGTGGAGTTGGATTTGTGTGCAAAGTGTATAACCTTAATCTTGACTTCTCAGGTTGTGAATGTATGTATAGTTTGATGTGCACTGAGAAAGATGCTAAACCGCTTGAAGAAAATAATATGCATTAATGATTCCATATTCCTCCGTTGTATAATCACGAAAGAACAGTGTTTTCTATTGGTAATCCAACAAGTGCAAAGCGGATGCTAGCATTGCCCTTTTGTTTCTTCATCCGTCTTCTACTGAATATTGAGCAAGAGAATGCTGTATATTGTTGAAAATCACAAAAAAGAAATATCTCACAGATCTGTCTTCTATTCAGGCAATTATTCAGCAAACCGTAGTGAGATTCAATGAGCAAACACTGCCCTCTTTTGGTAATAGTGCTTTAGCACATTGCATTTTGGCACTTAAACCTAAATCTCACCCATAAATAAACAACCTCCTCGAATCTGAATGCCCTTCAATGCTGATTACATGCATTCCATCTTACATGCTTGCACTTATGCTTTCAACCAGGTCCTCCAATTATCGTCATGCCCCCTGAGGACACCACCATGAACATGTCCCAGGATGCAATTCTTCAATGCCAAGCAGAAGCTTATCCTTCTAACCTCACGTATGAGTGGTGGAAACAAGGACAAAATGTCTATCACATCGAGTAAGCGACCAGAATACTAACTGTAAATGTATAACAGTATCACAGGGTTCACCGGAAGACTCTGATTGGTCAACCGCAGTGTCCAGTGAATTCTTTTTGCAATAGCTATTTTTGCAATATCTGTTTGCCCCTCAGTTGGATGTGTGTTTGTGTTTACAGAATTCTGAAATCACGGGTGAAAATACTAGTGGATGGGACCCTCCTTATTTCAGGTCTTATCCCTGAGGACTCTGGGAATTATACCTGCACACCCACCAATGGTCTAATGACTCCACCCTCTGCATCTGCCTACCTCAAAGTTAAACGTGAGCACTTTGCAAATTGTTGTTTCTAGATTTGCATTTTGTCGGTTCTGTTGCGTCATGTCAACTAGGTAAAAAGAACTAGAGAAGTTAAAAAGTTCAAATTAAATTACAATTTGGTTAATAATGCAAATGATAGTATTAAAAGCCTGATTCTCTTAAAGATCCAGCACGAGTAGTAAGGATGCCCCGTGAGACTTATCTGCCAATGGGAATGGGGGGAAAGATCATATGCCCAGTTCAAGCCGAGCCCCCTGTGCTGTATGTTAATTGGACCAAAAATGGAGCATCCTTGGACCTGGAGCAGGTACATTGTGAATGTTTCTATCATCAAACATCTTATTTCATTATGACCCATATGACATAATTTAATTCTCTTCTTCTTGATTGGTCAGTATCCAGGATGGATGGTCAACTCTGAGGGCTCAGTGTTCATAACCGCAGCCAATGATGATGCAGTGGGCATGTACACCTGTACAGCCTATAACAGTTATGGGACCATGGGCCAATCAGAACCTACCAAAGTTATCCTTAAGGTGAACACCATATGTCTAGGATAGAAAATACTTTGACATATGATTATGTAGTTCCAGTTTACTCATAAATGTCACCACATATTGAAATGCATTATTAATGAATGCCCTGACACTGATTGCTGACACCATTTCTCTTGTTTGCAATCTGGTGATGTGCACAGGACCCCCCTTCTTTCCGTGTCTCACCTCGTGCCGAGTACCTTCAGGAAGTAGGCAGGGAGCTGGTGATACCCTGTCAGTCTCAGGGCGACCCAACCCCTAACATCACATGGAATAAGGTAAGGTTTTAAAAATGCCTAATAGCTTTCAGTTTGTTTCAGCCCAGCAATGTGTGTTTATCTGCTGATCAAAGCACATAGTGTATGTAGTAACATGCATGAACTTAAAGCCTCAGATACTGCTTCAGTGTCTTTTTGATTCTTTATTATCTTCTCTAGGTTGGTCCTGCCCCTCGATCTCCATTTACAGTCCTATCCAATGGCTCTCTGGTCCTGCGTCCACTCAGTAAAGACCATCAGGGGGCATGGGAGTGTCTTGCCTCCAACCGTGTGGCTACCGTCAGTGCTTCAACAACAATTTTAGTGCTAGGTGAGAGGAACAGATGCCCGTTAATAAAAATAAAAATAACCCTCATTTACATATAGAAAAACAAACGAGACCGAAATTAAATATATATTATCTGCTCTGTCGTCTTTAGGCACAAGTCCCCATGCTGTTACCTCCGTGTCTGTGGATCCAGGGATTACTCACGCCAATGTGTCCTGGGAGCCAGGATTTGATGGAGGATACACACAGACATTTACTGTTTGGTGAGTCACTAAGGGCGTCATAAGTACCAGTGACCCAGTACATTACTAAAAATGTATTGTATATGCAGTATCGATGGTAGTGACTTAATATTTGATCTCTCTCCGTTTCAGGGTAAAGCCCACTGTGAGAGGCAAGCATGAATGGGCATCAATCCCTGTGCCAACATCCAAAACCTCCCTGCTGGTAACGGGTCTTCAAGCTGTCACTAGTTACCAGTTCAGCGTTCTTGCCCAAAACAAGTTGGGCTCTGGCCCCTTCAGTGAGATTGTCACCATTAGGACACTGGGTCAGCATTTTTCTGTACATCATTTACAAACTGCACTTCATGAGGTCTTTCATTAGCTCTACAAATACAGACATGCACCTTAGGCATATCAGGGTTCCTCAAATCTGCCCTCTTTAGCACAAACTCTGATCAAACTCACTTACCTGTAATTTTGTAGTTACTCTGAAGACACTGATTGGCATATCAGGTATCTTCACTAAGAGTCAGAGCTAAACTCTGCAGGGCATTAGCCTTCCAGTCCAAGATTTGAGGAACCCTGTTATACATGGTATGGGTTAGACTGTGAATAGTTCCTTTTCAGATTTGAATCCCCATATTTTATTCAAAACATTCCCTGGTGGACGTTAAAGTTATTCCAGACCCTTAGGCCAACATGAATGCTCTAGCATTCTGAAGTAAATCTTTTCTTTTTTTACATCGCAGCACCTCCAACAGAAGCTCCCACTATGGTAACCACCATTGCAGTGTTGTCCCCTCCCACCTTGTTGTCAGCCAATCGTACATCACTGGGTGTGTTGCTGCAATGGGTGCCACCTCTAGAAGAGTCTCCACCATTAACTTCATTTGTACTTCAAGCAAAACGTGGGAAGGGGGAGTGGGTCACTATAGACAGAGAGATTGCTGTCAACGTGACTGAGTTGATTGTACAGGGACTTGTGAAGGTAAATGTGTGAAATATTGAGAATATGGGAGCTTGATGTTGAATGTTCCTATTCCTTTTGACTTGACGGGTCATTTACTTTTCATTTATTTCCACAGGACTCAAACTATGAGCTGCGTCTTCTGTCTTGCAGAGACAGACTGTTCAGTGTGCCCAGTGACTCCGTTGTCATCTCCACTGAAGGTGAGGCTGACACAGAAATGTGCATTTTGACTTAATATTGACATATCTCAGGCTTTTCTTGGCCCCGTGTGACTTGGAAAAAGTACTGTTTTAATTAATATTTTTGAATTTTAGTATGGTTTAATGAGAAATTGAAAGTTCAAGAAGTCAGAAGTGTCATTTTGGTATAAGTGATTCATTCTTATTGATTTATTGTATTATTAATTGATAACATGTAATGCGACCTTAAGGTATGGAGATGTATCCAGCAGCACCCAGTCTCCTGGCCTTTGTTCCTGAGCCCCTTCTGGCTGGTGTGATTGGGGGCGTGTGTTTCCTGTTTGTTGCCATAATCCTCTCTCTGGTGACAGCTTGTGTTATGAACAGTAGAAGGAGACAACGGCGAAGGAAAAAGAGAGATGGTAAAAGCAGTGATGAAGTTTATAGGGTCATTGAATATGATTTTTTTTTTTCAACTAAAATTAAACCACTATAAAAACATTTCGAAGCTTTTTGCATGGTCTTAAAGTTATTTGGGGCTGCAGCATTCAGATACATGGATGTTGTACTTAAGTCACAGATAATCAAATGTTTTTGTACAGTGAGCGATGCATTGACTCCATTTAAGTCCATTCTTAAAGTTCATTCCAGTTATAACATTGTTGTTATGCATGGCATCTCTGTTGAGACTGCTTTTGTTTTTGTCACTTCATCTTATGACTCATTATGTGTGGCATGTTATGAACTTTGCACCCTCCCCACCGTTTCAGATATCCCCTCTGCCTTCCAGAAGAGTTCGTCTCCACAGTAAGTGTCCATCTTTGATGTGCATGTATCATTCCTACGCTTCTCCATCTTTGTCACTATACTACAGTTGGCTTTTGAAATGGCAACATGAAGGGATGAAGCCTTTCTGTCCTCCTTCCTTAAATGTTCTCTGTTCTTTCTCCACAGAGCTCACTCGCCTTCTGACAGTCCCGACAGTGTGTTGAAGTTAAAGCTATGCCCTCCCTTAAACTTCTTCCCTAACTCTTCCTCTTCCGATCGTTCAGACCGTTCCTCTTTTGATAAAGGCAGCCGCAGTGAGTACCAGGATCAAAGAAAGCAGCTTCTGTCCTCATCCTCTCCACCTCCACACTACACCCAGTTCGAGAGCCACTTTGGGGGATCTCCATCACCCACATCTGCTATTGAATCCATATCAAGAAGTCCTGATGGGCGCTTCGTTATCCAACCAGACATAGAAAACTCCACACCAACCCACATCAAAAAGAACCTCAAAAAGGAGTTCCCACAATCCCCTGGTAGAGGCAGTGGTGGAGGGAGTAACAATGGATCTTTTAAAGAGCCCAACCAACCAAATCCTGTAAGTTCTGAGAGGGATAGACAGAGAAAAATGCCCTCTGTATTGACAGTAGACTCTCCAGATCCAGAAGGACCCCCTCACTCACCTGGCAGGGTGAAGGCAATGGCCAGAAACTTCTCCCGTCATGGCTGTTTCTACTCTGATGATGAGCAGGGTTGCTCTGAGGCATTGTTGGAGAGGGCCAGCTTTTATTCTGACTGCAGTGAAAAAAGAGCAAGTGACTCACTAAAAAAATACCGGAGTGCCAGTCATAGGGAGGACATCTTTCCGAGCTTAACCAGGAGAGCCAGAGCTTTAGAGAGAGAGAGGCTGCCCCATCAAGCACGTTATCAGCCCATCAGTGGAGACAGCCAGCTGACAGAGCCCAGCACTATGATAACTCAGTTGGATGGTGAAAGAGAAAGGGACAACTTAAGCAAATGTTTAAAGCTAGTGAAGGAACGTGAGCAAATGGAGAGGGAGTTAGAACACTACACGGCCAGCCGAAGGGCACAGGCACATGACCAAGAACAGAGGCGGGCCAAGTCTGCAAGTCCCTTAAGAAAATGGACAGGTGTTGAGTCTGAAGACCCTATTTGGAAACCCCAAGACATCCATTTACGGCAAAAATCCCAACCCAGCAGCCTGGCCAAGCGTGTTTCGGACTATAGAAGGGGCTGCTATTTCGGCAACACCAGCAGTCCCATGGAGAGACTTCCCTCCTTATCTTCCACATACATCCAGTGGGACATAAGCCCTGTGACGTCCCCCACCAGCCAGGTGCCAGTGCAGAGCCTGTCTGAAGGGAACACACCTCGCTCACTCTACCCTCATACACGTCAACAAGGCGTTGCCAGTGTTGAAGATTCAGTTGCTGCAAATGGTTCTCATTCACCAGCCACACAATATACCTCTCTCTCACTTTTCTCTCCTACCAGGGATATACCCTCTCACAGTAGAACCAACCTCAGTGGGGCACGAGCTAGACACCCACAGAGTCACCTGGAAGAGGAGGAGGAGCTGACCAACAGTACTTTAGTTGGGGAAGGATGGTTGCAAGAAAGAAAAATTAAAAAAGAGGCTCTGGCATTTAGATCAACAACCCCTGCTCGCTTTAGTCCTCCACCATCTGAGCTGCACCATGTGGTGGCTGGAGAAGATAGAGATACTGGTCCTAACCTACATTACTTTAATCCCAGGATTCAAAGTGTTATAGACATGGAGGAAGTAAGGGTTGTTCAAAAAAACACACTGAGTCGTAATCCCTCAGGCTGCTCTACATTGCCCTATGATCATCAGAAAGCAGGAGCAAAGGGAAAAGTCATAGTGAGTGATGATTCCAGCTCCATATTGCCTTACAGTGAGCAAGAGAAAGAGGGTATCAGGGCTCGATCCAGAAAGAGTGACAAATGTGCCTTCGGTGAAAGCCCTAGTCGGATCTCACCCCTGACCCTGTTGGAAAATGAGGCAGAGAGTGATCAGTCAAATTTCTCGAGAATGTCAGAATCAATGAAAGTTAAGCTTGCTCCCCAACCAGCCAGGATGTCGCCACTGCAGACCAGTACTATCCTGGAATACCTGAGTCTTCCTGGTTTCATTGAAATGAGTGTAGATGATCCAGTAGAAGTGACTGAGTCTTCGGAATCTGTTGAACCCAGTGTCGAGGGAAAAACTGGGACACTGTTAGGAGATGAGCCTGATGTTGTACCCAAAAGTTGGGAAAAACATGGTCAGGAACACTCTGAGACCAATATTAGTCCGCACAATGGGGCTGTTCATGACCACAGCACCCTAAACATTCCTGTAGAACATGATCAACCTGGAAGTATTCAAGCTTCTGAACCATGTTCACAATTAGAGGCAAGAGATACTTGTGATAAATCAGGTACCTCAGAGACGAGCAATAAAGGCTTCTCACCGTCTAAAGAAAAGGAAAAGAGTTCTCAGCTTTTGCTTTCTCAGAGTTCAGGGTCTCAAAAACAAGAATCTTCTCTGCGTAATCCAACACAGACATTAATTACCACAGCTAAAAGCATGGCGGCAATAGTTTCCAAATGTCCAGACTCTATATCTGAACTATTTCAAAGACCTCAGACTCCGGGTGAAAGGACAAACATGATATCCTCAAGGATCTATCAGGCTCCAGTGCCTTTCATGAAGAAATCAGTCAGCATCGGTCCCTGTAGGACCCTCTCTGGGGTCGGGCAACCACGTTCTTTCCTAAAAAAGTCCATTAGTTTAGGTTCTAGATGGGAACATTTTGAAAATCCAAGAGCTTATATCTCTGAGACCTGTTACAGAGATGAATTTCCCCATCCAGATATAAGGCTCAAATCATACAGTTTGGTTCGTACTCCTGCACGTTGCTATCCCATGTCTGGCCCATCATGGCGAGGGACAGTGCCCTTTCAGCCTCCTAAGAACTATAGTCTAGAGAGACGTCAGCATATTGAAAGAGCTGACATGCAACCCCCCTATCACACACCTGGTCCCTCAGTGCCAGATCCACCACAACACATGGAATCATCCCTTTCTTCAAGGAGGGGATCAGATCCACGTCGACAGGGAGCAGTCTTTCCAGATTCTTCTAGGTGGCCTCTGTCTTATCAGGATACACTCAGGTCAGTTCAGCATAAGTATGTCCCACAAAACCCCTCTCGACATTTTGGCCCTACCAGACCAGTGGCCAGGGTGGACTACATGCATCCTGCAGAACCTAGAAGGGGTCCGCCAAGGCCTTTCCTGCCCAGAGGTTACAGCTGGCCCTCACCATATCATACATCCTTCCCCCAACGAGAGCAAGACATTCCGAGACAGGTGGACAAAGGGATGGGTGCAGCTAGGGGCTTCACAGAGATAGAAGGCCGAGATATAAGAGGTGATGGGGGCAGAGCAAGTTATGCTAGCCAGAGCAGTGGAAGGGGTAGTGTGGGACCATATGGACATGGGCATCTACGCCAGTCTCTCTCTATCACCCCAACCTTACTCAGCTCACCAGAGACCACCAAGGAGAGTGAGATGCACAGGGCAGACAAAGACGTGAGAGAACAGAGGTCCAAAAGGTGAAGCTGATACAGAAATGCTTGAGGCAAGACCTCAGCAAAGACAGCTAGAACAGTTACCAATTTCTTATTTTGTTTTGTACACATTTCTATCACTGTCATTTTGTACGTCTCACTGTGTATTGTTGCATATGTGTGTGTCTAGAAGAAATACCTCAGTAGATGAGAGTTATGAATGGGATGCTGTGGAATGCTCTGTGGATCCTGATATCCTGGAGGCCATGAAGATGGAGCGGACCCATGCAGGCTTTGGGCGAGGCAGGGAGTTCAGGCAAGATCGCCCCCGCTCCACTGCTGGCCTCCAGGACTTCCAGAGTAAACGTAAGAACTTGAAACTCTTTGAGCATGTTTGATCATTCCCCACACCAAATGTAATGGTAAATTAAGTTTCCTTTGAACTGTACCTATTAAACCTCACCCATCCTCCTCACTTTATCTTCCTCATCCTCCTCCTGCTCCTTTTCTCTCCTCCCAGGCCTGTACTCCATCAGCCCTCCCTTAGTATCCCAGCCTCCTCAGCACCGGTACAGTCGTTCCCTCAGTGAGGCCCGCTTCAATGCCTTGAGACAGGAGTTCCAGGAGTACCGCAGAGCCCAGCAATCCTGCTCCCAAGACTCCTGCATCCCCCCTGACCCAGACTCTGACTCCAGCTCTGCACTTCTTTGAGAACCTTACCTTGGTCCGTTACCTCCCTTTAATTCCTTTGACCCACATTATTTAACTTGTTTTAACTCAGGCTATCTGCATAGTACTTCACTTTGTATACAAAATGTTCATGTCACTATATAAGATTCTGCAAGTGATGTGTTCACATATGGCCTCAAAATCAGGAATTGTGTTAGCATACATTTATAAAATGCCTTACTTGTTTCCATGTTAAATTCAGTGCAAACCTAAGGTTTTATTTGTTTTTTCTCTTAAGTCTCATAGGGAACTAACCACAGTCTCTGTGTTTATATTTCCAGAGCATCCCAAGAAAGAAGACAAATTGGTTTTAAATACAAACCTCACAAATCCTGAGAAAGCAAAGGATCCAGAATTGAATATCCTCGACCAGCTTTATTCATCCTGAAGCATTGCCATGATGCTGTAAAGGTGCATTCAGTTCCTACTTGTCTTTCTAAACTTGAAAAATTTACAGTATATGGAATGTAGCTTCTGTGTCTCTGTCTGTTGTTGACTTTGTATTTATCTGTTGTCATCAATCCCAGATTGCACTTCTATCTGTCTAGACTAAAAGGTTAGGGTACAGAAATACAGTTTTACAGAAAATAAGAAAAGACTAATAATAAGTATCATACCGTCATGATACAGATTTTGTAAATGAAATTATTATCCATTGTGAATAATGGACATGCTGGAAATATAACTGTACTTCCAAAGGGTTTTTACATTCTCCAATCAGCCGAACCAAAACAACAGCATAGCATAAAGTCTGCTTTGACAATCAGATACTGCAGCCAAGAAAATATATTTCAAGCAACTTAAATGTGTAAAGTTGTTGTATTGTACATATACATGACTGAATGTATATGAATATAATGTTGCGTATTTGTTTACTATGTGTATTTGGGCTCCATTCTTGTGTATATTTCACCATATCTTGAAACTCATTCATCTTAAACTCTGTCGTTTTCATTTTGGTCAAGTCCCAAATTCTGTTAGAATTTAAAGCAAAAATTCAGTGCCAATATTGAATTAAGAAGCTTAGTCTCCTTAATACTCAAACTCTCCTCACAATTTGGCCTCTTTACTTTTGTAACTCACTTTCCCAAAGAGAATCATATTCACAGCCAGTTCTCTTCTATAATTCTTCTATATCTGTTTCACTTTAATACAAAGAACTCAGCTGAATGACGTTAAAATAGATATTTAAAATGGCTGAAACAAATACACAGATGCTCATGGATCTTGGCATTCATCTCTGGTTCTTTGTCAGTCTGTGCTTAGTGTTGTAAATAGTTTTACTTTTTCAATTTTGTACAACTGTTCATGAATGTTTTGAGAAAACATGAATCTATCTTATATTTAAGATGCTGCTGTACATTTTTGTAATACATTTAAAGGTTGTTTTTTTTTTACATTTTTGAGAAGTGATTTAAAGTTTTGTGTAAAAAAAGAAAAACATTTTATATCTGTTCTTATTTGTTTTTTTATAAATGTTGTCACTCTTTTTTGTATGATTTGTAAAATAAAATGTTCCACTTAATTGTTACTATGTCATGTGATAGCCTTTCAGTTATTTACTCAGTTATCATCTGCTTCAAAAATAACAAGTGTATGGTTTGGTTGCATGTAGAGTGGGAGAAAAAGTCAATGCTATACTATACATAGTACAACACAGGAGTAGCACTGTATGCTTTTCTTTATTTACTCTCTGTATGTCCACATAATAGCGGATTCGGGTCAACCTAAAGTTAAGTGTGAAAGCCTTCTGGTGTCTTGCTTGCACCTCACGGGAATCACTTGCCAGTCATACGCATGACGTGCTTGACCATGTTCCCGATGCCATCGAAGATGTAATGGTAGTGATAGTCAGTCTCCCACATGAAGGTTGGAGTGCTGATCACCTTGTTTTTCTCGTCCACATAGGCCTCGTGAGATGGGCAGTTAAGGGAAAAAATCATGTTTTCATATTGTTATGACATCTAATTGACATATGTTTAGAGATGCAGTGACTTGCATAATTTAAAGGCAGGTACACTTTATGGTGTTTTACACTTAAAAAATGGATATGTTTGACAGATATGTTAAAAATGAAAGTGAAAGGATATGTAAGGTTCACGGGTGTTGTGACGGGCCCCCATGCTCTTGACCGCCTGCACCATGTTGGTGTTGGGCCAGCGGCCCCAGCGGCTGCTCTCGTCACGCTCGTAACCCATCGTGACTTCCAGATTGGGCAGCACTCGGCATGCCAGGAGAGGAGCCATACTGGACAGACTAGAGAGCAGGATTGAGGTCAGTTGAAAAAACATTTAAACAATTTAACTGAAACTGATTTAAAGTAGCTGTATGTAGGTTGTAATTTTGCAACTATGGAGCCCCCTACAGTTAAGTGAGTGAATTCATAATTAAAGTGGATAGCTGTGCACGTGCATTTGTTGCTGCCATAAAGTGATCAGCCCTTTTCACGGTATTTCGTACCTGCTCACCAAACTTAGTCCAAAAACAGACGTTTTGGGGGGGAAACAAAGCCATTCGCCTCAATAAAGGTCAGTGTAACATCAGAATGACTTTGAAAGTGATGTTTAAAGGTAAAAAAAAAATAGAATACAGTTGCTTTGATACAGCATTTGTCATTAATAGAATATATCAGAATAATTTGAATAAAAAAATGTAGGTGAAGCAAGAAAAATCTGACCCCTTTATACCCAAAAGTTAGTGATCAGTGTTACTAATTTTATTAGTGACCAAAAAACAGTGCAGAATTTTAAATAGCTGTCATTCACCAATCTTTATGTAGTATATAAACAAGGATTAAATTCAGATTTTCTATTCACAGTTTTAATATTTAGAGTCATATACCCAATGGGCTTGCGAGCTCGGTGGAAGTCCTTCATAATTCTTTCCACGTCATTATTCAGCTTGCAGTCTTTGCCGTCTTTGCTGAAGGTGGACCTGCTCATGAAATGTGAAAGTCAGCAGAAATGCATGGTGTTTTTTTTTCTTTGTTTTTTTGTTTTTTACCCTAAGAATTTTTTTTAACATGACTTAAGTAATGAAGATATATATATATATATATATATATATATATATATATATATATATATATATATATATATATAAAACAAATTCTGCTCAAATCAACCCAACACTTCTTGAAACCTTGAAGGAACTTTCTCAATTTAGATCTAGAGTTTGTAAAGGTGCTGAAGTGTAACTGGGCTATCAGAAACCGGATTGGGCTCAGACGTGGATTAGTCTCATCCATCGCCTCTTAGCCTATTTCCACTTAGCCTTAACCAATTGTTTGCTAATAGTGAAACATGATAAGAGGATTTTCACTCCAGGAATAGAGGTAGATCTGGGGTGACTAATAGTAAAAAGGCCAATCTGCAAATAATCTGAGGTTCATCAAAGTTTAAGTACTGCAGACGGACTCCACAATGACTTTAGATGTGCATCTGGCCTGTCAGGATAATGCACTACTTTTGAAATATAATTGCATTGATTTCTTTTCAATAACATTTATATTTGCATTAGCATTCATCAGCTAAAAGACTGTCTCTCTCACAGGTTCTTGACTATTCCGTGGCCTCCAGGGAAGATGACGGCGTCAAAGCTGCTAACGTCCAGTTTGGACAGATCGTTCATCTGCATCATGCCCTGGCCGTGGCTGAATCGCGCAGACTCCATCATCATGTTCCTGCAGAGGAAACAGTTTGTTATCAGATGGTCATGGTACTTTATCACTACAATCATGTAATCCTACTTCAAAAAATTCCATGCTGCACATCCAAAAATCGATGACATTCCCATAAAACATTATGTTTCCATGGTACTTTTTTGTTATATTTCCACAAGTTGAGTGAAATATGCAGAATGGTGATATGAAAGGTTGTGTAGTTAGTAAATGTACTGTTAAATTTCATTTTAATGATGTCTACCTGTTGTCACTTGATGATGGCTGCATCTTCATGTGGTCCATGACGTGCATTTGCTGCTGGTTTGGGGCAAAGATCTGAAAACGCGCTCCATTACGGCTCAAGTGGTACATGGTGCTTCAAAGAGACACAGCATTATTTATTCATTTTATTTTATAGGATACTTGATTCTGATTGATCACTTAGCTGTCAAAATATTTTTAAGCTCAGGTGCTGAACTAAACCAGGTAAACTAGATATCATCATTTCAGTTCAAATCAGTATTTATTTATTTATTTATTTGGCAAGTAGTCTTGTAATAAGGATCATGTGAAGTCATCCAGTCATTATCTCTAAATAAACCCTTGATGAACCCGTCAGAGTTTATTAGTAATAACAAGGGACTGTACATTATCCTATACATAATCCAAACAGATCCATACATTATAAAAATATAAGAGCACTCCGCTATTGACAGGCTAATGTTTTGAATGATTTTCTGCACTGCAAAAAATATTTTTTTAAAGTTTTTTTTACAATTATTTCAATGCATAAGCAAAAATATCTCAGATCTAATTTTACCTAATTTGCAAATTGAATTTTCTTGATTTAGTCAGAAATGCAACAAAATTCACTTTTTGAGCTCAAAACTACAAACATATATTTAAGATTCTAAAAATGATCTCAGTCTTATCTGAAACAATTGGCTTCTAAAGTAAATGTGGTAACACTTTACAATGAGGGTTTATTTGTAAACTTTACTTAATATGAAATAAGTATGAACAATACTTTTATTGTATTTAATAATCTCAACATTTACTACTACATTTTTTCAGTAGTCAATGCATTGGACTTACGTGAACATTTTTAACTAACATCTAACAAAAGTTAATAAATGCTGTTAAAATATATTGGTCATTATTAGTTTGTTACCAAATGAGACCTTATTGTAAAGTGTTACCATAAATGGAGCTTGTTTTAGTGATAAATGACTAAAATAATGATAAAGGAATGATATTTTGAAGTGCACCCTGCTGTATACTTACTACGCAGCCTCATGGATGTCAGTTCCATCCCACCAACCGCAGCCTGAGAAAACCTTCAAAAGCAGATCCGGTTACAAATTCAGAACCAAACAGAGACTTTATCTTATAGCGAACAAGAAAGTCAAGACTGAATGCTTCCATCGTTTTAAACCTGCCAGTTTTTTAACTTACCACAGCGATGTTGGTGTTGCCCCAGTTGCCCCAGTCTCCCCCGTGATGCATCAGGCAGGCGGGTTGGCGCACCAGCATGGCTGCGGCCTGCTTGGCGAGGAGTGCCCGTGATGCCAACATGATCACACTGCTGAGTTTACAACACAGAGATCAACCGCTAGAGAGTGTGCAGACTGAACTGAAGGTGTCCGATCCTGCAGCAGAGGAAGCCCTGCTCTTTTATACTAATGTTGAATGTGAGACGTCACTCTGTAAGCTACACTTCTGAGAAGATAAGATACTTTGTCTGAACAACCCTTTCCCTTTCTTCATTGCTTATCTAATAATACCTTCCTCAATTATCTTATTACCTTAAGTCATTTGGTCATAGCTGCATTTACCTCTTTAAACAGTCTGACCCGTTTAATTGCTTGATTTAATTTTGATAAATTGTGTACTCTTGAACATATACAGTACAGGTCAAAAGTTTGGAAACATTACTATTTTTAATGTTTTTGAAAGAAGTTTCTTCTGCTCATCAAGCCTGCATTTATTTGATCAAAAATACAGAAAAAACATGTAATATTGTGATATATTATTACAATTTAAAATAATTGTTTTTAAATGTATTATACTTTAAATTATCATTTATTTCTGTGATGCAAAGCTGAATTTTTAGGATCATTATCACATGATCCTTTAGAAATCATTCTAATATGATGATTCATTATCAAAGTTGGAAACAGTTCTGCTGCTTAATATTTTTTCAGAACATGTGATACTTTTTTAGGATACTTTGATGAATAAAAAGTAAAAAAAAAAAAAAAAGAAAAAAAAAGCTATGTTTTTAAAATATAAATATTTTGTAATAACAATATACACTACTGGACAGTAATTTGGGTATTGATTTTTTAAATAAAATCAATACTTTTATTCAGCAAGGATGTGTTAAATTGATAAAAAGTGATAGTAAAGAAAATATATTATTAGAATATATATTATTAGAATTTTTATTTTTATTTTGAATAAATGCAGTTCTTTTTAACCTTTTATTCATCAAATATATTAGACAGCAGAACTGTTTCCAACACTCATAATAAATCAGAATATTAGAATGATTTCTAAATGATCATGTGATAGACTGGATGTTACATGTGACACTGAAGGCTGGAGTAATGATGCTGAAAATTCAGCTTTGCATCACAGGAATAATTTATTTTATTTAAAGTATATTCAAATAGAAAACTATTATTTTAAGTTGTAATAATATTTCACAATATTACTGTTTTTTCTGTATTTTTGATCAAATAAATGCAGGCTTGATGAGCAGAAGAGACTTCTTTCAAAAACATTAAAAGTAGTAATGTTTCCAAACTTTTGGTCTGTACTATATAAATATAACAAACTAAACAAAAATATACATTTATAAGTTATATAATATACATATATAAAATGTTTTATTTAGAGTCCACACTTAAAATCTTCAGCCCTAAAACTTTTTGGAGAGAGAAAATAAATTTTCACTCAAAACATTTTGCACATATTATAATTAAATATAATCTTTTCGTTGGTGCTCTCAGACCTTTACTATAGTAATGTTTTGATTAGTTTTTTTACTTATCAGTATTTTAGTTCACATTTCAGTCATTTTGTTGTGTTTTTGTCATTTTTAGTAGTTTTTGGGAGGATGTAGTTGTAATAATTGTTTATTTCAGTTGTAGTTATTTCAGTACATCAACTAGATTAAAATGAGAAATGTTGCCTTTGCAAGTAGTTACAATAAAACATTTTTTATTTTTTATTTATTCCAAGAATCAACATTTTTTATGGTTTAACTATAGTATCATGTATTGATATATTTATCAAACGATTACAACATTACAAGCAATGTGTAACTAAAATCTTTTATGGGTAAACTGAATTAGAGAAACGTGTTGAACTTTTGCTGTTTGAGGCATCTAAAGCATCTAATTGAATTGCATTGAATGAGATAGTGCCCTCTAAAACCCATTACTTAATAAGGCTCTTAAACACAGTAATACTATGTGGTGTCTGCTGGAGGCCTGGGCACTGATCCAATGGGTTGTAGTCATCAGTTAGAGATCCTACAGGACACACTATAAAACACCAGATTACACTAGTGCACTACAGATGAAGCATACTGAGCTTTAGTGAAATGAACATGGAGTTCAGAAATAGGCCTTTGGTGCAAAACACTTTCAGATTCCTCAAGAACGCAAAGAATTATACACAAACATGTCATAAATGGTGGTGCTGGTGCATTTATTTCAAGAGAATTACAGTATTAACAGTGATAAGAATTTAAACTGCTGTCAAAGGAACACCTTTTAAAACCTTCAGGAAAATTCACGTCGGTGTATGTCGTCAAATCAAGGCATTATACGAAATCTGATCGAAAGGTTTCATTTATATGTCGTGTCTCTCTCAGAGTTTATGGAACTTCCTGTTGAAGGACGTGCAGCTTAGCTCAGCTCTCGTCTCATCTTTGACATTTGGCTGCTTCTCTGGAAAGATTCTTATTTAGTTCATTAGGGATTCAAACGTGATAAAAAGCCGTTCGCTCATTCCTTACGTCTCTCTGGTGAAGAAAAAAGACCTATTTTTGACCTTCCTTCAGCTAGTAAAGAGACTGACTGAGGTGTTTAAGCCTTTTCATAGCGTAAAAAAAGACTGAACCGAAAGACCTTCTAATCAGCAGACACGATGGCACAATGACAGGAGCGGGACAGCGTAACCTTCACTGCAGAGGAGGGTTAAGAGTTCACCGCTCTCCTGAGACGCAGTCTGTGCACGTCCTGCGCTCTCCTCTGCCGCTCGGACACAGTGCTGCTGAGATCGCGTTTGATGGCTGGGAGAAGCACAGTTTCTCCTTTACCGGCGTGACTCGGGATCCTGGGGGGAAATGACCAAAAACAGTTTCAGAATTATGGATTGTCTGTGGTATTCTGTGATGATGAGGATAGAAAAGCCAGCCTACTGTTTCTTTGGAAGTGGTTTGAGAGGAAGTTGTGGAAAATGCTCGAGAACTTCACCCCTGAAAAAGAATCACATGTTTACATGTGAAGATAAAGTGCCAATGATTTTAGAGATGGATTCTGAATAGGCAAACAGAATTTATTTTATGATATAATTAAATAACAGAGAAATAAGGAGTCCAGGCCACATGTCACCCAAAAATTTAAAAGAAAGAAAAACTGCAATGCAGTAAACTGTATTGTATAAACAAAATAAAGTCTGTTTTGGGATCATTAAGATTTTTTTTTTTTTTTTGCATACTGTTCCAGTGATATTGTTTTAATAATAATAATAATAATTGTTATTATTATTATTATTATTATTATAGTAGCCTATGGATTGCACGGATACCATTCATTTGTGCTTTACAATTTAAATGATGAATAAAAATTATAATAAAAATGTATATATAATAATAAATATATATAATATTTTGACTGATATTCATGCAAAATATAGTTTCTATCTTTCTTTTGTAAATGCTAAAAATTATAATAATATCATTATAATTGTAAAATATATAAAAAATTAGTTACATTTCACCCACAAGAAAAACAACAAAGGAAATTATGGATTTTTTTCATGGTTTTACATTATTTATTTAAATGACAATCCTGTTGATAAAATTATTATTAAAGGAACAGTTCATCCAAAAATGAAAATTCTGTCATTACTTACCCTCATGTCGTTCAAAAGCAGTACGACCTTCGTTCATCTTCAGAACACAAAAGAAGATATTTTTGATGAAATCCGAGAGCTCTCTGACCCTCCCATAGACAGCAACACAACTGAAATGTTCCCAGGCCCAGAAACATAGTAAGGACATTGGTAAAACAGTCCATGTGACATCAGGGGTTCAACTGTAGTTTTACAGCTACGGGAATACTTTTTGTGTGCAAAGAAAAAAAAAACTTTATTCAACAATTCTTCTCCTCCTCATCCCGTCAGCTGCATGAGCTTGCTTCCGCTTCAACTACACATTTGCATGTAAACACATGTGCATATTCATGTAAGCACCAGCACCATCCACGTGTTGTTTACATGAAGTGGAAGCAAGCGCATACATTGTGATGCTCTCCACAATGGGTCGCGCCACAGCAGACAGGATGAGCAGGAGAAGAATTGTTGAATAAAGTCATTATTTTTGTTTTTTTTGTGCACAAAACGTATTCTCGTAGCTTTATAAAATTACAGTTGAACCACTGATGTCACAAGGACTATTTTACCGATGTCCTTACTACGTTTCTGGGCCTGGGAACATTTCAGTTGCATTGCTGTCTATGGGAGGGTCAGAGAGCTCTTGGATTTCATCAAAAATATCTCAATTTGTGTTCCGGTGATGAACGAAGGTCGTACGGGTTTGGAACGACATGGTAAGTAATGAGTAATTAATGACAGAATTTTCATTTCGGGGTGAACTATCCCTTCAGAATCATAGTCTACATTATGTATATTTACAATTACCATAAATACCTAAATTACTTCTAATTACTATAAAAATATATTACAATAATATTACTTTTTAAACAATTGTTATTATTATTAAAATCATAGTCCGCATTATGTAAACTCCCAATTACCATAAATACATAAAATATTTATAATTACTACAAAATACAGTATACTTTATAAATTAATTATATATATTAAATATATATTATATAAATTAATTTTATATTAATTTAAAATAAATGAGATTTCTTTTTTAATTAGATTTAATGACATGCAAAATATAGTTTCTTATTTCTTTCTTTAGATTTTGGCTTGACCAGGATATTTCTTGACCGTTTCCGTGAGATTGAGGCAGAATTGAAAGAGCACCTGCTGTTGTCACAGAGCGAGGCTCTTGCGAGAGAGAAAACTTCAGCCGCCGATCTGTTTTTGGAGGTGATTTCTCTGAGGACCGTCTTGATCCGCAGCAGCTGAGTGATGGAACATGATGAGTGTCGAGTATGAATGTATGAATCACGACAGACACGATGAAGCACTACTGACCTCCTGATACTGCGCGGTGTTGGTGTGATAGAGCTGCCGGATGATGAGCTCGCACTCCTTCAGCGTCGGGGCGCGGGGCTCATGGGACGGGCTGCAGGTGACCCTGAGAGGCAGCAGAGACGTGACTGTGCCTCCTCTTCCTCCTCCTGCCTCGGACGCCTCCTCGGAGCTGGAGCGGGTGATTTACGTGGTTAAATGAGGTCAGTTAATCAGAGATGCTAACTCAAGGGTTATAGAGATTTGGCACCTGATGAATCCACACTGGGAATTCTTCTCAGCTGAACCGTCGCTGCTGGATTTTGAAGAATTACTGCTGGACCATATTGACTCTGTGAGCATCATACCAGGGTTATTAGAGTCAGCTATAACTACAGTTAAACCCCTTAAAGAATGTGTGTTACTTGAAATAAAATAAACATGATCTGAAATAACATATTTAAAAAAAAAAAAATTCAGCAAGTTGCCAAGGCAACATTTCTCATTTTCTTTTCATGTATTAAAATAACTAAAACTGAAATAAAAAATAAATAAATTATATCTACATATTTAAATACTAATATAAATGACAAAAACACAAAAAAAAATTACTAAAACATTAATTAATATATATAAAATAAGAAAATACAAACTAATTTAAAATATTAATAAAAACTATTAAAGTATCTCAATAATACTAAAATGCATAAAAATGACATCTAAATATTAAGAACTAATAAAAATGACAACAAACAATATACACAACAAAATTAAAACAAAATATACAAATAAAACTAATTCAAAATATTAATAACTATAAAAGTATCTCAATAGAACTAACATAACACTGGATATCAGTTTGCAGTAAACAACAAAACAAGACAAAATAAGAAGAAATAAGATCTTTCCTCTGCACAGGTTAATAGTCTTTAAGGGTCTTTCTAAAGCAAATTCTGCATCATTGCATCAGCATATTATGAATATAATTACAAAAAATTAGGCTTGAAAAAACATAGCTTACCTTTTGGAGAATTTCCACGTTCCATAATCAGCTGATACTGTAATTCTGTAAAAGAAGTGAATATATTTAAGTGTAAAAAAAAAAAAAAAATCAGTATGCAAGTGTGCATCAAAACGGCTAATTCTCCGATGAAAACCATCTTTTTGTGCGTTATTTGTGTCCACAAGACTGAATCGTGACAATATTTAAACTAGCATATAGAAGTAATGCACACAAATATTAAAAAGTACCTTCAAATACTTTTGAATGTCTGCTTTTAAGTAGAATTTCAGCCAATTTGCAGCTTCCTTACATATTAATTGATATCTAACAAGTTAGTCGGTTATCTAAAATGTTAAAATACAGCACACACAGATGTGGCATTTAAAATTAAAATATCATCTCAATATTATATTTGAGATATTTTGTTCCTCAATTAGGTTTTAATTCACAGTTCCCCCTTTAAGAACTCTTTCTTGCATCACGTTTGAGGACATTCTGACCACATGCCATGTTTTACAGTCTTTATCATTATTTCATTATGTTCGGCCTTAACCCCTTAACTGTCACCCCCCATTTTTTAAAATAGGCATTAAAGTACACTATCCAAACTTAAATTGTTGTATTTTATGAACACTTTGGAATATAGAACTAAGGTTGGTCTCTTTAGCAGATTTTGGCAAAAGTGGAATTTTTTCAAAAAATAAAAGTATCAAAAAGTTATAGAAGTTTAAATGTACTGTAAATAAAATGTGCTATATTCATTTTATTTTATTTTAATTATTATAAATATTTTACATAACAGGTTTTACTCTAAAACTGGTATAAAATTAAAGCCTTGTGTCTAAATAAGTTATGTTCCAAATTTGAAGTTGATATGAAAAAAATTGAGGTTCCTGTGAGATTTTATTTAGGGCGTCATACCACAAACAGCCACTGGGAGCCACCAAAACTCCTTTGAATTTTGTTTAATGAATTTTTCCCTAGATTTCTCTGTCAATTTTACTTCAATACTCAAAATAACCACCAAATATGGAATCCTGAGACTCAGACCTTTCCAATGATATGTTTGTTGCCAAGATTCTAAAAAGTTTTGATTCTAAAAGACCGTAATGCATTTTGTAATATGACACTTGACACCGCCCACTAAGGGGGAGGAGACCGCCATAAGATTTTAAAGTACCATTTCCATGGTAACGCAATGTCCTATTTCAAAATGGTTTTCACAGGATGAATCTTGGGCTTTCCGAGCTTTCAAATGATATATAATTAATGATGATTACTAAAAGATTTTATAGAGAAAAAGGACAACAACAAAAAAGAGCGCCAAGCGTCCCACAGGTGGGACGGTGACAGTTAAGGGGTTAATATTTCAACTGTTTTGGGGTAAAAACATTGTAACCGCTAGAATATTGGGGTAACATGTTCCTCTTCTGCGTGTCTATGGCAGTTTTCATCCTGGTGTTTTAGACTTTCGGTGGTAAAATTAGATTTTTTTTTCAAAGCTCGGCAACCTTCTCAAATGAAATGATGAAAAAATATATTGAAAAATGTTCAGACTGCACCATTTCCTAACAGCACACCTTTATTAACACGCTTCAGCTCTTCAGTTTCTGCATGCAGTCTCTCCAGCGTGTCTTTATGCTGCTGCTGGAGGAACAGGATGTCTTTCTCCAGAGATGCGATACGTGTGCTGTGTGCATCTGTCCTGGGCTGCGCAGCTGCTTTTGGGCTCTTGGTGACCACATGTGGAGATCTGACCACGGGGTCACTGGACAGGAGTCTGGGGTATCTCACCCGGTCCAGATCTCGCACCCTGCTCCAGCTGGGCAGGTTTCGGAGGGGGGGTAGATTGCTGGTGGACATGGTGCTACTGGGATGAATATTAGATTACTAATTCATTGAATTTAGGCTCATGTTTTTGTTTATAAACGCAGTGTAGACCTTGAAAGAGACAAAGATTAATATATATGCATCTCTACGTCACATTTTAAAGCTGAAATTTTATTATTGTATCGCAGAAATGTGCTATATAAGTCAGCTTTTTCTAAAATGTAGCTGCTTAATATAGATCTGTCTTAATTTACATACAACATACCTCATTTCCATAATCGATATTCCAGCAGCTGTAGTCATCCATCTCTTTCCGGCTTATATTTACTGAACATTCCGATCAAATGAAACCTATTTCTGGCAAACTTAGAAGATTTAAACCAGTATTCCTTCAAATTAAGGTTATTTGTCCTGGTTTCAGCGGAAATGCCGGCGGTGTCGCTTCCTGAGTGGATCAAACGTTGCCATGGCTACCGCGCGCATCGATTTCGACGTGCACACGCATTGAGGAAACACTCACGCACACGTTTTTTTTTTTTTTTAATCTCTGTCTCTCTTTTTCTTTATTTTCCATGTCAGTAAACATATTTCGAATGAAACACAAGAATGTGAAATAAACTAGAACACAAAACCACCAGATTGCTAGAAAAACAATCAAAACTTTATGCAAAAGTGACCAGCATGTGTGAAATCTGAACAATTACAGTCCATTTATGCAACACAAGTGCAGAATCAGATGTCATGCGGTGATTTTATCAAAAATAATCAGACCAGAGGAAAATCTAGACGAGTGAATCGTGGATACAATCATGATTGAATGTGTTAAGACTCGTTCATAGCTCACACTATTACTATCAAAACACAGCAAACACAATTTCACTAAAAAACAAAAAAACACAACCAATTAATAGACAACACACTCACAATGTGATGTCGGCGAACCTGAAAGCCTCCAAATTGCAGGTACATAAAACATCCGCTTTCTACTTTCTTTGAGAGTCTGTTTCAACCAGGTAATAAATAAATAATAATTTCTCCATCCATCTTGGGTTTTTCCAGCTTTATGTGCATTAAAGTAACATTACAATAACTGATTAAAATTGATTTTTTTAAGATGCAATGGGATGAATCTGGAAGTGTGCAAGATATGGCAGCATCTGTAGACTATTGACTAATTAAAATAAATAAAATTATACTTTAATAGCATGATTAAAAATGAAAGGAAAGTGACCAATTGGAAAAACAGGAACAAAAGTTGAAAGTGCAGCTCAACATTTCAAATGGAAAACATGATAAACCTTTGATGAAACAGAAAAATATGTCTTTGGAAAAAAAATTGGACTAATTCCCCACAGTTTAGTTCGCCAAAGAGGCTGCCGGTAAATGCATCTTCAACAAGCACGATGCCCTTCAAGTCTTTAATCAACGATAAAGCGTGCCAAAAAATCTAAATCCGTGTGGGTTTTTATTGCCAGATACATGCAAACTACTGCATGATGAATTCGAATGGAATTCTAAAAGCAATGCCATAATTATTCTCTTTGATTTATTCCATGCACGCAAGGCGTGCTCTGTCTGCCAAAGTAAAACGCTCATTTAAATGTGTGCATGGGCATTCTGCACGATCTGGAATACTGAATAAATATTCATTCCTAAAATCTGAACATCGTTGCTTTATCTGAAGGCCAAAGGTGTGGCACTAGGCAGAGAACATGTGGGGCGACGGCGGCTGGCGATCAGGGTGTGTAGGCCGGCGGAGGCTGGAATTGGTTGGCAATGTCATAGTCAGCTGGGTATGTTTCACTGCTCTCCTCCATCTCTGAGAGGAGCTCCAGGGCCTGCTCCTCCTCCTCGGTGGGGTAATGACGGAGCAGGTTGGCCGCCGTGGCTAAAATGGAGGCTCCGCCTGCACCGGCCACCAGGTAGAAGCTGATGGCAAAAGTGACGTAGATGAGCGAGCCGTGGTACTTCTTGTGCTGCTGCTGCAGGGACAGAATCAGTTCCGAAGCCCAGTAGCAGAAGCCGATCACTGTAGCACACTGGAGCACTGCAATACAGAGTCATGAAGACATTAAAGGGACATTTCTCCTCAAAAAACTGTGCTGAAAAACCTTTACCTAATTTAGTGTTCCCATCAAAAATTGCTTATGTAGCCTATCCCTCATTACGCTACGTTATCATCAAATTATGGATTCAATCTTTTTGTCAGCTTGTTTTCTTTCAGTTAGCACACGTTAGGTATTTCTTCTGGTCTGAGCTTATGCACCTCAGTGTTTGAGTTTGGATAATTTTGGCAACATTCACTTAACAACCGAGCTGCATAAGCTCAGATCAGTGAGGCCTACGATCAGTCAGTTTCAAAATAAAATACAAAACTTATTAATAATTCAGACTAGTTGGCAAAGTCAAAGTTGTCAAAGTTGACAAAAAGACTGAATCCAAGATTTGATAATAATGAGAGATTTCTATGCAATGTTTTGTAGGCTGGTCCATTTTGATCAGGAACACCACAAATTTTATTATGCATTTATGACCTTTGTGAATTTTTTCACTTTTGGTGACCACGGCTTGTTTCAAAAGAGGAACAGAAACCTCTCAGGTTTTATTCATTATAGTCTAATGGTTTTGGAGCTACATGAGGGCGAGTAAATGATGACTGGATTTTCATTTTTGGATGAACTTTACATTTAATGCTACAAAAAATAAATATATTTATATTAAGAAGTAAATCCTTCATGAATTCGTACCTGTGAGGATGTGAGCAAAAGCATATCTGCGTGTGATCTTGAGTGCTGGGTGTTTGGGTCCGAAGACATCCAACAGAAATGCCGTGAGGCTGCACAGAATGCCCAAGAAACAGAAAGCAGCAATGACCCGCAAGAGCAGGATGGACTGAGAGTTGATACAGTAATCTGAGAGAGAATGAACAAAAACAGTTATTCATTAAAAGTAGAAGAACTCACTTTCAACTTCAACTTGTAATCTATGAAGCAGCACAGCTGTTTTCAACATCGATATTAATAATACGTTTCTTAAGCAGCAAAATAAAGTTTCTTGAGCAAATCAGTACATTAGAATGATTTCTGAAGGATCATGTGACACTGTAGTCTGGAGTATTGATGCTGAAAGTTCAGCTTTGATCACAGCAAAAAAATTACATTGTAAAATCTATTCAAATAGAAATTCACCAGTATTACTAATGTTGTACTCTTTTTTTATCAAATAAATGCAGCCTGGTGAGCAGAAGAGACTTCTTTCAAAAATCTTACAGACCCCAAACTATCTCAGTCTGGGATACCAACCCTCAATGAGTTTGTCATCTATATATCCCAGGACGTCTGCGACACCGAGCTCCTGTCGGGGGCAGGTTCCTCCATGGACACGGAGCCAGGCTGGTTCTGCCAGGGCTGTACAGAGTGCGGTGATGGAGAGCGCCCCGGGCAGCGCGGATGCTAAACTCCGCTCTGGTTGTTTGGGTAAAGCCGTTCCACCTCTCCTCCTCCGGTTTCCCGGCGCAGCAGTTCCCGGAGGTGCGTACATGGTCTCAAAAGCTCTGAAAACCCTTGCTTAAAACAATACAACTCAAATATACTGGAGTGAGAGTGGACAGAACTGGGGTTTGACCTCCGCCGGGCACTACAAACAAAACACAAAACACAAATCATGTCACAGTAATCTAGAGCAAAACATTAGACTAAGTGTGTTTTAATTAATGCTAACTACTAAGAGCTGACTGGAACAGAAAGAGAGCATTTGTACTATGTTAAGAAAATGATCGATCATTAATTAAAGCAGTAAAAGCCTTATGTAATCAATAAAATAAAAATGAAAATAATAATATTAAAAATTAATGATAATTTACATGCATGTATTCAGCAGATGCTTCTATCCAAAAGTGACTTATTTACTAGTATTTATTATTTTTAGTAATGAAATGACTTATTTTATTAATTATTGTAGTGCTGTCTTACGATTAATCGCATTCAAAATAAAAGTTTTTGTTTACATAAAATGTGTGCGTGCTGTGTATATTCATTATGTATATACAGTATAAATACACACACATGCATGTATATATTTAAAAAATATTTACATGCGTATATGTATATTCATATAATTTATATTATTTATAAATATATTTAATATATAAACATACCATTTTTTTCTTAAATATATACATGCGTGTGTGTATTTATATATGCATAATAAATATACACAGTACACACAAACACATATATTATGTAAACAAAAACTTTTATTTTGAATGCGATTAATCGTTTGACAGCACCGAATTATATTAAACTATTGATAGGCAGACACTAATGCGATTAATTTACCTGTTTCCAACTTTTAATCATTATTATGTTAACGAATTATAAACGATTGATTTCTGGTCGGAATAAACATACCCACTTAATAACAAAATAACATAATACTGTGATTTTTTTATTCTTTTTTAAATCTTCCTGTTATAACAAGGTCTTAATGGTGTATTTGTATTTATAAACAAGTGTACATTTTATTTGAACGGTATATTTACCTGTTTGCTGTTAGTGAAGCTCCTCTGTCAGTTTTTAGTCAGATTTGATCATTTATGGCTAACCTTACACCTTCACAACACTCACAAAACCCTTTAAAACCTTCTCACAACCCACCGGAATATAAAACAACTTAACGAAACAAATATATAATGTGTTCAGTTTCGAGTTATCCTGCGGATTGCCGCTATATCGTAGACATTTTCGCGTTTTATTGTTGATTTCCAGTTAAAAACATAAACAATAGTCCGGCCGCTTCCTCCATCAGACGGAGAGTTGTCTCAGACTTCCGTTTCCTGTGTGTTGCCGTTTGAACCCATAGAGCTGTGTACGTAGATGCCTCATTAGCGATGTTTCTATTATTGTTTCTATGGGACGTTATACGTAAGCCGTCTACTGTATATACATCTATAGTTGAACCAATCAGACGCGTCCTTCAGCAGACGTCAGTCCTCGAGCGTGTGTATGACGTTTAGTGGAAAGAATCGAAACTCTTCTGTATGTGATGCAATGTAAGATTTTCCAAAGGATGTTCTATGAATATACTGATGACTTCAAAATGTGATATATTGTGTATTTACTCATATAAGAAAAAGTCTTTATCCACAAATGTAAATGGGGAGTGGAAAAAATTTTTTTTTTTACTCATTTTAAAATAGAAATAGGCCAAGGTCACTACCTGTACACATTAAAAGACACAAGAAATAACAAAGCGAGAAAAACTAAATTATTTTAAAGCCTTAAATTAATTATTTGAATAACTATTTGTACTTGTTCATGGACATGTGATCGCTTTCCCTACTTTATTTATTGTTTTTGCTTATTATTGTTTTTGTTTCAGTGTAATTTATGTTATTGCCCTTGTATGTTTATTGTTCTAAGAACTGCAATAAAATAAAAAAGTAAGATTTCCCCTTTCATGCAGAGATCATTCCACTCTTATTTTAACTCTTCCACTCTTATAAATGTAATAAACATGAACTGAAATTGAAGACGTATGCTTTCAGTTAAAATAAAACAAAATGTATTTAAATGAAACATAAAAAACAAAATTAAAATAAGTAAAATAACATTAATAAATTATGATTACAAAGCAAAATTAAATTAAATAATAATAGGTATCGCTGAATTTAAAAGATTTTATCGTCGGCCATTAATATAATTACATAAAATCTAATTTTCTGCTAATTTTTCTATGTTTTATTTTATTTGATTTGATTTTACTTAGGAAGTACAAATTTGGAAAGAAAAGAAAATACACCAAGGAAAAAAGCCAGGGGTTCAAGGATGGCCAAACAATACATAGCAATAACCTTTCAAGAGAGAGAGAAAGAGAAAGAAACATTATGAAATTAAAAATAAATAAATAAAATAAGCAGATCACATAAAAATAAACAATCTTTCACCAGGGATTGAAGGATGGCCAAACAATACATGACAATAACATTTCAAGAGAGAGGAAGAAACATTTAAAAAGTAAAATAAATTAAATAAGCAGATCACATAACAATAAACATAATTTTTTACAAAAAAACTAATTAATTATTAAATAAAAATTCTACAAAAACACCAAAAAGTGAGCATACATTCAAAGTTTCAGTTGCCTTTTTGTTACTGGAAGTAGATAAAGATTTAATGTAGATTTTAATATCTTTCTGAAAATAAGAAAAGTGGGGGGTAACTTTCATAAACTTGCATTTGTGGATAAAATATTTTGCAAGCAAAATAACTAGGTTGCATACAAAGTTAACATTTCCATATTGCTTTTCATTCATGAACACTTCCGCTACAGTCCTGATGGTGGCGCTACTGCCGTGCATTGCATCAACAGGAAAACACTGAAGCACGAAGCAGGAAGTGGGTAGCTGCTGATAAACACAAGTCTTGAAGCAGTGTGACATTTGAGAGAGAGGATAGTGTTGCTGATCGGGGAAGCCTTACGTGTCATATAATCACAAATATCATAGAGTTATATGAGATGAAAGGCGCGCTGGAGCTGCTGCAGAGGGTGAGCGCGCACGCAGATGCGTGCTGCTGGTACGTCGCGTGGAACCCGGCGGGGACGTTGCTCGCGTCTTGCGGCGGAGACCGCGCCATAAGAATATGGGGAAAAGAAGGTAAAAATACAACATATTCATGTTTTAAAACACAGATCACCCGTCTAAAACATGTAACGTTACTTATATATGAGAGCTGAAGTACGTCAAGTTTGCATTCAGTGAGTCATTAAAGGGTTAGTTCACCCAAAAATGAACATTCTGTCATTGATTACTCACCCTCATGTCAAACCCGTAAGACCTCCGTTCATCTTCGAAACATAAATTAAGATATTTTTGATGCATTCCGTTATTTTACGAAGCTACGAGAGAACTTTTTGTGCGCAAAAGAAAAAAAAAAAATTCAACAATTTTATTCAACAATTCAAAGTATTTCCATATAGAAAACAGTTATTTTAAATGATAATAATATTTTACAATATTACTGTTTTTACTGTATTTCTGACTGACAGCATCACAAACTTTTACTGTATTTTTGACTGAATGAATACAGTCTAGGAACATTAAAAAAACATTAAAATTGTAATTATCCCTAACTTTTTGACCTCCAGTATATATTCATCTTATTTTATTGTTATTGTTTGTGTCTGATCTTTATTCTCAGGGGACAGTTGGGAATGTAAGAGTGTCCTTGCCGATGGACACCAGCGTACGGTCAGAAAGGTGGCCTGGTCTCCCTGCGGGAAATATCTGGCATCTGCCAGCTTTGATGCCACAACGTGCATCTGGAAGAAGACGAATGATGATTTTGAGGTTTGTTTTTGCGTAAGCATAGTGTTAGACCCTTAAAAACTGAACGAAGTGACATTGTTAACATCTCATTGGCCTGACATGTCCATCATGTGTGTAAACAGTCCCTGACAGTGCTAGAAGGTCATGAGAACGAGGTCAAGTGTGTGGCCTGGGCTCCGTCTGGAAACTTACTGGCCACCTGCAGCAGAGACAAAAGTGTCTGGATCTGGGAAGGTACGTCAGGAAGTGATAAATGAATAGTCTCTCTATAGCAAAAATACAGTTTGTTTTCTTTAGAATGACATGCACTAATGAATCGTTCATAATAAGCCAAGGAATGTGCATTAAAAAAAGTAAAATGTTTATTTCATTTTCACTTTAAGGTTTGAGTTTAAGGTAGCAATTTTAAGTTATATGTATCATCATAATTCCCCAGTTGATTCATCAAAGTACATTAAGACAACTGTTCTGTATCAGAAAGGTTGTTTAAATATAAAAATGATAAATTATCTACTTAAATATGCATACAGTATTTGCATACATTTCCAGAAATCTGATCATTAGATAAAGCCAAATTCTTGTTTCATTTTGATGATATATTATAGTCAATAATAACTGGATGTCTAATTGAATCACTCAGTAAATCAGAAAATACTGTCAACAGGCTGGAAAAAATATGAATATTTTTCACCATGTTTTAGGAATAAATTATGTAACTTATCCAATGATATATAAACAAACCTTCAGAATATACATTGGAATAAAACTGTAAAGTTCTCTCTGTGTAAGTGCACCTAAAGTGGAGATTTCTGTCTCAGTGCATGTGAATAAATTCTTTAAATATTTTAATAAAACAGCCTTGTATTGTAATTGAAATCTACAGACACAAATAGATAGAATATATAGTTCAGTCGTGAAACTCTAGATGGCGCAGGCTGATCGGTTGTTAATGTAGCTGATGATATTAAACGACTTGGCACAAGCTGATTGGTTCATGCTGCATATGCAGCCAATGAGCTTGCTGGCTTGCATTCACTTGAGATCTCTGAAACCCTCCACCTTCCCCAGCTCCACCTGTATAGATCTGCTATGGGTTATTTTATGTGAAAGTGAAAGTGAAGTGACATACAGCCAAGTATGGTGACCCATACTCTGAATTTGTGCTCTGCATTTAACTGCATCCAAAGTGCACACACACAGCAGTGAACACACACACACACACACACACACACTCGGAGCAGTGAGCAGCCATTTACGCTGCGGCACCCGGGGAGCAGTTGGGGATTCGGTGTCTTGCTCAAGGGCACCTCAGTCGTGGTATTGCCGGCCCGAGACTCGAACCCACAACCTTAGGCATAGGAGTCAAACTCTCTAACCACTAGGCCACAACTTCCCCTAAATATATGCTACTTGTGATGCAGCAGTATGTCTTAAATACTCACAGCGCTGTATGCATTGGCAGTAGCAAGTTACTGCAATAATCTACATCTACAACAATAACCAACAGCAGCAGCAATTCATCAGCAGCGTAGCAGATCTATTCAAACAAGACCAAATACATTAACACTGTCATCCATCACCATGCTAAAATCTTCTGAGAGTTGTCATGATTGAAATGTAATAGAATAAACACTTAAATGTGTATTTTGGATGTTCTCTTTCCGCTTATGCAAGTAAAATTGCCCAAAAATCTCAAAATTGATGAGTGCATAAAGAAACCGTAGTTTTTCCTGTAGTGTCTTTCTTAAAAGTAATGATTAAGATTACTAGTATTTGTGTTAAACCCTTTATTTTCCTTCTAGTGGACGAGGAGGATGAATATGAGTGTGTAAGTGTTGTGAATTCACACACGCAGGACGTGAAGCATGTCGTTTGGCACCCGACACAGGAGGTAGGATATTCACATGCATGTTATACGGCGCTCACATTATTAATGTTTTCACGCACGTAACGACCAGCTGTTTCTTGTCATTTCCGTTTGCAGCTTCTGGCATCAGCCAGTTATGACAACAAAGTGTGTATTTATAAAGAGGAGGATGATGACTGGGAATGCAGAGCCACGTTGGAGGGTCACGAATCCACCGTTTGGAGTCTGGCCTTTGACCGTGAAGGACGGAGACTGGCGTCTTGTAGCGATGATCGTACCGTGAAGATCTGGAAGGAGTCGACGCCTGGAGAGGGTGAGAGCGTGAGGATTTCAAAACATCTCTTATGTACAGTTTTGCTCTGTATTGCTATTTTGAATAGTAAGTCTGTAGTTCCTGGCTCGGCTGTGATGGTGATTTTGTGGCAGGTTCAACAGATGAGTCGTGGAAGTGTGTGTGTACCTTGTCTGGATTCCACGGGAGAGCAGTGTATGATGTTGCATGGTAAGATGCACTGTGTTCACTTTAAATCTTAACTCTATAAAACCTACTGTTTTATATTTGATATGTGAATTTACAGGGTCTCTATATTATCAACATGATCAAAACTGCTGAACACAATCTACTGTACTCCATGCCTTCTGTCGTCTGATTGATAGTTTGTATATTTTTAGCAAGAAAAGACCTTTTAGTATAATTGTACGAATATCCACCTTCAGTTGTGCTTCACGTGCTATGAAATCTTTACTGATTTTTCTAAAGCAAATATATATATATATATATATATATTTTTATTGTTAGTAATATTTCAAAATGAACATTCACTACACCTGTGAAAATCATAACAAGTGATGTCCAACTTGGAAACTATAGTTCTCCCCTTAAATATGAAGAGGTCAAGCAACAGATTAATGAGTTAATCCAAATTTCCCCAGAAGTTTATGTACGTAATTAAAATACAAGTCAGACATTGAAGTCTTGCTGTTTTTGTCACTCTTCTGAGGAAGATACATTCACTTGTTTTGGTAATGTACCCAGACAGAGAATATTTTTTAATGTTCATCCAATCTTATTTTACAAGTGACTTTTCTTTCTTTTTTAAAGATGTTTTCTTTGGATTGTTTGACTACTCAGAAGAGAATATAGGAAAATATAACTTAATTAATTTGTTTCCTTCTAGCTAAATTTCACATATATAAACAAAAATCTGTCTAAATGTCTCTTTTTAAAAAAATTTTATTCCAAGTTGATCTAGACAAATACATAGAAACTATCCAAAGTTCTGTTAATCCTAAAGCAGCGAAAATTTCATCTCTGTGTCACAGATCACAGATTAACCACGTTTTCTTTCTTTAATTTTTCTTTTTGGTTTTTTAACTGTACTGCCATAAGAAATCAGGGGAAAAAAAAGATTCGCAAACCCACCCTGAAGTCACGATCTGAATCAAATGCTTCGCGATACACGACCTGATTGGAGCGTTCAAAAACAGTGAATCATTTTGCGATGCAGTGAGTTTCGAAAAGCCATCTATGTGCTTTTTGAAATCATTTTAAAAATCATTACCAACGAATGACAAAATTCGAAAATAAATGACTCTTTTGATCTGGTTTTTGCTAGTGAATTGCTTGAACTGAGTGATCGAAGTCACGAGTTTGAGTGGTTCCAGCGTAAATAACTCAACCAGTTGATCCGGTTTCACATCTTCAGCCATTTACACAACACTGTCAATACTACTACTGGCTTAGCTTGCTAATTTTATGATATTAATTGAAATAAACGAGAAGAAAAGTATCATGTTTACAAATTAAATATAAATAATTCCATTCCAAAGATAACATCCAACACAAATCTACGAACATATTCAGTTGAGGTACCTATACCTGGTTCACTGCTAACTAGTGAAATACTCCATTAATATGACGAGCTGCAGCTCAAAGTGTCAGATGAAAACATTAGGATAGTTGTTGGGAGCAGGGGTATCCTGTTGAAAGTTGAATTTTTAAACTTTAAAGTGTTGCTATAAATACTCTGTGTTCTCCTTAGATAGTACTTTTGGTGAAGATATTGCATGCCCTGAATTTATTTTGTAATTAATTCCTAATTAATTCATTAAATTTTAAACAGTGTTTTTGGCTCAGAGTTCAGAAGCAATGTACATAACTGCAGGTGCATGTAATTTTTCTTAATTTTGACATGTTAAGGTGTCGTCTGACCGGTGCACTGGCCACAGCGTGTGGCGATGACGGAGTCCGTGTGTTCAGAGAAGACCCCACTGCTGACCCAGAGCAGCCAGTCTTCTTCATGTCAGCCCATGTGCCCAAAGCCCACGGTCAGGACGTCAACTGCGTGTCCTGGAACCCGAAGGAGGCGGGACTGCTGGCCACCTGCAGTGACAACGGAGAGTTTGCCATCTGGAAGTACAGCTCTGATTCCTGAGCTGGTGAATGACACTCGATCAGACAGAAGCACTGATGAATTTCAACTGCTCCAAGTGACATCATGGGTCCTCATGAGGAACAGTAGCTGTTTTTATTCTGGCTGTGAGTGAGGAAACTGAGTGTATTAGCAGCACTGGCTGTATTGAAAGACAATATACTCTTTAACTCTCATCACTCTGTTTTTCGATGGGTCAATTGTAACTTATCAGAATTGTTTTTGACAGTATGGAAGTATTTCAGCTTTATCTGTGGCTTAAAATTCCTTCAGTTCTTTAATTAAATAAAGCTTCTTGATGCTGAAGATAAAACATCCTAATTGTTCTTTTTATCATGTCTCATATTGATTGATATTAAACATATTTAGAGTCTGTTAAGTGAATTAATCTATAATAGTTGTGTTAAAGTAATGTTCCGCTTTTATTAGACCTTTGTCTGGGTAAATATTTACTTGTTGACAGGAATGAAAGCAAGCCTGACAGATAGAAGCACAGTGCATTCAGTGCATTGAACTGTTGTTGAACAACATGCTGATTCTGGGGAAAAACCTCTAGGACCTTCATGCAGTGTGTGCCATTGTAAAGACTGTTAGTCTGTCTTTCACAGCCTCATTTCAACTGTTATGGTGTATACAAGTGAAAACATACCATGATGTTTTAATGCCCATTTCACAGAGTAATTTCTACTTTTCTGAACTTTGGTTATAAGTTACTGATGATATATTAGATTTTTTTACATGGATAAGTTTCTGTTTTGGCAAACTTGTTACAACGAGCTGATGTCTAACAATGTCTTGTGGTTATACTTTCAGTTAAATTGTGTTGAAATAATTGTCTGATGTCACTGAAAGAATATCAAGTTTTATTTGACCTGGTACGTGTAAACAATAGTCTGATCATCGTAAAGGAATAGTTCAACCAAAATTAATTGGAGAAATTTCTCATCAGTGGATCCTCTGCAGTGAATGGGTGCCGTCAGAATGAGAGTCCAAACAGCTGATAAAAACATCACAATAATTCACACCACTCGAATCCATCACTTATCATCTTGTGAAGTGAAAAGATGTGTGTTTGTAGGAAACAAATCCATCATTCTGACTAAAATGGAAGTCCTAGCAATAATTTTACTTTCTCCACAACTTTTTCAATGGTGGAAATGTTATGGATTATGGACTAATTTTATCCTGAAGCAGTGGTTTAATGTTAAAACGCCTTGATGGATTTGTTTCTTACAAACACTCACAAGACATTAACTGATGGACAGGAGTGTTGTGGATTATTTATTTTGATGTTTTATCAGCTGTTTGGACTCTCATTCTGACGGCACCCATTCACTGCAGAGCAAGTGATGGAATGCTACATTTCTCTAAATCTGTTCTCAATAAGAAACAAACTCATTTACATCATGGATGATCTGAGGGTAAGCAAATCTTTTGCAAATTTAGTTTTTGGGTGAACTATTCTATTTAGTCATATGAACTAATAATATCATGTTTCATAAAACTATTACGATAATGTAATGTTTGAAGTACGAAGCAGAAGGTATATGATAAAAACTCATCCTGAAGTAAATAAAGAACAAATCTGATGAATTGCAGGGTGAACTTTATTTAAATAATTCAAAATTTTATTGCTATAAATGTTACAGAACAAGTGGTGGTCACTGGATTGTGTTTCCTAATATATGAAAAAGAGGCGATTCAGAACGCCAAACTATTTGTAAAACATCATTTTTCATGTGCAGAGAAACGTCAGTGAGGTCCTTATGGAAAAATCAGGTGCGTGTCATCAAATAACTCCATGTTGAGTATATGGTAGTTCAAAAAAAGCACAAAAACCAAACAGTAGTTGACTTTCTGTGTTCAGGTCAACTGTACGTGTGTAATCAGGGTTTTCTGCCTTTTTTGCGCAGGGACTGTCCCTCCCCAGAGAATGCTATGAAGTTAATGGCTGTATCATCCTGGAGACAAGAAAACATGATTCAAAACAGAAGAGATTTGCAAAACCTCTACTTAACAGTGTCTCAACTGAAACCGTCACTTAACAGTGACAATTTACTACATTTGTGAACACAGAAATGTGGATTTGTTTGAACCCTAAATATTATTTGCCCTGTAATTTCACTTACCGTTTCAGTTTTGCGGGACTGTTGTCTGGAGTTACGGATGAAGGTGATCCTTCCGATTTTGAAATCATAGTTAGGAATTCCTCTGTATGAAATATGTTTAAAAAAATCGCAGTTAAAATGAAAGTTCAACTTCTGCTGTGAGAATGAGAGGTGGTGGGTCAGTACCGTTTGATGTCACTGGGATCAAGGGGTGCCGGACTGGGTTCAATGCCTTTTTTCTTCCCATCTAGACGATTTCCAGAACCGGTAAAGGCCTGTGGAGAAAAACAGGAAGGAAAGGCACCAATGTATTAACTGAAGTGGACAAGGTAACATTTAATTTGAAATATTATATGAAGGTGCACTGCAGTAACGATAATTATTGTTTGTCTTACTCTGAAACCGATGTCCATATCATAGTTACTGGGATCCGTCTCCTCTTCCTACAGCAGAATGATAAACATGAGCATTAATTATAATACTGAGCTGTCATGAGATGTAAGCGATTTTTGTTTGTCGGAACATACTGTTGGTTCTTCAGGATGCTGCATGTGTCTCTCTGGTTCTTTGTAACCAAGAGGAGCATCAAAGTCCACCTCAAAGGCAAAAATTGTGTAATTAGAGATACATTGAGGTATTCAGCTAATATAATACAGATTTGATAAAACACATAAAATGTATAGCTCCGTTCAAACGCTTGGGTCAGTAAGATTTTTAATGTTTTTTAAAGTATTCTGCTCCCTAAGACTGCATTTATTTGATCAAAAAATAGTCAAAATAGTAGTATTGTAAAATATTTTTACACGGTTATAATAACCGTTTCTGTTTGAATATAATGTAATTTATTCCATTGAGTCAAAGCTGTATTTTCAGCATCATTACTCCAGTCTTCAGTGTCACATGATCCTTCAGAAATCATTCTAATATGATGATTTGCTAATCGAAAAAAAAAACTGTGATCCATTTTCTTTAATAAACGGAAAGTTCAAAAGAACAACATTTGAGATAGAATTCTTTTTAACATTCTAAATATCCTAACGTATCAAATTTGGTCATTTTAATGCATCCTTGCTGAATAAAAGTATTCATTTATTTATTTCAAGTCCTACTGACCCAAACCTTTTGATCAGTAGTGTATATCAGGTACATGACTTTGTTATTTATTGTGTGCTTGTATATTAAATAAGCATCCCTACATTCATATCACACTCAATGATGGACACAGCCTTGTCTGGTTTGGTCTCCATGACACGTAACTCATAAATCTAGAAGACAGAAATGTCTGGTTTAGTGCATCAGGGTTTTTACCACTTGCAACATTATTATACTGATTAACAGACATAATCACCTTTTCATTATAATTGATAGCGATTACGTCTCCTTTGGTCAAACAGGCGAAATTCCTCAAAGCATTCTCTAATCTGAAAAAAAAAATCACATTCAGATCTAGATATTAGTTGTTATATTGTTTAAAAAAAAAATTGTGTAAAAGGTGTATGTTATTTATATATTTACACAGCTTTAGGATTTGTGATATCCAGGAAGTCTGGACTCTGCGGCTGGAATTTGGAGTATGTGGCCACCATGAGGTTCACGCTCTCCACCTGAACCAAACCACCCTCCTCCAACAACAAGTTCTGCATCATCTGAGGACAAAACAAAGCATGATCAACACCAATAACGCATCAGAAGCAGAGTCCTAGCAAGATCCAGTACGAGTCGGTCTGCTGTGTGTGTTCTACCCAGTGAGGGAGGTAACAGATGCCTTCATCTGCCACAAACTCCAGAACACCACAGTGTGTCATTCTGTCTGAATTCTTGTTGGTGAGTTTGAACAGCATGGGGTATGTGATGTTAAGTCTGCCTGAAAAACAAACCACATGTGAAATCAATTCACGAGACATTGATTTCATATTTAATTCACTGTATGTAACTCACTCAGCTGGTCCAAAGCAGACGGGGGCATAATTACTGCAAACACAACATAATATCTGCATTAGTTCAGTGCAATGCAACCCAGAATCTACTGAATAAATTCTTGGTTTCACGTTGCTTTGCTTTACAGTATTATAGACCATAACATACTCTTTCCTCCTTTCTCCACATCTGAGCGGTCGTTGGGTCCTGCCAGCATGGACACAGAGTAACACCGGTACTGAGTGGAGAAACGGTTCTGGAAAACCCGGCCCACGTGGGGCTCAAACATGTTGAAGGAGAACTGATGGAGGAAGAAGACAGAAACAGTCAAAACAAACTTTAACAACACATTATCTGTGTGTGTGTGTGTGTGTGTGTGTGTGTGTGTGTGTGTGTGTATATACATATATATATATATATATATATATATATATATATATATATATATATATACACATATGCACATATTTATTTGTTTATAAGTAGACTATGAGTTTAAGATCAATTATTAACAAATGCAGTAATAACTGGTGCATTTCTGCTGAAATGTTTACGTATCAAAAAACTCAAATTCATGAATAAATTTAAATGTCATTTCAATTTTAACCAAACATCCCATCTCATGATTTCTGCGACAGTGACAGTACAGCTTTCTATTGGTTTTATCTTAGCATTAGCTAGCAAGTTCTAATAGCAATAACAATAAAAGGCGTCATGCTAAAAGGCACATTTAAAGGTAGATTAAAGTCGATTACACACCATATTAGCGATTTATCTGCAGTGATGAGAGCACACTGATGACAGCTCAATAACAAACACAGCAGTGGGAAGTGCGTGACGAGTAGTAGGACGTGACGCAACAAAACAACAACGCGTCCTCCCAAACCGTAGCCAATCACATCTCTCTTTCAAGCTTCGGTACACGCCCTATATATATATAAAAGTTGTTAAATCCATATGAAATATAATAATGACTGTAAAATTAGTAAAATATGCTTTTTTTAAAAATCTAGATTATTCCTTTTCTATTCCCGTATTTTATACAATGTTTTATTTTGATTTGCTGTGTATCTGTATCTGATTGGACAGAAGAGCCGCTCGCTGTCGCACGCCATTGGCTAATGTATCCAAGTCGTTTTTCAATTGGTTGTTTCTGCGAAGGCCGAGCTAAACGTACAAAAGCGAATTTGGCGCCAGAGACGAAACACGGAAACCTTGAGTTTAAAATAAGGACTTTGTCGTGAAACATACGTAAACGTTATAGTTTTTTTTTTTTTAAAGATATATATATTTGGACTTTATAAGCTTATATTTTAACATGTTTGTGACCGATATTCGAAAGGAGTTTTATGATGTTGTCGTTAATCAGGTGCGTAAGTTAAAAGATCGTTTGCTGGAGGCAGAAATGCTGTTGATATTTACTAAATACATAATAGTTTTTATATTAACACTACAATTATATGCTAATGATTTAGTGTTATATGCTATAAAGTAAATATTAATTTGTAGTATGTTAATGTTGTATCTTATGTTACTGTTACACGCTTCTGTATTGTTGGTTGAAGTTTGTAGTGCAAACTCTTTACTTACAGTTAAATACATATTCGTAAACTACTTTGTCTTTCTTAAACTTGCATGTTTTCTTGTTTTTATATCTTTAGAGAGTGGCCCTGTTCGTGTCTCCTGATATTGATGCTTTGTGTGCCTGTAAAGTTCTGCAGGTTAGTCATGTCATAAATTCATATGCTGCAGTAACTTTGATAATGAATGTTTCAACACACACACACACACACACACACATTATGATGGAATGGTGCACAGAATATAGTATGATTATGTGGTGTAGATATTCAGATGTTTATGTAGTACATGTTAGAGATCAAACATGGTTGGTTAGATTGTTAAAAACAGGGGGTTTTAATCTTTTAATATTATGGAATCCCAAATATGATCATCTGTGTGTGTGCAAGAGGCCCCATCATAAAATTAATACTCTGAAAAAATATGATAGCAAATATGTGTAAAATATTATTTGTGAAATATTTAGTGTCTATCATGTTACCTCACTGGGTGTTTTTTTTTCTACTCATTATTGTACTATACTGTTTGATGTATTTAATTATTTTAACAAAAAATATATATATTTTTTATAAATGTATATATTGTAATCAATTATTTATTCATTTTGATAAATTTTTTATTTACTTGATTTTAATCAATTTTTTTTTTTGTTTATTTTAATCATATTTTATTTATTTTAAACAAGTGTTTTTAGTTTGATCTTATTATTTATTTATTTATTTATTTTACACTGATCTTCTCTTAACTTTTCCACGGTCCCCCAGCACTTTTTGTGCTGTTTTGAGATAAACTATATCCCGCAGTATTTCCTCAAAAGTATTCACCATTTTTAGTCCTAGTGTTTGTTTATGTCTATTTCATCCAGGCTCTGTTTCACTGTGATCAAGTCCAGTATACTCTGGTTCCTGTGGCAGGATGGCAGGATTTGGGGACCGCCTTTATGGAGCATAAAGAGCAGGTACCACTTAATGCTCTGCCATAAATGCTGTCTACGTTGGCATTTTTAAAACCCAGCTTATATATCAACTGTTGCATAGCCTGTTATTTGGTTAGCAGCCACCAGCTTTTAAGTCTAATGTAGAAGCAATTGTTGTTTGTGTCTGTATGTTTCTTCTTCTAGTACCAGTATTTTGTTTTGATAAACTGTGGAGCAAATGTGGACCTGCTGGAGACCCTTCAGCCTGAGGAAGACTCCGTTTTCTTCATCTGTGATACACACCGACCTGTTGATGTGGTTAATGTCTATAATGACACACAGGTACAAATGTTCAGCATTTTATTTGCTCTAGTGCATCTTGTTATATATATTCTGATTGTCAAATAAATGATTTGAACTGCAATAGATTAAGCTCCTGATAAAGCAAGATGACGACCTTGGTGTTCCGTCCTACGATGACATCTTCCGTGATGATGAGGAGGATGAAGAAGAGGGCGATGATTCTGGAAATGAAAGTGATGGCAGCGCAGAGCCTTCTGGGAAACGACGGCGATATGATGAGGCTCGTTTCATAATAATGTCCTACATGTTATAAGTAGCTGGATTATTAATATCCAGGTCCTCTAATGTATGTGTTAACTGCTTCAGGATGCATTGGAAAGGAGAATAGAACGACAACGGGCCAGACGGGAATGGGAAGCTCGAAGGTCAGTAATTATGAACATAACAATCACTCCATAGTACAATTGCCAGTGCTGATGCATCTTTGTGTGTTAACTACATTCTGGAGTGTGTTTGTGTTTGCAGGAGAGAGATTCTGTTTGACTACGAGCAGTATGAGTTTCATGGAACATCAGTGAGTAACATTCATGCATTAATGTATTTGTGACAGATTAATTTGAAGATGAAGGTTTGATTGGTATCTAGGACTCTGCGATGGGACTACAACATGATCAATATATCAATGTCTTTAGGCTTTTAACTATATAAAATATCATTTTTGTTCTAATGAATGTAAATATGCACTAATTAATAACAATAAATTGTGATTAACAGCATTATTTACATGCATATGTTTTTAAACAATGCTATGTGGGACTTCAAAATATTTCTAGATTATTGCATCAGTGTTTTGAAATTCAAAATTAGAATTTAGATATATAATCTAATCTATATAATGTATTTTGACATTGTATGGGTTTGATCTGTATGGACATTTTGTGCATGTCTTAAAAAGTATTAAAGGGATACTTCACTCCAAAATGAAAATTTTGTCATTATACAGTTTAAGATATTTTGGATGAAAACCGGGAGGCCTGTGACTGTCCCGATTTTCATCCAAAATATCTTAAATTGTGTTCCGAAGACGAACAGAGCTTTTACAGGTTTGGAACGACATGGGGGTAAGTGAATAATGTCAAAATTTTCATCTTGGGATGGAATATCCCTATAAGTTTTATTGCATAAACTATGCAGATACTCTGTTTTAAAACTGACATGCTCTAATACATTTGTTGTATAACTTCGTATTGCCAAAACAATATTTGTAAATATATTATTTTTTTAAATATTTGTCAATTATTAATTTCCATGAATATTCAATGTATCACTTCGTACTACTGTTTACTACTTGAATAAGCAATATTTTACTCAAAATTTGCAACCACATTATTCTATTTTCAGGCAGCATTGGTGATGTTTGAGCTGGCCTGGGTCATGTCTAAAGACACCAAAGACATGTTGTGGTGAGCTTCTTATTTTATATTACCTATAATAAGTCACAGTACAAAAACAAAAAAAAACGGAAACAATTTGGTGTAGGATTTGCTTTGAAACGATTTTCACTCAGAAATTGCTAGTGAATTTCACAATGACAAATTAATGAATTGAATTTAATGCTAAATTACATAGAAGGATTGAAATCGTATTTAAAATGTACTCCAATAATCTGTTTACAACTTCGACAAACCATTGCACAGTGTATATTTGTTCTCTGAACTGAAAACTCGCTCTTTGATTGGCAGGTGGAGTGTCATTGGAGTGACAGATCAGTGGGTTCATGATAAAATCCCACAGTAAGAATCTCACCAATCTCTCCGATTTTCTCATGACTTCTGAAGCAGATGTTTCAAATAACCTTGTTTCTTGTATAGCATGAAATATGTGACCGACATCGCCACCCTACAGCGCCACGTGTCCAGACACAACCATAGAAATGAGGATGAGGAGAACTCGCTGTCCATCGACTGCATGAGGATCACTTTTGAATACGAGTATCCTGCTTCATGTGATGATGAATTTATGGTGTGAATGGGTGTTCAGACAGAAAACCGGTGTACTGCTGTTTAAAAACAGCATGCTGCAGTGTTTCATGACATCATTATGGTGATTATTGTTTTTTTTTGCAAACTTTGTGTAAAAATGTCTCACCTTTTGCATAACGGTGCACCTTGGCATACATGGACAGGCTCTGCGACAGACAATTAAATCAGTCTCTGAAGCGGCCGAAAGAAGCAGCCAGTGGATATGGATTAAAAGGAAGGACCCTTGTTGGGCTCAAAGAGCATCAACATGACCCACTCACTAATCCCCCCCACTCTATAACCCACTTTAGAACCCAGGTCACAACCCTCCATGAAGAGGGTGAACAAGGTATGCGGTCAGCTCTAGGCTTGACTCAGGGAAGAGGACGCCTCCTGCCTTGCATAGTCCCGTGGGCTGCGCCAGTTAAACAACTAGGCAATTTTCATGATTGGGCATGGGACACAAGCTCAGGTTTGATCACCCTGTTGCTGGCCACCTTTGATGAGGGTGTTTAGTATTGAAAGGCCGAAACACCCCATGATTCAAAGGCATACTACTGATGATGTGTCCCAAATTTACATCTTTCCCATATCTGAGGTACAGCTCCCACGCCACTCTTAACATCAAGGCAAACCTCATGTGCATACCATCCATTGGCACAATGGACAGTTTAACATCACGTCCCGTGTTTTTTTTATTCTGAATATCTGGACTTGTCCAGTGACCGCTGTGAAAGGACAGCTGACAACATAGGAAAGTCTGTGTGACAGCTTGGAGAGACTGCTGACTGGAGGGAATAGTCCCCACTGGGGCTGTCATGGGCTAGCTACCCATGGCGGCAGTCTCCGACGCTGCTTCAGTTTGTTGGGGACACCCGCTAAATGCTACAGAAAGTGAACAAAGGAACATACCCCCAGAGCCTGCGAGAGCGGGGGCGCAAGATGGCTCAATGACTGACAGCATGGTTACAGACTCAGGAACGGACATGACTACGAGCAAGAACACGGCACATGAGACAACCACAGCAGCAGCTGGACATTCTCTTCAAGTGTGCACCTGTGGCTGGGCGAAAATAACATCATTCAGGGGATTGAGGACCCACCAAGGAAAGAGAGGGTGCTTGAGAGAGCAGAGACAAGGGCCTCGCATTGACCAGTACTTCCTACGAAGCAACCAGTCAAATCAGTCGATTGAAGCACAGCGACGGGAAAAAAACCAAAGTTCGCAGAGCATCAGTACCAGTGTCCCTGAGGAGGATAATACAAGCACAGAAATGCCGGTGGAGGAACCCACTCAACCACAGAGACCTCCCAAGGAGGAAAAGATCAAAGGGCACAGACCGAGTGTGAAGTGGCCCAAAGCTGTTGAAAAGAGAGAGTGGGAAATAACCAATAACGACCTGACAAAAATCCTGGAGCAACAAGTGGGCACAGCAGAGAAAAAGCTGGAAAGGATGGTTGACATCATCTACCACTATGGAGAAGAGCGCTTTGGAGTAAACGCTAGGAGAAGCAACAAAGCAATATCAGCACCAGCCAAATCTAGGAGGCAGCAAGAGATCGAAATTCTGGTCAGAGAGAGAAGGCAGCTGAGAAAGCAGTGGAAGAAGGCCTCTGATGCAGAGAGAGAGGGTCTCATGCTACTCCAGGGGGACATCAAGTGTCGGTTGGCAACCTTGCGAAGAGCAGAGAACCTGAGGAAACTTCGCAAAAAGAAGGAACACACAAGAACACGGTTCTACAAAAACCCCTTCAAGTTCGTTAAAGATCTCTTCGCTAAGGAAAAAAGCGGAATCCTGAAAATTCCCAAGGAGGAACTGGAAGAACATCTGGAAAAGGGCAACCATGACCCAAAAAGGCACGAACAAATAGTTATCCCACATGACATCCCACCTATTCAACCTCCCGAATTCAATCTGGAGACTGGCCCTCCAAAATGGAAGGAGGTAGAGAGTACAGTACGGCGCGCAAGATCAGCATCAGCCCCTGGGCCGAATGGAGTACCGTATAAGCTCTACAAGAACGCACCAGATGTGCTACGCTATCTTTGGAGGCTCATGAGGATAGTGTGGCAGAAGGGAATAATACCTAAGGGGTGGCGAAGGGCTGGAGGGGTGCTAATTCCCAAGGAGAAGGATGCGACAGACATTGGTCAATTTCGGCCAATCTGCCTTCTCAACGTTGAGGGAAAAATCTTTTTCAGCGTGATAGCACGGAGGTTGTCCACCTACCTGGAGAAGAACAAGTACATTGATACATCCGTACAGAAGGCCGGCATTCCTGGGGTCTCTGGTTGCTTGGAGCATACCAGCATGATCTGGCATCAGATCCAAGCGGCGAAGAAAGACAAAAGAGACATCCATGTCATTTTCCTTGACCTGGCTAATGCCTTTGGATCAGTTCCCCATAACCTCCTCTGGGAATCCTTCAACTTCTTCCACGTTCCAGCATCTGTCACTAATTTAGTAAAAGCCTACTTCGAAGACCTGCAACTGTGCTTTACAACAGCCGACTTTACAACATCATGGCAGCGCGTAGAAGTAGGCATCATGGCAGGCTGTACAATCTCACCCCTGGCCTTCACAATGGCCATGGAGGTCATCATCAGGGCTTCAAGATGGGTGGTGGGGGGTGAGCGAACTAAGAACGGGATCCGCCTTCCACCTATCCGAGCATACATGGATGACATGACCACTCTGACCACTACTGCAGCATGTACCAGGCGGCTACTTGGTAAACTGCAGGAGAACATCAAGTGGGCCCGGATGAAAATCAAACCGAACAAGTCACGAAGCATCTCAATAGTTAAGGGACAGCTTAAAAATGTGAAGTTCTGTATTGGTGATGACCCAATACCAACAGTTTCTGAGCAACCTGTCAAAAGCTTGGGTAGATGGTACAACGCAAGCCTCGGAGACAAAGACCAAGTGCAGCAAGTAAGGCAGGACATTACCAATAGTCTGGAAGACATCAACAGTACCCTACTGCCAGGGAAGCTCAAGCTCTGGTGCCTGCAATTTGGACTTCTCCCTCGGGTAATGTGGCCACTCACTGTTTATGAGCTCCCAATAACAACGGTGGAGAAGATGGAGCGAACCATGACTTCATACATCAAGAAATGGCTCGGCGTCCCACGCTGTCTGACTAACATCAGCCTCTATGGCAAAGGGGTCCTTGAACTGCCTATCACAAGCCTCACCGAAGAGTACAAGTGTTCTAAAGTGAGACTCCAGATGACTTTGAAGGACTCCAGAGACCAGACCATCAGCAATGCCGTTCCACTCCTGGTAACCGGACGGAAATGGACACCATCTGACGCGGTGCAGCAAGCTACCTCAGCCCTGAAGCACAGTGACATTGTAGGGCATGTCCAGTTGGGAAGAGGAGGCTTTGGCCTTACGGCAAGTAAGCCAACTTGGCGTAAGGCCTCAACATCAGAAAGGAGGAAAATGGTGGTCGAGGAGGTTCGTCGTCAGGAGGAGACGGAAAGAAGCGCAAAGGCTGTCTCTCTTGTTAGACAGGGACAATGGATGAGGTGGGAAGGTCTGGAGAGGAGAAAGCTTAGCTGGAGGGAGCTCTGGGAAATGGAGGCAAGCAACATCAGCTTCATCATCAGAGCCACCTATGATGTGCTCCCATCTCCAAAAAACCTCAACCAGTGGTATGGCGAGGACCCTACTTGTGCCCTCTGCCCAACTCCAGCGACTCTTAAGCACATCTTGGCCGGTTGTAAGACCTGCCTCACACAAGGTCGTTACACCTGGAGACACAACCAGGTCCTCAAGAGTCTGGCAGCAGCTCTTGAGAGCCAGAGGAATACCACTAACTCCCTGCCCCTGAGAGCGATCGATTCCATCACGGCCCTAACCTTCATCCGAGAGGGGCAGAAAAAGCCCAAACATCCCCCTACCAAAACAGAAGCTGGACAGCTAGCCATGGCCCGGGACTGGAAGATGCTAGTTGATATTGGCCAGCAACTAATCTTTCCACCTGAGATTGCAGTCACCACCCTCAGACCAGACTTGGTTCTCTGGTCCCCTTCATTGAAGACTGTTTATATCATAGAGCTTACAGTCCCATGGGAGAATTCAACGAATGAGGCCTATGAGCGCAAGAAACTGCGCTATATAGAACTGGCAGCAGACGCTCAACAACGAGGGTGGAAAGCGAAAGTCTATCCGGTTGAAGTGGGATGCAGAGGTTTTGTGGCTTCTTCTACCATCAGACTGCTGAAAGACCTTGGCATACATGGACAGGCTCTGCGACAGACAATTAAATCAGTCTCTGAAGCGGCCGAAAGAAGCAGCCAGTGGATATGGATTAAAAGGAAGGACCCTTGTTGGGCTCAAAGAGCATCAACATGACCCACTCACTAATCCCCCCCACTCTATAACCCACTTTAGAACCCAGGTCACAACCCTCCATGAAGAGGGTGAACAAGGTATGCGGTCAGCTCTAGGCTTGACTCAGGGAAGAGGACGCCTCCTGCCTTGCATAGTCCCGTGGGCTGCGCCAGTTAAACAACTAGGCAATTTTCATGATTGGGCATGGGACACAAGCTCAGGTTTGATCACCCTGTTGCTGGCCACCTTTGATGAGGGTGTTTAGTATTGAAAGGCCGAAACACCCCATGATTCAAAGGCATACTACTGATGATGTGTCCCAAATTTACATCTTTCCCATATCTGAGGTACAGCTCCCACGCCACTCTTAACATCAAGGCAAACCTCATGTGCATACCATCCATTGGCACAATGGACAGTTTAACATCACGTCCCGTGTTTTTTTTATTCTGTGCTCTAGCAAATGAGGGTGTTTCATGCATAAAGATAATGTGCACAGTATACATTATGCATGCTGCTGTATATCAAAAATAAGTAGTATGCTATTGTGAACATGCATGCGGATGAGCTGTGTGTGTGATGAGTGTGTTCGGCCCTTGACCCTGTGTGTCAGTCTGAGGTTGGTGTTGTATCAGCACTGGTCTCTGTACGAGAGCATCTGTAACTCCTGTTACACCTCCTGCAGCTTTAAACTCTGGTCCATCAACGGACAGAAGAAACTCCAAGAGTTCCTAGCAGACATGGGGTGAGTGGACTGGTCTTATTCTTTCACGCAAACATACTTTGGTTCGTTTGTTAATGGTCTGAACAGTTTTGGTGTTTCTGCTAAAGCAAGAAGCTTTGCATTACAGTAGTTTTCTTGACACATGTATGGCATATTTTTTCCTTGTTAATAATGGAAAATTCTTTCCTGGCCTCCAATACGTTATGATATGATTATGATAAAGATGTTTAACTTATTAAAGTATTAATAGTTTATTGAGCAAGATCATTAATGTTGATGTGTGCCAATGATTTGTATTAAAGGAATAGTTCATCCTGAAAATTAAAATGTCCTGAAAATTCTCACCCTCAAGCCATCCGAGATGTAGATGAGTTGTTTCTTCATCTGAAAAGTTTTGGAGAAATGTAGCATTCCATCACTTGCTCTCCAATGGATGCTCTGCAGTGAATGGGTGCCGTCAGAATGAGAGTCCAAACAGCTGATAAAAACATCACAATAATCCACACCACTCCAGTCCATCAGTTAATGTCTTGTGAAAAACTGTGTTTGTAGGAAACAAATCTATTCTTCCGGCTAAAATAAATGTACTCTTAGCCATAATATTGCTTTCTCCAGTGAAAAAGTTGTCTCATCTGAATCAGGAGAGAAATATGCATATATTACGACCCATTTACAAGCGAAAAACAGACCAAATCAAATTTTAAACAAATATATGGGTGGATTTTGATGTGAAAGGACAGCAGGGGAATGACTTTTTCACCTGTGGAGGTGTTGTTATGGATTATTGAGGTTTAATGTTAAAACACCTTGATGATGGATTTGTTTCTTACAAATACCCACAAGACATTAACTGATGGACTGGAGTGTTGTGGATTATTGTGATGTTTTTATCAGCTGTTTGGACTCTCATTCTGACGGCACCCATTCTATGCAGAGCATCCATTGGAGAGCAAGTGATGCAATGCTACATTTGACTACAAAAATGCTACAACAAACAAACTCATCTACATCTTGGATGGCATGAGGGTGAGTGTACATTTTCAGGAAGTTTTCATTTTGGGTGAGCTATTCCTTTAATGCTCAGTAAAATGTTATTATGGCTGTTTTATAATTTGGTCCATCCTGTCAGATTTTGGGGTTGAAAATATATTTTAAAGAATAGTTTTCCCCCCAGTCTCCCACTCAAGCAGGTGCGGCAGAAGTTTAACTCTATGGATATGACAATTAAAGAGAACCTGCGTGAAGTCATCGAGGAATCTGCCAATAAATTCAGGTGAGAGAGAGTCAAATGAAAGATTGCTCTTGCAGTAGTCAGTATCTGTTGTGTTTAATCGTTCATGTTTTTTTATTTATTTTTTTTAGTATGAAAGACATCCGTGTGCAGACGTTCGCCGTACACTTTGGCTTTAAGAACCGGTTCCTGGCCAGTGATGTAGTTCACGCTGCGGCCGCCCTGCTGGAGAACGTGGAGAAGGATGAAACGCCAGCGGACAACTTCATCAAAGCTCTGGACTGTCTGTCCCGGTATGAAACAGGGTTATTATAGTTACCTAGAACTAGAACCTTAAAAAACATTTTGTAAAGCTTCAGCGTGGTTTCTTAATTCAGCAACTCTCTCTTGTTTCTCATCTGTGTCTCTGCAGGAGTAATCTGGAGCGGTTGCATTTAGGCATTGATCTGGCCAAGAGGAAACTGAAGGCCATTCAGCAGACAGTGGCGAGCTGCATCTGCACTAACCTCATACTCTCACAGGGGCCTTTCCTCTACTGTCATTTACTGGAGGTAATCTTCAAGTTTATATTTCTGGAGTGGAGCAATTTTCCATCAAGCTCTAAAAAATAGCATGGAAAAGCCCCGTAATTGTAGTCTACAGTAAGTACAGCACTGTATTTTTAAAAGGATTAGCTCCAGTGTTTTCAGTGTCTCGCAGCAGTTTTGTTCTCTGTGAATGCTGGTCCATCTCTGCAAGTTTGCAGTGACAACACTGTAAATGCCAACAATCTTCCCAAATATGTAATTAAGATATTTATATCTGGTGTCAAAACATTTGAAAGCAGGAAATTAAATACAGCCCTGAATACTTGTATTGTCATTTTACTGTTGCTCTGTAAAATAAGATTCTTATTCTTTTCTATTATTTCTTTTTCTTATTCAGTACTCTTGTGCAGTAGTATTATTACAATAGTCATATTTATTGATTTGTTTTGATATTAATAATTTGTGACCCTGGAGCACAAAAGCAGTCTTAAGTCTCTGGGGTATATTTGTAGCAATAATAATCAACAATACATTGTATGGGTCAAAATTATAGATTTTTCTTTTATGCCAAAAATCATTAGGATATTAAGTAAAGATCATGCTCCATGAAGATATTTTGTACATTTTCTACTGTAAATATATCAAAACTTAATTGTTGATAAGTTATATGCATTGCTAAGAACTTCATTTGGACAAATTTAAAGATGATTTTCTCAATATTTAGATTTTTTTTGCACCCTCAGATTCCAGATTTTTAAATAGTTGTATCTCAGACAAATATTGTCTGATCCTAATAAACCATACATTAATGGAAAGATTATTTATGCAGCTTTTAGATGATATATAAATCTCAATTTTAGAAAAATTGACCCTAAAGACTGGTTTTGTGCTCCAGGGTCACATTTAATAAAATAACAAAATAACTTATTGTTATTATTAAATACTCTTTATAGTATAATTGTAATTTCTATTGTAATATATTTATTGATTTAAAGTTTGTAATTTTAGAAGACCATAAATATTTACAATTATTAAAATTGATTATAATGATTTATTATTATTATTATTATTATTATTATTACTTGTCAACTCTGCCCAATGCTCATGTTTTCCACAAAATAAAATAAGATGTTTGTTATAATATGAGGATGACTAAATGACAAGATTTTTATTTTGTTGTCATTAATTATTTTATTGTGTTGAAACGAAGTTGTTTTTTGTGTTTGTAGGGAACTCCAGATGTGAAGCTGTTTTCTAAACCTCTGGCTCTGACTCTCCTCTGCAAATACCTGCTCAAAGCGTTCGTCTGCTCTGTAAGCACATCTGGGCAAAAATACTGAATAATTTGAATAATTTGATGTGATGTGTCTATGGAGTTTGTTAGCAATCACACTAAGCTGCTAAGCCGAAAAAAAATCTTAAAGCTAAGCACATTAAACACATGGCAGTTCTCATGTGTGTGTTTTTGTTAGACGAGGAATAAACGCTGTAAGATCCTTCCTCTGATAATGGCGGCTCCTCTGGATGTGGAGAAGGGTACCGTGATCGTCCTGGGAATTCCACCAGAATCAGAAACGTCCGACAAGAAAAAGTGGGTTTGTTTTATATAGAGATGTTACACGCGCTCTTGTTCAGCTAATTCTAACTCCAATCATTTTTATTTTTTAAGTTTCTTTGGCCGGGCTTTTGAAAAGGCAGCTGAGAGCACCAGCTCCAGAACTCTGCACGATCATTTCGACACTTCAGGTAAGTCACTGCAGCACAGCATCATGGGTGGTGATCTCACACACAGCGTGTCAACCACTAGAGGGCAGAGCAGCTCAGGGCTTCTGTGCCGTCTGTCTGCTCTTCTGATCACCACTGTGTGTGTCAGGAGTTTGCTTTTTACTTTGCAATGAGTAGAAACAAATACTGTGATGTTGAAGAACTTCAAAACAGTGTTATTTTAGTAGAACTGAGATACTTTCATAGTATTTATTAATTTTTTAAATAGTATTTGTTTTCTATATTTTCTGTTTTCATTTTATTTATAGTTATAGTAATGTATTTTTGTGTCTAGACTTTTTTTATTAGATTATTTTATTTAGGTATTTTATTTATTTGGGCAGCGGTTCAAAACAATTTCTGTTTCTGTTCCTGAATGTTTTTTTTTTTTTCTTCTTGTTTTTTTTTTTTTTTGTGAATACAACCTCACACTATAAGACACCTGTGCCAAACTTAATACAAAGCCAAATCTTGAATAAATTCTACTAATGTTAAATGGAAAAATGTGTTGAGGAATGACAGTTTTGTCACAGAACAGTTTGCATTAATCGTACAATATTATAACACTTCAGTTATTTGACATGCATGTGAGATGCCGTTATATTCACTCGTCCTGTCAGCATCTCAGTCGATTTTCCCATCATTTCTGTCAGTTTGCTGCCAGATGCCTTCAGCTCTGCTAGGCCCCAAAACACACACATACATTCACACGTGTGCATTTATCAACACGCCCCAACAGATTGTGTATCTCTCTCTCTCTCTCTCTCTCTCTCTCTCTCTCTCTCTCTCTCTCTCTCTCTCTCTCTCTCTCTCTCTCTCTCTCTCTCTCTCTCTCTCTCTCTCTCTCTCTCTCTCTCTCTCTCTCTCTGCAGTCATAGAGCTAAAGATGGAGGACAGGGGGAAGTTTCTGGATGCCCTCATCACCCTGTTGTCATAAAGGCCCACTGCATGCTGGGAAGGATTGTCAAACTGCCCACAGAAACTCTGGACAAGTATATGTGTGTGTTTTGATTCTGCCAAGAGACTCGCATCCACACGCACACTGTTGCTCCACAAGGGGAATGTCACAGTCCCTGATTAAATATGAGATTTACCGTGTTCTCAGTCAGTTTGGTGCCAAATACCTTCACTGACCTTCACCTTGACGTTTATACCGTCTGCAGCCCTTCCTGAAGTCTTCAGGATCACCTCAGAGATCAGCTGGTGTTTTGGTCGTGTGCTGCCAGACATTTCTGTTTGACTGTACAGGCCTGGTTTTACTGTTTTGTGTCGTGTCATTTAGTATGTATTTGTGTGTGTGTGTGCTTTATATGAATTCAAATAAATGATTTTTATAATCTTTTGAATGTGAAGTATTTAATTTGACTAGCATTACAATTATGGTTTCTCTTTGTTTTTTCTTTGTATGATTGCTTTATTATTATTATTATTATTATTATTATTATTATTATTATTATTATTTGTAAAAAAATTTTTTACCACATTAAGATCAAGTTGTTGATTTTTTTTTTTTGTTTGTTTTGTTTTTTTTAAGGTCAACAGAAAGTTTTCAACATTTTACAAATGAAATTTATATAATTTATTGAAGAAACATTTTTCTTAAAAAAAAAAAAAAAAAAAAAACATTTTCCTGGTGACGTGTGCTGAAAAAAATATGTTTTTCTTAGATTAACATGTATTTAATATTATGGTAATTAATATGGACCATAACCTATTTTATTCAGAAGCAACGAATTTGTTAAAAAGCCTTCATGGATTTGTTTATTAGAAACAGGCAGCTTTTTGCTTCACAAGAGGTTATTTAACGGACTGGAGTGGCGTGGATTATTGTGATGTTTTTATCAGCTGTTTGGACTCATTCTGACGGCACCCATTCACCGCAGAGGAACCATTGGGGAGCAAGTGATGCTACATTTGTCCAAATCTGTTCTGATGAAGAAACAAACTCATCTACATCTTGGATGGCCTGATGGTGAGTACGTTTTAAGTAGATTTAAATTTTTTGGTGGACTGTTATTCCTTTAATGACTTCATTTTGTTGACGAATGTTATAGAGCCTACATTTGGTTTGTGTGATGAACAGGCCACGATTATTTTGATCTGCGAACTTTTCTGGAAAGAAAATCACATTTCTGATTCACCTTCAGTAAATATTTATGAATTAATATCAATCGAACCTTTTCAAAGCTACTTTAATGTAACTTTTTTTACTTTAATAGTATAAATCACAAGACACTTCCGGTGTCCGTGCTGCTGTTTTCCACACATTCCGTTACTAATCTCAGTTTTGGTGACTTTATAGTCAAGCAGGTTTGGACCAGCATGAGGGTGAGTTGATGACGACTCCTTGGTTTTTGGCTGAACTATCGCTTTAAGTTGTGTTGCTGGTGCTAAGGACAGCACTACCCTCCATCAGTGAGCTGTGGCAAACCCTCCTCTAATGAATGAATGAATGGGTGGATGTGTTTATGTATCATGGGTTATTATCAAAGAATGACTCAACTGTTTATCTTCTTTGCCCCGGTTTCTTTTTTTCTCGCTCACGTTCTCACATCATGTCCTGTAGTATTACATTTACTCGATTCTTACTGTACTCTGCAATCTGCAATCTGTAATACTACTAACTCTAGTTATGTGCAGTAATAATAATGATGCTGGCCTCGGAGTCACTGTTCTTTCCACTAAATGCGCTGTTGGAATGTAATGCACTGGTTAGATGCACAGAACTAAAAAATACATCTCTTTTTTTGTTTAAGATGACACCTACAAGAATTTATATAGCCTATGCTGGACACTTGTTATTATCAACAAATGTGTCTTTCTTTGGTTTTGTGGCATGTAGCCATTCTGTTGTTTTCTTCTCTCAGTATGTTCTTGAACAGTTTGATCTCGTGAGGATTAGCTGCTCTGGATAACCATGAACAATAGAAGTGGTGTGTGTGTGTGTGTGTGTGTGTGTGTGTGTGTGTGTGTGTGATTCTCCATCTCTTTTGGGTGGGCTTCATCCGTTCAGACTTTATACTCTTTCATACATGACTGTTTGAAGGTTTTTACATCCCCCAGCAGCAAATCAGCATATTATAGTGATTTCTGAAGATCATGTGACACTGAAGACTAGAGTAATGCTGCTGAAAATACAGCTTTGCCTCACAGGTATAAAATATTTTTACTTTATATTTACATAGAAAACAGTTATTTGAAATTGTAATAATATTTCACAATATTACTGTTTTTTTATCTATTTTTTTATCAAATAAATGCAGCCTTAGTGAGCAAAAGAGACTTATTAAAAAATTTAAAAAAAAACATTCCAGTAGTGTAGTTTGTGGACTTTTTTCATTTTTATTTAAGCATTAGTTTTGTCTCAAATGTTTCAGACAGACACAAATATGTGAAGAGTCATCATGCAGTAAGTATACAGAGCTATAAAAAGAATGTTGAGAGCAGTTCGAAATACTTTGAGACATGTTTGAGTTCATATTGAGATCAGTGAGTTTGGGATCTTGGCAAATCTATGCAGAGTTTGAGATGTTTTTGAGATCTCTTCGCAGGCACACATGAGATTACAGGTGTTTTTTTTCTGGAGGAACATCTGCACTCCTAAAAATAAAGATTCTTTACTGGCATTTATGGTTTAATAAAGAACCTTTAACATCCATGGAACTTTTACATTGCATAAAAAGTCCTTTACAGTGAAAAAAAGGTTATTTAGATACGAAAAATAGTTATTTTAAGAACTGTTCACTGAAAGGTTCTTTGGGGAACTAAAATGGCTCTACTTCAACCCCCATTGGGAGCCTTTTTTTATTTTTGAGCGTTTAATGAGCAGGAAGAATCAGCAAAAGCCTTCCAATTGCTCTCATTTTAATTTTAAAGCTGACGTGGAGAAATAGTTGAGATGTTAAAGAGATCTCTGGTGATTTTTCCTGCAGGTGTGTGTGAGTGAACATGTTCTGAAGAATACCAGAAAAGACAAATCCCACAGCAGCCAATTAAAATGCTGCCCAACTGAAAAGACTATTTCCTCTGGGTGTGTGTGTGTGTGTGTGTGTGTGTGTGTGTGTGTGTGTGTGTGTGTGTGTGTGTGTGTGTGTGTGTGTGTGTGTGTGTGTGTGTGTGTGTGTGTGTGTGTCCATGCTGTCTTAAATTAGGGGAATTTTGTTCCTTTTGTTGTAATGAAAATCTGGAAATCTCAAATCTAAGAAAATCAGACATCTAAAGCAGAATAAAGCGTCTCATATAACCGAGACTGTGTCCATAAGCTGGTGTCACAGCAGGAGGTCAAACCCTCGTCCAGTTCATTTACTTTCAACCTGCACACATTCCATATTTCATTAAGAACATTCCAGAATCATTCCCAGACATTCCGGAAGCTGCAGGGTTCAGTCACCGCTGCCACTCAGTGTTACCATCACAAATGAGATTTACTATTGTTGCTAGTTAATAACTCCAGTACTATCCTGTATCCTTCTACTCTGTATCCTGTTGAGGTTCAGAAGAGATCTCAGTCGTGTCTCAAACACCATCCCAAAGGCTGCTATCAAAATGATAGGAACTCGAATTCTTCCAGGAGAACATGATCTGAGCTGCTCTTCACATGATAGTATTTTTTTAAGTTTATAGTGGCTTTATGTCTTCATTTCAAATTGAGTTTTAGTAATTATATGAAAAGAAAAAAGTAATTGCAAATTTTTTTCTCACAATTCTATTTTTTTTTTCCTCACAGTTCAGAAATTTTCCTCGCAAGTTTACATCTCGCAATTCAGTTTTTTTTTGTTTCCACCATGGAATAAAACGTAAAATAATTACAACTTTTTATCTCATGATTCTAACCCCTTTTTTATTTTTCCCTCATGTTTGCGAATTTAATAAAGTTTGAATCTCACAATTCTAAGAAAAAAAATAGAATTGAATTCTGCATATTAATTCAGAATTGTGAGAAAGTGTGAATTTCGTGTTTAAATCTTATTCATCACAAGCTTATATCCTGCAGTTCTGAAATTCTGATGACTTTTTTCAGAATTGCGAGGAAAAATTGTGAGAGAAAAAGTCGCAATTACCTTGTTTGTTATTCTGTGCTGGGAAACAGGCTTTAATATTTTTTTAGTTAGATGCCAAGAAAACATTTCTAATTTCTGTTTACATTTTTTAAATTGAAATTTAAATTAATATTTATAGTTTATTTTATTTCCGCTTTATTTCAATTACTGAAAACAACTAATAGTTTTAGTTAACAATAACACCACTGACAACTATTGACTCATCTGTGTTCTTTATTTCTCTTAAGAAATTGTAATATCTAACTGTATTAACATACAATGACATAATAAGTGCAAGCTAATCAGCACTGGTCAGATGTAAACAGGACCTGCGACAGCATTAATACTTAAACCGAAACTGTGCCACTTCTGTGAAAATAAAACATCCTCATTCTTGCACAGGACCTAGTCGCACGTAATTTTCCTTGATTATGATGACCCTCCCGTTTAAGGCATAATTAGGCACTCAAACACACATCATCATGCCCCTCCTCATTAACTTCCTTCCTGCTTCCTGTCCAGCTGACCCTTGAACAGGAAGTCCGATGATTCTGTTGGACTATAAGCATCATAATCGACCTCACATGAATAAACACAAACATTCCTAAGCATATTCTTATGTATTTGGTGAAATCACAAGCGTTAAAAGATGCTCAAGGTTATTTTTACCCTATTAAAAAGTTAAAAGGCTGTCCCATACGCTACCATTTAAAAGAATTTAATACTTTTATTCAGGATGCATTAAATTGATCAAAAATGACAGTAAAGGCATTTATAATGTTACAAAAGATTCCTATTTTAAATGCTGTTCTTTTGAACTTTCTATTCATCAAATGGTCCTCAACATTGATGATGGTAATTATTTTTTTGTTTCTTGAGCAGCAAATCCTCATATTACGATTTCTGAAGGATCATGTGACACTGAAGACTGGATTAATGATGCTGAAAATTCAGTTTTGATCACAGGAATAAATTGTATTTAAATTTAATTTTTTTTGCAATAATTTTTCACAATATTACTGTTTTTACTGGATTTTTGGTCATAAAAAAGCAGCCTTGGTGAGCAGAAGAGACTACTTTCAAAAACTGCATGATTTCTCCTCTCATCTAACGAGGTACAGATGATCATTTGATTGACAGCGGGAGTGTGGAGAGTCTTAGAGAGTGTGAGTCAGAGTGAGAGGTTGTTCAGGACGGACCGTCACCATGGCGATGGTGAGGCTGATGACATCACAGCCGGTCCATTATGGGAAGCTGTAAATGACACCTGACCTTTGGAGAGCAGAGGTCAGCGCAGGCGTCATGGGAACCTGTCGTGTGACAGAAAGAAAGGCGTGAACATGAGTGTGTGTTTAAACCATCACGTGGCAGATGCATTTAAGAAATGTTTCAGGTTTCAAATATCTTAAAGGGACAGTTCACCCAAAAATTTCAATTCTGTCATTATAAATTTTTCCAACCAAACACCATCTTTTTTTGTAACTATTTTAGAAACAGAAAACTATGCATCCGTTATCTGACTTTGTACTAATAGGAAAGGTATAAAGACTACTAGTTTATGCTCTCTTTTTCATCTGATTATGTATTTTCTATTTTTCCCACCGTTTTATTTAACCCCCTTGCTTAACTGTTGTGATGTTGTTCAAAACAAAATTGAAAAAGAAATTTGGGGATGGGGTGGTGAGTTATATATAAAAAAAGTTTTTTATATATATATATATATATATATATATATATATATATATATATATATATATATATATTGTAGTGTTATCTTCTGGGTTTTTTTTTTTTTTTTCAATAAATATATGTTTAAAAAATAAGATAATAAACATAACTGCATTAGAGTAAATAATTTAAGTCATATATATATATATCTAAATCTATATATAAACTAAATAAATATATAAAACTAAAATGAAAACGAAAACCATAAAAAAAAAGTTTTTGAAAAAAAAAGTTGACTGGAATAAAATATATACTGTGTACATATTTTTTGTGTGTGTGTTTACTAACTTAAAACTTTTCTCATTTTTTAGTTAAACAATGAAAAATTAAATACAACTGAATAAAAGTTTTTTAAAAAACTACTAAAAAAATTCAAAAACACAACAAAATTCCTAAAACTTTAACTAAAATTAAAAAGAAAACTAATAGTATCTCAGTGGAACTAAAATAACACTGTGGTGTAAAATGATGATCTTTAATCATTGTGTATTGATTTATAATAAGATGATTTCTATATGTGAGATTTGTTTGTTTATGTGTGTAGGGTGAGAGGTTGTTGTTTCTTCACGTTCTTGTTCCTCGTTTCTGTCTCTCTCTCCCCCATCCGTGTCTTGGAATGTCTGCTGACGGGTCTTCCATTGTCCTCATCCATATGGCCACATTATGGGGTCCTGTCACCAGGCAACTGCAGGTTCTTTTGCGGTTGCCATGACGAAGATTCTTTAATGACGTCGTCGCTGCCCCCATGCTCCTCTCTTCATTATGGATGGAAGGTCCTTTTAAAAAAGTCTGGCACCTCCCCCGAGTACCCACCCAAAACACACACACACACACACACACACACACACACACTCGTTACTCAGCCTCGTAACCTCCTTAGCTTCCAAAGGGTGACTGGAACTAACAATCCCTCAATGGCAGCTGAAAGAGCTGGTGTGGATATTCATACAAGCTCTATTGTGTTGGAGACTGAGAGAGGAGGGTCTGGGGAAGCAGTGCTGTTAACAAACCCATAAACTACAGAAACACAGAACCACAAGAGTTTGCGTTATAAAATGCTCCGTCAAATAATCTAAGAAATGACTTCAGGTGGCAACAACCAAATTAAGTAGTTTTGTTTAAATGGTATAGATTTTTTTCAGTATGAAATAAATGACATTTTATAGTCAGATTAGGTATAAAAAATATATAGATTTTTGATTAAATTTATATTTGTAAAATTTGTGATGATCTTGAAAGCATCAAGCCAATCTGTCATATTTTGCTCTGTATTGTTTTGCTGCAAAAAGTTACTTTATAGTTTTTTTAGAGTAGCTATTTAGCAATTATTGCAAACTAAAAACCTGACTTAAATGTATGCATTTCTAATATCCTTTTTCTGATCATATCCTTTTTTTTTTTTTTTAATTTAACAATTATTGCAAAGTAAACACCTATAGTCATTATTTATTTGGAAAGAAAGCATGTGGATTTTTATATGCATTTTTTTTTAAATCTATTTTTTGAATTAAGATATTATTGCAAACTAAAAATCTGATAAATTATTTAGTGTTTTTTTCCATCTGATTTTGTTTAAAGAAATATTATGGATTTTTATATACATTTTTCTAATGGATATAAACTATGAATCTAACAAAAATAAAATAAATATTTTTGGTGCACTGCCGGTGAAAGTTGGCAGAGCAAACAAAAATCAAATGGCCTGACTGTGCTTGGATCCAGAGTTGCATCTTGTGTTTTTTAAGTTATTTTTCATTTTACATTACAGTGTGTCCAGTTCAGTTAACTGGAGCTAACCAGTAAAATCAGGTCATGCATTTGCTTTGTTGAGTGGCCATATGGCCGAGAAACAAGATTTTGGAAACCCAGACAGCAACAGTTGCACTTTACATCTGACTGTACTCACGTTTCCTTTAATAACCACCCAGCATCAAATACTTACAAGAGCTCATTTGGATAAATTGGTAAGAACCTTTGTGGTAACTTCAGTGCCTAATATAAGCCTTCATGACCATGTTTAGCATCGAAACTAGTTAAAAAGCGAACTAGCAGTCCAGAAACCACAGATTATATGAAAGTTATAGAACATATTAAGGGCTTTCACAACCTGATATTGAGCTTGAGGTGACAGTGTACATTACAACTATAACCAGAGGTATCAAACAAAAACACAAACATTCATATTTGTGTCAAAACTGTAAATGTTTATTCCAAACAACACCAAAGACAATTTAAAAAGTAACAAAAAATAAACATATCATACAAGCTGAATACACTGAACATAGAGGTCTTGAGTTCAAGAAACATGAAGATGCCCATCCTTGAAGACACTAACCGGCAGGATATTCCCAAAAACAGACATTTTCCATAGTGGACAGAGATCCTGCTGGACTGTATTTCTCATGCGGCCTCGTTCAGCTCTGATGAGCATCTGTGTGGACGGGTGAGTTTTCCAGCTGTTTCTCCAAGCGTTTAAGAGTCTCTGCAAATGTGCCGAAGCAGATTCCTCTACACACTAACACATCGGTAAGCATCACAACAGCTACAGCTACTAACTTAATGCTTTTAGTCTTTGACAAACTTTTACAAGCTTACAAACTTCTCCAGGTACCTAAAAGAGATCTGTTGTCAGATTATAGCTTCTCTTGCACTCATGAATATGCTTGATAAGTTTGATACAGCATTTTTAGCAAAAGCGAAACACCTTATACTAACTTTCATTATGAAAACAAACATTACATACGCTTAACAGATCATATAGTTTATGCACATTTGCACATGAATTTATATGAACATTAAGTATATCAACTTATCATGATAAATATTACAATTAATTACAAAGAAAAAACAATTAACATTGATTTGAAAGTGAAATTTGAAGTAGAAAGACTACTTTTTAAACATGTTTTATTTACTCAGACAAATCATGCTTTACAGTGTCACAGTGCATTAACTAATGATAACATGCACGGATTTTGATTTTAATAATGCATGTATTATTATTGAATTATTGTTCATTTTTAGCTCATGTTAACTAAAATAGTTAACTGATGCTAACTAATGAACCTTATTCTAAAATTTTACGAACAGGCATATATAAAAATTATATAATGTTTAACAAATCAGTAGTGAATGCACATTAAAATATGAATATTGAACGATTCAGGACCATTTCAAAGCATGATGATCTGTTAAGCACTGCATAATGTTTGTGTTACTATTGTTGAAAGTTATTATAAAACGTCCACCTTTCAGAAATGCATAAGCTATCCTCGAAAGTTTCGCGTTAAATAAAAAAATGGATCCAATCAGTAGTCCAAAATGCTTAAAAAAGGAAGAACCGAAACATCTGCAGGTGCAACACTCAAGAACGCACAAAACAGCATGTGTAAACGAGTCCAAACAGCGTCTAAACGTAATTCCTTTTGTCATATTCCCCGTTAGATGTTGCTCTTTTGGTGGGCGCGTATTTGGCCGAGTAGCCCGAGCTTCCAGATGAGGGACACGAGCAGCAGAGCATGCTTCCCCCGAGCAGAAGCATAGCGGTGGCCGCCCAGCCGATGTAGAGCGCCGCGCCGATCTCCCGCTTCTGCGACGCCGGAACCTGAGGGTTGTAGAAGTCGGAGATGATGTTGTTGGCCATCCAGCACAGGGGCACGAGCACGAATATGGCACTGATGATGTAGATGACGCCTCCGACGTTCACCACGCGCGCCTTGACGCTCTCCGTCTTGATGCAGTTGGTGCACTGCGCGCCGGCGATCACCACCATCAGCCCCACGACGCACAAGACGGACGAGATGACCGTGAGCGCACGCGCGGCTTGGAGGTCGTGGCTGAGCGCGAGCATGGAGTCGTGCACCTTGCACTGCATCTGGCCGGTGCTCTGCACCGCGCACGACATCCACAGGCCGTCCCAGATGGTCTGCGCCACCACGATGTTGGCCTCGATGAAGGCGGTCACCTTCCAGGTGGGCAGCCCGCACGCGGTCATCTCCAAGAGCGTGCCGAAGACGCACAGGGTCAGACCCAGGAGCTCCAGAGCCGCGGAGGCCATCTCTTTTATTCCTCAGATAGATCTGCGCACCTGTTGAGGGATGTTTGGAAAGGCTGCGTTCCTCTCCAGAGTCTTCAGTCTTAGGTTTGCCTTTCTTCAAACCAAAGTGTTCGACTCTGAACTTTTCTTTTCTTTTTCTTGCGTCTCCAAATTTTTCTATTCAAGGTTTTTCTCTCTCTCTCTCTTTTAAATCGTTCAAAAAACTGAAGCGCCTTGATCAGCTGGACAGCATCTCTTCTCTGCGTCTCTTCTGCGCTTTGACTAACGGACTTCTGGACTGGGAATAAGTGGAGTGGAATAATAGCAGTACGCCAAGAGGAGGGGTGTGTGTGTGTGTGTGTGTGTGTTTAGGACTGAAGTAAAACTTTTATCCAATCGCAGGACGGAGCATCTGTTGCTCGCCAATGATAATGCAGAGAAGCTGTGAGTTCGAGTTTGAGGGCTATATCACTGAATAAAACTTGACTTAAGGATTTATTTTGAAACTCTTCAAGGTCTCTCAAATCGGAAAGCAACCAGAACTATGAATATGCTCAAAGAACTAACCTCCTTCTTTATATTGTGATTATTAATGTATAGCCTACCCTTCTTGTTACACTATTTTTCTTTCTTTCCTTTCTTTTTTCTTTTATAAATTGTAAATGTCGTGTTTGTAATATTTTGTCATGGTTTAAATGTTAAATGTTGAGCATATACAATAAAAATAATAATTTTGCTTTCATTTCTTATAAACAACTATACAAAATAGTATAAAAAATATAATGTCACTTATGTATAGCCTACGTTAAACCAGCACCTAAACGAATACAGAAATGTAAATATAAAACTAAATATAATAAGAAAATGTAAACAGAAGTTAAAAATCTCACTTAAATAAAAAAACAACATTATTTTATAGTTAAATATTTTGTCACAAGTCTTGAAGCGTGTTTAGACATGTTCGCTGAAAGCGCAGCAAACCGACAGCTCTTAGAAACTGTGACCTGTCACCGCCATCTTGGCTCGAATTCTCCCCTCGTTCGCCGGTCCCTCGCATTGGTAATTGAGCCATAATGGCTTCCGTTGCACCGGGATCTCTTAGGCATTATGGGATAAGGGCGGAATTGTAGCGGTTTCCGGATTCCCTGGATTGGCCTGCTGGGAAGAAAGAAAACAAGGGAGGTGGACAAAACCCCAGGTTTTTGAGTTTTATCACGCGTTTATAACAGGTAAGGGCTTTTGGCGGCTGAAAAGTTAGTTAAAGTTTCTTCGCGTTTGTATCCGGAAGTGATGCGTCACTTTGTATCAACTCCAGTAACTGTTGCATGTCAAAGTTGATACAAAGTTGCACTGAGAAGCGGTTTGATTAAATAATATAGTAGGACTTGGTTTCTCAGTGTGAAACTGTGAGATAACACACGTGTTTTGTTTTATTGCGGGTGTGTCAGTGTTAGATGTGCTGCGTGCACTGAATGAAGAACATTTTGTCAAGCAGGGTGTGGAAGAGGAGGAGGTGTTTTCACTTAAAACGAGGTGCTATAAAAATGTATACCCAAGGTTATCTGTTGTTTCATTTATAAACTACACTGGAATTTGGCATCATGTGAATTCAGAGACGTGCTGCTCAGAAAGGGCTCTGGGGGAGTCTAGCAGCGGATGGCCAGAGTTTGACAGCAGCACATTTCAGTTTAATAGCACGCTCTCCGCCTGGAACCAGCCTCCTCACTTTAACACGGAGCCAACAGCTCGGTGCATGATTCACTTTTTTTGTAATTTATGAGAAAATTCATACATTTTTGAAAGTACTGTCGTATCTTAAAGAGAACATTCTGGACCTTTCTCTGTGCTTGCTAAAGTTAGTATGAGCTAATAACATAATATTCATGTCGATTATATATTATATACAGTATGTGATTATTGCTTACATACAAATATTACCTTTATATAATTACATTTGTAATATATTTTTGAACATTTATGTTCCAAATGCTATGGAGTGCTTTACAATAGTAGTCAAATAATGGAATGTGATGATAAAATTAGCAAAATACAGCACGACAAAGGAATATTTACTATAAATTTAGTAAAACACTAGTCTAAAACAATTTCTGCATGAGTCTCAGGGGGTAAAATATGTTCTAAGAACGTTTTGCTAACGTTCACATTATGCCAAACATTATTTCTGAATGTTCCCCCCAAAAAAATAGGTTTAAAAATTTAAAAAAATTTGCATAAACAAGGTATAAATAATATTTCTGTGCTGTATAGGTCCAGACAGCTTCGAGCGAACGTTCTGTTAATGTTACTGTTACTGGAAGAACGTTTGTTCATAACCTTGAGAGAACCTTACCAGAACGTTTTACTTCTAGCTGGGTATTTATAAAACAATATCAGATCAAAGTATTTTTTATTTTTTGACGACTTTAGGCAGCTTGGATTCATCAGAATTATATCTCTTGGCTCATGTTATGTTAAAATAACCCTGAACCTGAATAGATAGAAGTGGTCTGAAAGGAAATCCCCACTTTATAATGAGAAGGATTTGGGCTTTTGGCAAGACGTGTGACAAGTAAACAAGATGAGTTTCTAAATGACTTCTTCATTATGAAGGACTATTAACTGTTTCAGATAAGAGTTAGGTTTCTGTTTTATTGTTTGAATGTGCTTCTTTTGGTGCAAATATTTGTCTTTTGCTTCCTTTAGCAGTTCTGTATAGGTTTGCATTGAATTTTTTTGACTTTTAGGTGTTGTTTATATCATATATAGGACACATTCTAGCATGTTTTATTCAGAGCAGAGGAGGAATGATTCAAAAACAGTGTTTATTTAATTTTTGTGCTTATTTTGTGTAAATGAGAAACTATTTGAAGTTGGAACAAAATGGAAATGAAACTTAAATCTGGTTAAATGTGTAAAATGTTCAGATATTACTTAATATTTCACAGCATGATGATGACTTCAGAATAGCACAAATTTAGAAGTTAGAGATTTTTTTAATGCCTTCGAAAGATGTCCAAGGCTGCATTTATTTACTCAGAAACACAGTAAAATCTGTAATATTGTGAAATAATATTACAATTTAAAAAACAGTTTTCTTTTTTATGTATATTTTAAGATGTAATTTATTCCTGTGATGCGAAGCTGAATTTTCAGCATCATTACTCCAGCCTTCAGTGTCACATGATTCTTCAAAAATCATTCTAATATGCTGATTTTGAAACATTTATTATTATTATCAATGTTGAAAACAGTTGTGCTGCTTCATATTTTTATGGAAACTTGATCCATTTTTTTCTTTATCAATGAATAGAAAGTTAAAAAATAGCATTTATTTGAAATATTATTTTTTTTTGTAGCATTATAAATGTCTTTACTCTCACTTTTGTGTATTTTGCACAATAATTTACCATTTGAAAGCAACACTCCTGTCCTGTAGAGATGTGTCACTTCCACCTGTGTTTGAAAGTGATTCCGTCCTTTGTCTTGAAAATCATTCATCAATACTCCAGAGCCGGAGCCACTCTTCAGAGGTCATGAGGCGCACGTTTCACTCATAAACTCTGCTTTGAATGGTAGTTTGGTTGTGAAACAGCAGCGCCGGCCATCATCAAACCCAGCTTTCTGATCCCACTGACTGTACAGTATATGTGGCGTTCCAGTCACATGTCTCACGAGCTTACAATCCACTAAGCTCCGTCAGGAATTCTGTTAGGAACCTCAATACCATTTTCCCTTTATTGTAAAAACGGTAAATCTCTTAAGTCAGGTCACAACCTACAAAAGGGTGAGGTAGAGTTGAAAGCTGGTGTGTTTGTTAAATCTTTTTTTGGTTTTGAAGTTTAATGTACGTGTTAATGCAAAAAAAAAATCCCCCTCGGTGTAACCGCTGCGCCGATAATAAGGCCACTTGATTAATCTGCAATGAGTTTATCCTTGCCGTAATTCCCAGCCAGCAATAACAAGACCTCCCAGAGAGTGTGTGTGTGTGTGTGATAAAATAGGGATTGCAATGTCCTGTATTATAAAAGCAGCACCGCTACACCCACAATCTGACATTTATCCTAAATTAGTTTCTGTAATTTCCTGAAAAACACTTTGACTCTTGATTTTTTCCTGTCTTAGAGCAGAAACACTCATGATCATAAAAATGTAGGGCTCAGTCCAACCTTCTTCCTTGTTTTGTACTTATTTTGTGTAAATAAGGTTAGAGCCAAATGGAAACGAAACCTAAATCTGATTTAACATTGTATAAAATGTTCAAATATTCAAAACATTTCGAAGCATGAGATGATTTTTTTGAATAGAACAAAATTGCTGAATTAAAGTAAACGTAAATGTTTTTTTTATTATTTTTTATTTTATTTTAAGTCTCTTCTGCTCACCAAGGCTGCATATATATGATTATATGATTGCAGTGAATATTGTGAAATATTATTGCAATTTAAAACAACTGTTTTCTATTTGAATATATTGTAAAATATAATTTATTCCTGTGATACAAGCCAATTTTTCCTGTTTTGAGCGTAGAAACACTCATGATCATAAGTTTGACCTTCTTTCTTGTTTTGTATTTATTTTGTGTAGGCCTAAATAAGAATAGAAAAAATTTAAGTGAAACCTAAATCTGATTAAACATTGTGGAAAATGTTAAAATATTCACACATTTCATAGCATGGCCACTTTTTTGAATAACACATAATTTTCTTAATTTAAGTTAACATGCAAACATTTTTAAGGTGTTTTTTTTTTTAAATAGTCTCTTCTGCTTACCTAGGCTGCATTTATTTGATTAAGTAAAATCAGTAATATTGTGAAAAGTTATTACAATTATTGCAGTTTAAAATAATATATAAAATATACTGAATATGATATTTATTCATGCAAAGCTGAATTTTTTTACATGTTTAACAAAATGGAAACAAAACCTTACAAAACAGTGTGTGTAAAATGTTTTCTTTTTTTTTTTTTTACAGAATTATTGTTTTTGAATAGCACACATATAATACAATTTAAAAGTTTGGGGTTGGTAAGTTTTTGTTTGTTTTTAGTCTCTTCTACTCTCCATTTATTTAACCAAAAATATTGTAAAAACAGTAAGATTATGAAATATTTGAGTGAGTTTCTGCTGTAATATATTTTAAAATTTCATTTATTCCTGTGATGCCAAAGCAGATTTTTTGTGTCTTGGGAGTAGAAACACTCATGATCATAAAAATCTGTCAGTATTACTGCTGTTAGGCTTTCACAGTGATGACTTCAAGCATGTTCTCTCTGAATTGAACACACTTTCACCCGAACCCCATGAAGTACACCTGTGTGTGTGTGTGTGTGTGTGTGTGCGCTAGCACTCATTTATGGGGAGTGGTGAAAATGTAGGAAAGCGTTTCCAGGAAGATTAAAGATAAACAGCATTGTTCCCTCCTTGTCGTCACCCCTCGCTCTGTTCTTCAAGTCTAACACACTCCAGCGTCTCCAGAACAGTTTGTTCCCCATCAACATCATCAGCCCGACCCACTGCAGATCTGATACAGTGTTTGTCAGAAGATCAGAGTGATGGAGAGCTTCAGGCAGTAGCGCTTTCATGCTTTCATCGAATGGGAATGTTTGATTTGACTGGAATGGCAATTATAGTCATTTTACTGGCCATCTGCTGCATTTAAGATTCAGTCACCAGTTTTTTTAGTTTTTGATTTTAGAATTTTTATTTATTTGTTTAGTTGTTGTGTTTTGAGTGAAGATCGTGTAAATTAATTATTCTGTCATTACATTTTTAAACAAAATACACTGCTGTTCAAAAGTTTGGGGACATTTTATTTTTTTTTAAATAAATGAATAGTTTAATTCAGCGAGGATGCATTAAATTGAGCAAAAGTGACATTAAAGACATTATTAATATTAAAAAATATTTATTTTTTATTTTTTAAATATAACTATTGACCACAAATATATCACAGTTTCCACAAAAAATATGAAGCAGCACCAGTTTTCATTTTTTTAAAACAGCAAATCAGCATATTGGAATGATTTCTGAAGGATCATGTGACACTGAAGACTGGAGTAATAGATTTTTTATGTTTAGTTTTTAGTTTTTTTTTCTTTTATGGAGTAAATGTTGTGTAAACTAAGTGTTGAATACATATTTTTCATTATTAGTTTTTACAATATTTTTAGCATTATCATAGCCACCCTGTCCTTTACATATTTAAGATAAATCTATAAAGACTTCCAAAAGACTTGTAATGCATTTATTTATTAATTTATTTTGTTTTATCAATATTTTTTCTTTATTTAGTTGTGTCGTCAGACAGAAACAAAATGTCGCAGTCTGGAGAAAAAGGAAAGGTAAGATTCCCACACTGGTTTAAAGGCGAAGTGTGTAATTGTTTTGTATATTAAAATATTTTAAGTCATTGATAATGATTTGTCAACTCCTGACTTAACCAATGCTGTGAGTTTGGGGGCGGGACTGTTCTGTTTCCTCAACCAATAGAAGATGAAGGGAGTGTTAGGAAAATCTGTTATTATTATTATTATTTTGTTACTCTATTTGGTGCCACAAAAATTACACACTTCACCTTTAAGTATTGAACATTTCCATATTTAACTTTATTTGTCTCAGTGTAAGTGTTCTGATGTGTGCTTCTAGTTCCCTGATGCTGCAGGATATGTGGGGTTTGCCAACCTGCCCAATCAGGTTCACAGGAAGTCTGTGAAGAAAGGCTTTGAGTTTACACTGATGGTTGTAGGTGAGGAACATATAACCAGCACACATGGATTCAGACAGACACAGTGCTTTTAACCTGGTGTTATTTGTCATCTTAGGAGAGTCTGGTCTTGGTAAATCAACCCTGATCAACAGCCTCTTCCTGACTGACCTCTACCCAGAGCGCTATATACCTGGAGCGGCAGGTAGTACACACACACACACACACACGGCTCTCCTGAGGTCTTCATTAACTCTACAGGATATTGTGTCCAAGACTGAAATGATCCCTAGCAGTCATGAGAAAAGCCTCTTTAGATGAACCTCATTTTGACCCGAAAAATATGTGAACACTCACACGTAAATCTGTCTGAATGCCATTACATGAGATAACAAAATATCAAAGAATGCTTTAACTGCAAGGTTTCTGCAGGTCTTACAAAAGGTCTTAAAAGTCATAATTCACCATTCCACAAATTAAAGCTTTAAAAAGGTCTTAAATCAGGGTGGAAAGTCTGAACGTCATCGCGTTTATGCCTAAAATAAGAACAAATATCTGTCAGTAGGGTATGAAAACTTGTTTTCCCTTTACATTTCCTTCACATGGTCTTAAAAAGTCTCAAGTTTACCTTTATAAAACCATATGGAAGCCCTGTAATTGTAAAAACAGACAAGCACAAACACTTTTCAATAAAACATTTCACAAACAGAGGTCTGTTATGAGTTAAATGACACTTACATTAAACTAATGTATATTATAATCTAATAATATATTGCATATTTTGCCTAATTCAGTAAAGTAAGACATTTTTTAAGTGTGCCTTAAGTGTCCAAATGCTTTTTTGCATAAAGCAATATTTTCATAATATATTATATTTATTGCATATTTCGTCTAATGCAGTAAATCGAGACATTTTTTAATTGTCCAAATGCTTTTTTGTGTAAAGTAATATTGTCTTCAGCATGATGCTGCTCCTGGTGGAATGCAGAACATTTCTGATTTAGATGCTCAATGCATGTAAAATCCCTCTGTTGAGCACTTTGTCTATGAAGGCTCTCTAGAGTAAAAGGTTTTTTCAACAAAGTAATCCCATCTGTAGCCCAGGGCCTCCTCCCAAAGGTTCTCAGAAAATGCTCATTAATCTTTTTCACAGTGCATCAATAAATCATTAGTATTTTTAATTTGAATTTGCTCTTCCTCAACTGTTTCTCTTTTTTTCTATGAACTTGCATGTTTTTGTCCTGATGGGATGTTTTGGTTCTTGCAGAGAAGATTGAGCGCACGGTCCAGATTGAAGCCTCCACAGTGGAAATCGAGGAGAGGGGAGTGAAGCTCCGCCTCACTGTGGTGGACACGCCCGGATACGGAGATGCCATCAACAGCCAGGACTGGTCAGTGTGAGCTAAATCAGACCAAACCTGCCTTTAGAGACATCTGGAGACAGCTTCAGTTAGAAGAATAAATCATACTTCAAATAATACTTTTCATTAATTTAAAATTAGTTTATTATTATTTTATAATTCTAAAAGTTGTACGGAAGGGTTAATCATTGTAATTAGCTTTTTTAAATATAAAAACAATATTCATTTCTGGTATGTTGTCGTTTAGATAAGAATTAGTGTGTTCATGAGGTCAGAAATGTTTCGGTACATGCCAATCAGTGTCAACGGGTGTGGAAGGCGAAGCCTTCTGAGCCATATATTTATTTCCAACTTTGACGTTCTTTATGATTATGTCAGCTGTCCCATGCATTTTCATTTTCCCCGTAAATTATTGGTGGTAGATAATGACTGGATATTTGCAAAGCACAGTATACCTGCTGTAAATATATGCTGTTGCAGTTCAAAACGTGATATGCTTACATTTGCTAAAAATTTAGTGGCATTTACAGTTTCTGTGTTGGATTATTGCATTAGTCCAAATAACATTTTATTACTTTTCATTACTCTCTTGTACAGGATTGGACACATTTCTTGGCATTTTGACACCTAAATCACACTTCTGTGCATCATTGCTCTAGATAACCAAACATTAAATCACCTTTTTATTGTTTTAAGCATCTTCACTTTTAAAGAAAAACATTTTGTTATTTTGAAATGTCACTTGCTTTGTGATATTTTGTCTAATGCATTGAATTTAAGACATTTTTAAGTGTCTTAAGTCTCCAAATGCTTGTGTACATATGAGTGGATCATTTTCTTCAAACACAGTTTAATGCAGAACAGCATTTCTTATTTTGTTTGCCTTTTGTGCATTTAAAAAATGCTAGATGGACCATAGATTTAGGCATCTTGTCATGCAATTTTAAAATTTTGACTATTATAACTTGACTGATGCATCTTAGAAATGCAATGCTCATGGCAGAGTTCTCAAAATGATTTTGATGCATCATGCAAAGCTATCCATCTCGATATGTCTGGATGTTGCTTTAAAGTTGATGCATTTAGAGATATTATGTTTTCTGACATCCGACAGCTAAATCACAGCATGCGTTTTAAAGAACTGTTGCTTAAAATAAGCAGTAGATCTTGACTTGGCGCCATCATGACACATCCCTACTTTTTTTTTTAACAGAATGTGTGTTTACTCAGTGTTTACTTGCAATGGTGCTGCTGTTGTTCTGCATCAAAATTTCCCTTAGCTACTAGCTGTTTATTATTACAGATATTATCTACCATAAAATTATACCTTGCGTATAACCATGACCTCTTTACTGGGAGACCGGACTGATTATTAATTTAATACCCCATGTGTTGTATTGTATCTGCATAGCAGAGATTATTTACATTATGGCACTTGACTGTAGACTGGAGGCAGCTGTTGTCTCTTGTTGCTCTATTGGTCATTGAGCCTTGCTAAAGAATGCTGGGAACGTCCTGTTTGAAAGAACAATATCCTCCCCATCTCTCACCCACAGACTTCTCAGGCTGATAATGAAAATGTGCCATCCACGTTACCTACTGTCATATCACGTCTTCTTCTCCTTCAGCCTCTCGATAAGGCTGTGGTCTCAAGGCCGATTCATGCATGACGTCTATCAGAAGACACAGAAGTGGTTTATTTCTGGTTAGGGGTTTAAGTTTAGTTTAGTTTAGAGTGTGATGTTTAGATAAGTCTGGAGACTTCAGAGCAAAAGGGAAGCTGCTGGCGAGACTTTAGAGAACTGAGAGTTGGTGCATATCAGAGTCATTGTAGTTAAATAAAAGCATGAAAAACATCATTTTTACTTGGAAAAAAAGTTAACTGAAACAAAACAATTGATAAAAACTTATAAAATATAAAAATATTTGTTAAAAAATTCAGTTTGTTGCCATGTCAAAATTTCTCATTTGTAGTTTTCACTAGTGCTGTCAACCGATTAATTGTGATTAATCGCATCCAAAATAAAAGTTTTTGTTTACATAATATATGTATGTGTGCTGTGTCTATTTATTATATATAAATATACACACGCATGTATATATTTCAGAAAAATATGTTACATTTATATATGAAATATATTTATTTGTAATATAAATTATATGAATATAAATATGGATATGTAAATACATGTAAATATTTTCAAAATATATACTGTATGTGTGTGTATTTATATATACATAATAAATATACACAGAACACACATATATTATGCAAACAAAAACTTTTATTTCGTATGCGATTAATCAGTTGACAGCACTAGTTTTAACTTGATGTACTAAAAACCTACAACTGTAAAAAAAAAAAAATTAAAATAATAACTAAAATAAATATATAAATAATAATAATTATTATTTTTTTATTTCAAGTATTTTTTTTACTTTAACCAAAACAAAATAAAACATTTAAAGCAACATTTCTCATTTTTTATTTAACTTAATGTACTAAAAAAACTAAAATTAAAACCTTAAACATATTTTACTTGAAATAATTGATAATTAATAATCCTGAAATAAATAAAATTTAAACTGAAACAAAAATATATAAAAATATACATAAACCTTCAGATTTTTTGTTATTTAACCTGATGTACTAAAAAACTAAACCTGAAGTAAAAATGATCAAAAACAGTATAAATGTGTTTAAAAAATAATAAAAATAACAAAAACATAACTAAACTACTAACTTTTACGTAAATGTAAAATAAAAAATAAAATATAAATATAAAAACTAATTCAAAATATTATTAAAATCTATAATAAGATCTCAGTGATAATAAGTTAACACTGGTGCATGTGGTCCGTCTATACTGGACAGGAACCAGTAAACATGTCATTGTGGAGCTTTTTGATAAGCTTTATTTGGACAAAGTGTTTGTTTGTTTGTTTCTAAAGTGCATCCTGATATCTCATGATTAGATTATGGTTATGTTCAGCTGAGATCCGTATCCGATGCTTGTTTAATGCATTAGTTTAATACAATCACAAGCTTTTATGTCTGAGTATTTCCTTTCAGCTTGTTCTCTGATCTCTGCTTTATTCTGTTCAACAGCTTTAAGACGATCATCCAGTATATTGATAATCAGTTTGAGCGTTACCTGCATGACGAGAGCGGCCTGAACCGCAGACACATCGTTGACAACAGAGTACACTGCTGCTTTTACTTCATCTCTCCGTTTGGACATGGGTAAAACACCTGCATATATTATGTTAAAAACAGTTGTGTGGCTTCATATTTTGGCGGAAACTGTGATGCATTTTATTCTCAGCATTCTTTGATGAACAAAAAGTTAAAATGAACAGCATTTATTTGAAATATTAATTTTTCTTAACATTATAAATAGGGACGCACTGATACCACTTTTCCAGAACGAGTCTGATACAGATACTTTTATTTTTGGTACTTACCAGAAACCAATACAGTACCTGTATTTTCATTGTACTTTTGTACTTTACATTGTTTTTTTTATGATACGTTTTTTTTCAGGATTCTTTGATGAATAAAAAGTTTAAAAGAACCACATCTATTGAAATTGAATTTTCTTTGCACATTATAAATGTCTTTACTGACACTTTTAAACAATTTAATGCATCCTTGAGAAATTAAAATATAAATTAAAAAAAAAAAAAATTAGATAAAAAACTTTTGGTGTACATAAATTATTTCATAGTGTTTTTGTTTTGTTTTTTAGATGTAGTTAGAGCAAAGTCATCCTAATTCACATCTTTATTTTTATTAAAAGACTGCATTTATTTGATATAGAAATATTTTGTAACATTATAAATGTCTTTACTTTCATTTCTGTTCAATTTAATGCATCTTTTCTTAACATCTTTCAAATTTCACTGACCCCAAACTTATGTGATTTGTGCTTCTGTGTGCTTGGTTTTTCCCAGCCTGAAGCCTCTGGATGTTGAGTTTATGAAGGCGATCCACAGCAAAGTCAACATCGTCCCTGTGATCGCCAAAGCCGACACGCTCACGCTGAAAGAGAGAGACCGTCTCAAGAGAAGGGTGAGGATCTGGCTCTTTCTGTCTAGAACAAGCACGACTGACATTTGACCTATGACTAGTTGAGAGCAAGCCAGAAAACAACAGATGTTATATTTGATCATCTTTGGTGTTGATTCAAGCTTTGTGCTTTTTAGGATAATGATAAACACACATTTGACTGGTGCATTTAGTGTTTGGTGATGGGACAGTGTGTTACTTGAGGGTGGGGTGTGTCCATGCATTCATGCATTCATGCATTGTGACATTCCTGGCAGTCTGGCATGAAAACAAGTATTGAAAAAGACACACTGGCCATGCACTCTATGTGCTTTAGTGAGCAGTTTTTGGTGGACAATAGTGTTCTCCTTGTGAAGTCTGCAGATGTTTCCCTTTAACACACAGAGAATCATACACCCGCTGGATTGTGTCTGAAGCGGGGTCAGGTGTGTGTCGACCTGCACGCTCCACGTCTTCCTGCTGATGTGCTCCGCAGGTTAAGTGGGACAGTGATTATGTGGCGTGTATCTGGCTCCATTTCTTTGGGACGTTATCTGTAGTCCCACAGGAAGCGTGCACAGATTAACACAAGCACTGGAGCTTGTTCAGCATTTCTGCTGCTGTTTTAACACAATTATGTTAATGATCGCAGATGGTGGAGGTTTATTTTGCCAGTGTTTCACTTAAAACTTTCAGTTTCATTATTACTTTATTACTCATCCCTCCATTTGTAAAAAAAAAAAAAAAAAAAAAAAAATTGTGGAGCTTTGAAGCATTGTTTATAGGTGCATAAATTTTATACCCACTAACATTCAAAAGTTTGGAAAGAAATCTCTTCTGCTAACCAAGGTTGTGTTTATTTGATAAAAATCCAGTAAAATCAGTAAAATTCTGAAATATTATTACAATTTAATATAACTGCTTTCTATGTGAAAATATTATAAAATGTAATTTATTCCTGCGATCAAATCTGTATTTTCTAGCATCATTACTCCAGTCTTCAGTGTCACATGATCCTTAAGAAATCAGTCTAATATGCTAAATATGCTGCTCAAGAAACATTTCTGATTATTATCTGATTGTTTGTTGAAAACAGTTGAGCTGTTGAACTTTTAAATTTTATTAAAAGTATTAATTTCTTTAAAAAACACATAAAGTCTTACTGACCCTAAACATCTGAATGGCAATGTATCATAAATGAAGATACTGCTCTGTAGTGTTGTAGTGAGCTATTTTGTGTTAACTTCTAGTGTAACTAATCCCGTTTCAGAAGCTAATCATGGCTATAATTGAAGTCAGCAACATGTAACTTGGTTAACTATAGTAGTTACCTTCACTCTAGTTATTGTAACGATTGGAGTCCAAAATGTTAGCTGTTTCACTAGTATTAACAACAAAAAAGCGCATTAGTTACTGAACTCTTCTCATTTATGTCTTGAGTTTAGGGTGTTCTGATTAGTCATCCTAATTGACCTCTGTCAGCGGCTTTTATGTGTAAACATCGCCTCATTACTGAAAACGGTCAGTTTTAGATAAGACTGGTGGAATCTAGCCCACATCCGGCAATCATTGCGTGAGTGTCCATCTAAGTCGCAAGGAAAGATCAGTTAAACCTTCCCCACCATCAGCCGTTTCAAGCTAAGTGACCCAAGTGTGTGTGTGTTCTTTGCTCTACAAATGTGGGGTTTTTGGGTTTGATGTAATGATGTCAAACAGAAGTAGTTGACACAGAAAAACACAACAAACATTTTCACTCTTGATTCAGTGCACTTCCTTGATGGCTCAGAAAGTCACAGGACTTCATTGCCTATGCTAGTCCATTTTTAGACATGGCTTTGGACACTGATTGCTTGTATTTTTAGTAGTTCCTGTTATTCGCCTGCTCCTTAGATGCCATTTTTCTCTTCCTGCAGGTAATTTCAAAACACATTTTGATCCACATTCCCACATTGCTGTGTTTATTAATGCCTCTTTTGTTGTTTTGAAGGGAGAGTTCAAACATAAAGCACTATAAACGTATAGTCTATACAGCTTTACTTTTAAGGTCATACACAACTGTTTTTTGAAAGAAATTAATAATTTTATTTAGTAAAGACACATTAAATTGTACAAAAGTGACAGGAAAGACGTTATAATGTTGCAAAAGATTTCTGTTTCAAATAAACACTGTTCTATTGAACTTTGTACTCATCATAGAATTGTGAAAAATAAAATGTATCGCAGTTTTGACAAAAATATGAAGCAGTGCAACTGCTTTCAACATTGATAATAATCAGAAATGTTTCCTGAGCAGCAAATGATTTCTGAAAGACCATGTGACACTGAAGACTGGAGTAATGATGCTGAAAGTTCAGTTTTGATCACAGGAAGAAATTTAATTTTAAAATGTTCTGGAATAGAAAACAGTTTTTTTGAAATTGTAATAATATTTCACAATATTTGAGATTTTACTATATTTTTGATCAAATAACTGCAATCTTGGTGAGCTTAAGAAACTTTTTTTTTTAAATATTTAAAAAGTCTTGCATGCCAACCCTAAATTTTTTTTTATCAGGACCGTAAATTATCTTTCTTTGCGAAACAACCCTAAAGTTAGGTCCTTATTCACGAGAAATCTTTCTCCTCTCTATCGCCATCAAATGTCATTCTCACTAAATAATGACAGCATTTGCATGTTTGGCTGAAGTTTTCTTTGAAACTATTCCCTTTGCTGTTGCTGAGAAACCCAAGACTACTTAAAACTTGATTGTTTAGAACTTAATCTTAGGAAATTGCTCCATCAAACCTGAATGTTAATGTGAATGAATTGGAGGAAGTTTAATGCTTGTTCTTTTCATAGGTACCTCCGAAAATGCTTGAATCCTTTTTTTTTTTTGCATTGTCAGACAAATACGAACACACCCTTCAAATTTTTCTCTACCTTATCTTTTCCCAAAGAAGACGGAGGTAAACTCTTGGATGCAACTTTCATTCATCGTTTCTGAAGTGCAAGTCAGCAGTTTAGTATTTCCCGCTCCCATTCATGATGCTGGTGAAGGTTCCCAAAATCCTGCCGTAAGCTTGACGAATGACCCATTGTGTCCTCGCGGCCTGACATTTATGTTTGATTTTCACCCTCACTTTCTCACCGTTAAAGCTCCGCTCTCATTCTCTCACAGGACTGCGATCTTTCTCGCACCACCATGAAAGGGGGAAGCAGCTTGTGTAGAACAATGTGGCCTTCCTGTAATGTGTCAGGCTGATTGGCAGGGAAAGCCGGGTCAGCGGTGTGCAGGACTCTTATCTGAGACCAGAGTGAGGTCATAAAACCCTGAAACTTATAACCTAAGTACCCGAGGGACGTTCAGGTAGCTCTCACTACCTAAATATATTCAGAAGAGCAGCAGATCTTGTCTGTGTGAGAAGGAAAGCCAAACTGACGCACATCTGGGGACGCGTATTCTCTAGTAGGGTTGAATGCGATTCCCACAGGCCAGATTTCGCTTGGTGGGTTTCATTGTTGTGTTTATGTGAATTTGAATGTTATTGTGGATGTTTGCCATGCTGCAATCCCCATCACGCTCATATCTCAGTCTCCAAACTGTCAAAGCTTTCCTCTCTTTGTCCTCTCGGTTGGCTCAATGGGAGAGACGTACGAGCGCTGTATGCGTGCGAGATCGTGCCCTTGCCAACCGTTACCAGCTTTGTTGTTTTTAAAAACACAGTGGGGTCAAAAAGTCTGAACATTTCTGAATATGCAACTGTTTTTATTGTTTAACACGTTTTTATTATGAAATATGTTGTCAGCATTGCAGTTTGAGTGAAAACGATACATTTGAGAATGTCTTCTTATTTGGTTGGCATCGCTTTTGCTTTAATAACATCATCCCAGACATTTATGATCATTCTGTGGATGCAAGAAATCTGAGTCTGACAATTTATCAATGACACTCTCTCTCTCTCTCTCTCTCTCTCTCTCTCTCTCTCTCTCTCTCTCTATATATATATATATATATATATATATATATGTATGTATGTATGTATGTGTATATGTGTATATATATATCTGTGTGTGTAGTGAATATATAGTTGAATATTTTGTATTTTTTTTTTATATTTAACTAAATAAATTTTTTAACATTTTTAAATTCTCAAAATTCGGGTGTATAAACATTTATTTATATAAACATTAATTCATAATTAATATATATTAATGGTAATTATATTATAAATTATTAATTTAATTTATTTATAAATAATTTATATAAATATATATTTCAGAATATTCTGTCATGCTTTAATGTATATATATATTATCATGCTGTAATGTGTATGTATAGGTATATAAATGCCATTACATATATATATATATATATATATATATATATATATATATATATATATATATATATATATATATATATATATATATATATATATATATATATATATATATATAAAAAGTAATTACCTATATAAAATATGACAGAATAATGTCATTTTATTATTTAAATACTTTAAATTTAAAAAATGTGCTTCACATTTTCTGCAAATTTTTTATCTTTGTTTTTTCTGCTTCTTTTTTTTTGCTTTATATATATATATGAATGGTTTCCAATGTTGTCTGACTTTTTGACCTTATACTGTCAATGTTTATGTTTCTGTGGTCATATGTTAAAACACAGGGCGTTTAGGTGTTAAACGTGTTGTTTACTGCACAGTGTGTGAAACTCTTATTTGTGGTTTGACAGAGCAGTGAGGTTACTTAGTTTTCAAGGCCAAGTCTTCATTTTACATTCATCTGATGTTATCTTGTCATACTCAACTGCAGAAATTAAAACGGTGAATATCTCATGGTTTGGGTATGTCCGTCTCCACATTCCTCCCTTAAATGAGGGTGTGGTTATTTATTTGTGTTCTCAGCCAGAATGATTGCATCCTGGAATTGCAGCTCACGCACTCCATATAAAACAATAAATATCCAGTACCGGTGACATACGCTTTCAGTGACCATGGCTTGACCTTTATTTAACACATAAGTTGTTATGTTTTTTAAGCATAGAGTGGCCATAAGACTTGTACTACCTACAAATCCAATTCTCCAGTCATTCAGTCCTCTTTGTATCAATCAAATCCTGTTTACATTGAATAAAACTGCTCTCAAAGAAGCATGTACACTTTAAGGTTTTGAATTTAAAGGAATAATTCACCCAAAAATCTTTTATTTACCTTCATGCCGCTCCTAATCTGTTTCTAAATTAATTTCTTTTTAGGACACATAATGCATGTTGCACTGGTCTCACTTTTTAATTCAAGTCTTTCAAGCTTCAAAAAGGACATGAACGTGGTCTATTAGAGTTGATTAATGATTAAACAATGAAAAACTTAAACAATGAATAACATAAATTTCCATCTGTTCCTCACACAAAGCTATCGTACAACTTCAAAAAAAAAAAAATTAAATATAGTGCATAAATCATATCAAATACTGTTACGGTGCATTTGTGTCCTTCTTAATCTTGAAAGCCTCAGTGACCAGTATAATTCTTCAGGGTTTCATTGGGTCTTTTTGCAAGTGAAGGCCTTAAAAAGATCTTAAATCCATACTCATTTTATTAAACCTTGCATGCACTGAAAAAATAAAAAAATAAAATCTCCCACAGTAATTTTGTCTTGTTTTCCAATTCAAATATCTAAACAGCCTTAAATCAACATAAGTTTCATTAAAATGCAAAATGAACAGTCTTTTTTTCTGAGAAATTGAACAAAATTAAGTAAATTTATGCTTAAAATGTGAATGTTGATGTATCTTTATGTAAATCTTTAAATCAAGTTTATTTTATTTAAACTTTTTTGAGCCTTTTCCGTGTGATCAGAAAGTACAGTTATTCCATATTTTAATTAAGTTTTTTTTTACAGAAAATAAATTAAAAGTGCAATCTTTGGAAGTAGTTTTTTTTCCAGCTGTTGCTAATACAACTCATTTACATTTACACGTAGAGAACAGTTCGATTCCCTTCAGTTCGGGTCTTTAAATTTTCTGTACCTGGTTTTAAAAGGTCTTAAAAAGTCTTAAACTGACCTTCACAAAACCTTTAGAAATTGAACCCTGTTCTTCTAAATTTCTTCTAAATTGTCATACAGCAAGGTAATTAAATAATGACAGTTCTTGGCATGCATGTTTATTTTCTGGGTGAACGGTTTCTTTAAAAAGCATATATTTTCTTTGGCATTCCAACATGTGACACTGATAATGGAATACAAAGATGTTTTCAGCCAGAAAATCAGCTACATTTAAATTCTGCCAATTCTTATCTAATTGTTCATATTAAATTGGAGCATTGCTGAAGGCCTCCACACACACACATTGACAGGAATTTGCTGGAGTGAGCGTCTCCTCGCATCCTGCTGTTTCAGAGACGCCGGATTAACATTAGCCCTGGTACCCACACACACACACACACACACACACACATATACACACACAGGTCCAAGTAATTGGTCAGTCCTGTTGAGTTTTTTTCAGAATTATATAACACCCCTGTGTGTTTTTGTGCGAATGAAAGGGCTTCACGAGCCGCATGTAGCCAGCGGTTTCATCCAGACACAAGGGATCACAGTTAAGAACTTCACGGCTTTTCACTTCGACACACTTTACTGCTGAATAGTGACTTTTACAGTATTTAATAATTGCTCATACTGCGCTGTTGTGTAATGTTGTTAGTTCAATGAGCCTCAAACAACATCTACACTAAAAACAAAGTGTTATTGTGTTGAAATACTCAGTGATGGGTTTAAACCGTGCTAATTCTGTAGGGAGTGGTTGGGTTAATGCTTATTCATGCTGAAACTTGACTGTGTGAAACTACTGTTTTGCTCCCTGAAGTATAAGCTCATAATAATTGGTCTATAGACAGGAAAACTATATTTAACTTATTTTGATGTGTTATGTACAGTACTTAAATATAGTGCCTGTCCTGTTTGTGGCTCCTATTTTTGTGCAAGTGACCAAATGTTTACAAGCCTGTTTAGTCGTGCAGATGTTACAGTATGCAACTAAAGCACAGGCTGTGATTTAGTCATTACTTGAATTTTGTTTCTGGCCTAGTGCACTACTTTCCTTTATATTTAATGCATTTTCAGACTCTGCAAAGGATTCCCAGCGTGACAGAACTGTGTTTAGGTGCTGGTATTTACAGATGCAATATTTTAACAAATTAAAAAAAATTTCCTGCCTGTTTGGATTTACATTACATCTCGTCACTTGGTATTATCAAGTGAGTCGTATTTTTATGGATCCATGCTGTGTTTTTTGTCTGTCAAACGGGAATTTTGAACTATTTGGTGCTATAAAATTTGCTTACAGGCTGTTGCATAAAGATTAAAATTTAAAAAAAAAAGTTATGAGTTTATGTGCTTAACATTTTATACAAGAGTTAAAACGAGTAGTTAATACATTTTAGTTCAATATTTGAATTTGAATTTATTGAAAGAATATATTGCCAGCATTAACTGTTTTTGCTCCATTTGGTTAATGAAAATAGTTCCAAACAGTGATCACAGCTGAACAGTTGCGCATCTCTGAACAACACACAGCGGTGTTTCGTTATTAAATGATTCGCATTTTTGAATTTTTGAATCATTTGAGTCAATGATTCAGTGTTCCATTCATAAAGACTTGCTTCATTCTTGAATGAATCAGCTGTCTGAATGAATCGTTTGAAGGCATGCTTCGTTAATTAAGATTGTCACTTGCTGCCACCTACTGGCGGTTTATTTTCATAGTAGCTTATCTTTGCATTTTTTCCAACATTTCATATTTGTAGGCTATATTTAAAAAAAAAACTATTTTAAAACACCAAGCTCTCAATATTATTTATACAATTTATACAAGTATTTGACGAATACAGAGTTCAAAAGAACAGTGTTTATTTGAAATTGAAACCTTTTGTAATGTTATTAATGTCTTAACTTTCACTTTCGATCAGTTAAATGCATCCTCGCTAAATTAAAGTGTTAATTTTTCCAAAATAAATTTAGAAAATAGATCTTTCTTTTTACATGCATGCAGGCAGATTTGGTTGATGGTGTGAATGCAGCTTGATTGAGCACTTGGCTGAAAAGATTCTCACACGAGCTTGGCCCACTCGTACCCGCAAATAGTCTTGCTCCGCAAACACATGGTCATGACTCATAATGCATCCTATAACAAACAAATTACAAGCATAATATGTGAAACTGGCTTCCTTTTTCATTTCGGAGCCATAGAGAAACTCCTGTGCCATTGTTCCAGGCCAGACTCCAGGTGCCTCTGCCAGCCACGTGAACACGCTGCCAATGCAAACACATTCAGCCTCAGAGAAAGACAGGCAGAGCTAATGATTGTGTTGAAGCCTGCGCCGATAAGCCACATCAAGATTCTCAGTGCTGGCAATAAACCGTGGAAAGTCCTTGTTTCCATACACTGGGAAATAACTATTATCAGCATGCAACTGTGTGAAAGGTTCTTAATGTTGTGCTTTTGCCTGGTAACATTTACGGTCAAAAACCACACAAAAAAAGAGGTTGTATCTACGAATTCTTCCCTTTTTTCAAGACTTGTGCCTTATCATGAAAAAATGGATGCATTTATAGATATGCACATTTTTTGACCTTTAAAGATAACACAAGATGCATTTTGCATATTGATGTTGGTCAATTTACATTAGTGTTGGCTCTAGATATTTTTTATTTTTCAGTGGTCAGTTGCTTAATATACAAAATACTTAAAGATATTTCATTTTTTTGCTGTGACAACATTGTTAATTTTTGTTTAGTTAAGATTTTTAATTTAATATTTATATTTTAATTTTATATTAGATTAAGCTAATTAAATAATAGCTAAATTTTAAGATAAAAAAACAAAAATTGTTTTAGTTACCATTAACAACAATTTTGAAAGCTGTGTTGCAACAATCTACGGACTATTGCATATTGTATTTTGATGCTGGTCATTTTACTGCCAGTGTTATTTTAGTATCATTTAAATACTATTTTTATATGTATTTTGAATTACCTTTTACCTTTATATTTTCAGTAATTTTATTTACATTTTTAGTAATTTTATGTGCTTTTGACATTTAAAAAAAAATATTTAAAATAAGTTTTATTTAATTTTTAGTGTTATTTTAGTACTTCAAATACTATAAATATTTTTTACAATTTAAGCTTTTTTTCAGTTGGCTACATTTCTATTTTTTTCATTTATTTTAGGTTTTTCCACTTTATATTTTATTGCAGCTTTATTTCAATTAACTGAAGTGTTTTTTAAATAGTTTCCTTTTTGGTTAAAGTCATCAACACTGATGTTCACATGCCATTTGGCTGTTGTGGTGCAACTGTGTTGCAACTCCACTGACCAGCCGCTTATGAAAATGTCATTTTGCACATTCCCTAATCTGCTTTTCTTGTTTCAATTTTCATGTACAGCCATATCTTAACTCCCTTTCCCGTGCATGAAAGTCTCTATTGTGCCATTTTTCATTGTTCATTGTAAAGCAATGTGTTTATTTGCCCATTTGGAGGTCAAGTCATTCAAAAATCTCAGTATCTCCACACCCCAGATCTGGCACGAATGGGAAAGATGGGCTGTTATAAATCTTGCACGTTTATACCCTTCTTCATTTGTTCGATATAGTTAGATCAGACGAAGCACATTTACAGTAATGCACGTGTTTGTTTGGACTGAGAACACACCACAATGACACCCACACAAACAATAACACACACTGTCCCGTGCGACCCGGTCTCGCTGCGGTTCCTCGCTGTGAAAACAGGACTAGTCATAACAGGAGGGGGTTTCTGTAAAGCACAGCGGAGCAGGAGCTGCTCTCCCATTGAAACGCTTCCCCGCTGAGATTACATGAAAGCGCTGAGAATGTCAGGAAGAGGCTGCTGGTGGCGTTCTGGGCGTCACTACGTAATGGCATTGTGAATGTGCTTCTTAGAAAAGCAGCTTTGAAGTTAGAAAAATAAATCCTAAAGTCTGATCCGCCACAGGTGCTTCGGAAATGCAGCTGTTTTGGCTTAAACAAGGCTATTTTTCAATCTCATATTCGCTTTAGCAGTTTGTTCTGACACACTGAACTGGGAATATCTCCCAGACCACTTTGCATCATAGTTTGCACAGGTTTGGTGTTCAGATGTGTTCAGGTCACGGCGTAAGTGGGGTGAGCTTTTCAGCTTCGAGATCTGTTTCAGTCCTGATCGTATCTGTTATCTGACTTCTTTTGACTCACTTCGTCTGGATCCAGTGGTTAGTTGTGTGATTGTGTGATTCATGCGATTCCTGTTTTTAGCATCAAAGAGTTTCCTCCGAGCTCTCTGAGAACGGTCCAAATGACAACGTGCTGAGAGAACTTTGGAAGTTCAAATCATGAATCTGGACTGGTATCAGTGTTTTGGAAGAACATTCAGTGCAATTTCTAAACTAAAATGGAATGGTACAGGAATCATAAATCATTGTAGATTTAACTTGTTTTTAGCAATCAGAGTAATTTCATAACCGTTGCTACAAACATGTAACAGCACAGAAATCATAAATCTTCGTCGAACTAACTTGTTTTCTACCAAATTAGTGAAGACTTTTTAATTAATTTTGTGCCTATCAAATGGCAAAAAGCCACATTTGTATATATATCTACATGTGTAAATGATATAATTTTAAATGAATAATTTTATAAATTCTAATTTTAAGTTTTTAATACAAAATAATCTGGATTATTGTATTATTTGTGTTATGTATTATTTGCCATTAAAGTGAAATAATTGAACATAAACATAGGCACTTAAGAGGCTTTTGCATCTGAACTCTTCATATACAGTATATATATGTGTGTATATATATATATATATATATATATATATATATATATATATATATACACATACATACATACATATGTACATATATATATATATATATATATATATATATATATATACATATATATATACACACTCACTACCAGTCAAAAGTTTTTAAACAGTAATATTTTTTGAGAATTCTCTTCTGCTCATCAAGACTGCTTTTATTTGATCCAAAATACAGCAAAAATGAATGAATTTGAATATATTTTAAAATGTATTTTATTTATTTGATCAAAGCTACATTTTCAGCAAAAAAGGAAAATTTTAATTGAAGTATAATTAAGATTGTTTTGCATTCTTAATTCTACTGATTCAGTCACACTGGGACGACACAACAATGTTTTTTCAATGTCTTTTGTCAGATTTTGGATGAGATCGGTGAGCATGGGATCCGGATCTACCAGCTTCCCGACGCTGATTCGGACGAGGACGAAGAATTCAAGGAACAGACGCGTGTCCTAAAGGTCAGAGGTCAAAGCGTTTGAGTTCATTATCAGCGCGGCCTGACCGCCTCCTGAAGGCTTTGATTGGAGTTGAAGGAGTGTGTTTGTGTGCAGGCCAGCATCCCGTTCGCAGTGATCGGCTCCAACCAGCTGATAGAGGTGAAGGGGAAGAAGATCCGCGGACGCCTGTACCCGTGGGGGGTGGTGGAGGTGGAAAACCCCGAACACAACGACTTCCTCAAACTGCGCACTATGCTGGTGTGAGTACACACACACACACACTGAGGTGTCTTAACCTCCTGAGTATGAGAAAAGTGAGAGCAAAGACAGAAAAAACGGTTTACATGACAGTTTCCACCCTCTGACCCTTAGAGTTCAACACAATGTTTTCACTGCTGCACCTTCAAGACTTCTAGATATAAATAACCTGTTAAACTCTTCACATGCCAGATGAGTAATGAGTAAAATTGTGGGTTTCCACAAACACTTTATAGTGAGATAACAAACCGGTAAAAGGGTGAATTGTACAAACAATTGTATTTCCGAAATAAAAAACTGTGTGTATATATACATATATCTAATTAATTAATTCATTTATTTATTTATTTTTTTGCATGATGAACATTAAACCTATTTTATGACCATTAATACGGATGCATCTTTGCACGTTTTCACTCCAAATTCTCATTAATATAAGGTAAATGCATGATTTATTTATTCTCAGTGATGACTCTTGTAAGCTATGTGTCTCATTACTGTAATTCATTGAAAAGTGTAATACAATTAAATCAGCTTAAAAATGTAAAATAAAATACAAGATACCACCATGGTGTATAAACACTTCAAATAATAGTTTTTAAATATTATGAATTAGTTTAGGTTTTTTTTGCACTACGTTAATGAGAAATTGAAGAAAATGTCAATATAATAAAACTCTATTGGTGGTAAAAATAGGGTTTAATTTCTTTAAAATCTTACTTTAAAAAAAAAAAAAAAAAAAAATATATATATATATATATATATATATATATATATATATATATATATATATATATATATATATATATATATATATATATTAAAATGTATATAATGTATTTTTGAAATAATATGAATTAGTGTAGGGTAGTCTTTGTCACCTACGTGAATAGAAAATTGAGGAAAATGTGCTTAATTATCTGAATGTAATGGCTCAATGAAAAAACTATTGATGGCAAAATAGGCTTTAATTAATTTGATCAAAAATATAATTTATGTGCATTTATATATTTTAAATAATATTAATAAATGTACAGGTTTCTTGTGCTACATTAATGATAAATTGAGTGAAATGTACTTAATTGTAATAATGATAACGTCTCATTGAAAAAACTTTATATATTTCTTTCCTTTGATTTTGGAGTGAAATATTTAGGCAGTACTTAAGGCAGTTTTTCTGCGATTGTTGGCCTGATTTCTCAATTTGTTCTCTAGTGCCCTCTGCTGATGCTACCTGTGTGTTTCTCTCTCTCTGTGTGTGTGTGTGTGTGTAGAACTCACATGCAGGACCTTCAGGAAGTCACTCAAGATCTCCACTATGAGAACTTCCGTTCAGAAAGACTAAAGCGAGCTGGCAGGTATGTCAAATCAACAAATAAACCCAGTCGCAGATCATCATCCTGTAAATGATCGGATCTGTGAGAGAACGTTTGGTGTGCTCTGTGTTCCCGCAGGGCGGCTGATGAAGATGTGATGGACAAAGACCAGATCCTCATGGAGAAGGAAGCTGAGGTGGGTCACAATGTATATGCATATGAGTTTGGCTATTGAGTAGAAGCTTCTTACTATCTATCTGTATAAATATGTTGTGTTTAATTAGTGTGTGGTATTCTGGCCTGTGGGAATGTATAGCGCAGTCGGGTGTGGACGCAAACAGATCAGTTTACTTCCTGCAGGGCAGAACACACAGAAACACTTGCAATGTAAAGAGTGTTTTTGTTTTTACTGGTTTAATCTACCAAACGTCCCCACAAAGATAGTAAAACCTGAAATCAGCTACATTATGAGAAATAGATTAATAAACGTACTAACCAACGTCTTAATATTTACAAGTGCAAAATGTATGTTTAGAGGATAGAAAATATCATTAGCTCTCTATAAAAACAACAAACATAAGTGAGTTTTAAACATCATCTTCAGTGATGTATTTAGAGGAGCAGTTGTATACAGTATGTTCTCTAATTATCATGATTGTTGTAATTAGAGCTTAATTAGAGACTGCTGGGTAATTGTGTTTATGTTTCACTGTGTTTATGTGTACGTGTCCATCTTGGACCTTCATGAGGTGTTCCAAAGTCACAATGTTAGAGTTTGTGCTTTAAAGTGGGAAAATACACAAACACACATTTAGCTGGATAAATTAATTATGCATTGTTATATTACAGTGATATATAAATCAATACAGTAAAATAAAATACAGTAAGAACAGTAATGTTGTGACATATTATTACAATTTCAGATAGCTGTTTTCTAATACATTTTAAAATGTAATTTATTCCTGTGATGGTAAAGCTGAATTTTCAGCATCATTTATTATCAGTGCTCAGTTACTAATAATGGCTCTCAATGTTGCTGTTTAATATTTATGTGGAAACCAATCTTCGGTGAATGGAAAGTAAGAAAACAGCATTTATTTGAAATAGAAAAAAAAAATCCTTATTGTCACTTATGATCAATTTAATGCTGAATTGCTGAAAAAAAAAATTAATTAGATTTAATAAAATTTTTGAATATTTTAGAATGAATCCCATCCAAAATAAAAGTTTTTGTCTACATAATATATGTATGTGTACTGTGTCTATTTATTATGTTGACTATATATAAATACACACGCATACAGTATATACTTTGAAAATATTTACATTCTATATTTACATTCATGTAATTTATATTATATATAAATATATTTAATATATGAACCTAACATATTTTTTGAAATGTATACATGCATGTGTGTGTATGTATATATACAAAATAAATATACACAGCACACACACATATATTATGTAAACAAAAACTTTTATTTTGGATGTGTTTGACAGCACTATGATATATATTTAAATAGAAAACAGTTATTTTAGATTGTAATGGTTCACAATATTAATCTTTTACAGTATTTTTGATCAGAGAAATACAGCTTTGTGAGACTTCTATTAAAAACATTGAAAAATCATAATTATTCCAAACATTTTACTGGTGTGTGTATATATATATATATATATATATATATATATATATATATATATATATATATATATATATATATATATATATATATATATATATATATATATATATATATATATCTGTGTGTGTGTATAGTGGAAACATGCAGAAACAGTCTCTCTATCTGTTTTTCCTCTCTTGCAGCTGAGACGCATGCAGCAGATGATTGCTCAGATGCAAGCTCAGATGAAGATGAAACCAGGAGACGACTAAGTGTGTGTGTGTGTGTGTGTGTGTGTGTGTGTGTGTGTGTGTGTGTGTCTATTTGTGTGTTGTGGGAACAGGAAGTGCCATCTGACTGGAGGTTTCATTATCCTGCCCATTTCTAAACACTATTTACTTGTCCAGTCCCTCATGTTTATCAGATTAATGGAACGTAATGTTAATGTCATCTAATTCATATAACCACATCACGATCACAGCTCGGCCCATACGAATAACCTCAACACTGAAACAAACGGTCCGTTATCGTGTCATTTAATCAGTCAGGTTAGATGCTGTTCATAATTTATATCACCTGTAGTCAGTCATGGTTTCAGTGACAATGTTCAGCATATGTTCATCTGTAGATTGATCAGGGTTTGTGGTCCGCTGGAGACTAGATGTTTTTCTGTGCCAAACACTCTTTTTAAGCTGCTTGGCTTGTACCAGTCATGCATCAGACTGGCATATGTTTACCTGATCACCTCGTCAATACTTTAAAAAGCATATATATATATATATTACTTTAAATGCGGATGCATGGGATAAAATAAGAGGACGATGCACTGGTAGATGCACCTGGTCAGGTTTACAATTTTAGAAAATGTACCTATTCATAATCATCATACATTCACACAGACATGAATTAATATCAGAGTTAGTTGGACTGGTGTTTGAAAAAAGCACATACAAACTGAAAAGTATCACTAACAAATAAACAGATGCTCTCAAATCATGTTTTTGAATCTGTACGGCGTTGATTTGAGCTGCGTTGGTCAGCACTTCCATCTAGTGGACTATACAGAAACACAACCTAGAACGCACATTAAACTACACTTTGCCAGATTGGATCATGAAAATACTAAGACTACAATTGGACAATCTCTTGACATCCTGTCAATACTGATGCAATATCTGATCATCTTTTTGAAAGGGAAATCAGTTAATAATATTGTTCACCTTTCTCATTTGGAGAGTGTGAATCTAATAAAATGATGGTAAAGTTATGTGTTTATTGTGGATGCACGGTTTCAGCTGTTGGTTTATATTTTGATTCACAGAAATGCCTTAAAACTCCACTTAGAGACATGGTGCACACATTTCTCTTCTTTTACACTTATATTCTTATTGTTTGGGGATTGTTTTCTATCATTTTTTTATTGCTTGATTTTCACTTTATTTACTACTTAATCATTAACATCTATCGCAGTGATCTTTATATTTCTTGTTTAGCAGCTGGAACATTTATAAATGTATGTTTTAAAAGCTCATCTAAACGGTACAAGGTCTAAGAAACGGACTGAAACGCACCATCACTGCCTGCACATCGATGTCCGAGTCATTTTACAGCATTGTAGGGAGCTATTTGCTAATTATTAATGTAATGTCTGCTGTAAACACACTGATTTTGTTTTGTTGTATTGTGGTTCAGCCCTCTTATTTTGACTCTGTTATCTCCTGTTTAGGCCTTTTTTAAAGGATTAACACAGTTGTGCGGTACAGTAATGCTTACTTTCCTGTTTTACATGTTTCTTTTTGTATTTGTTCATGTTGAGAAATAAATAACTTTCTGAGTCATTTGTTTTGAATGCTTTAGTTTCTTGCAAGTATGAAGTCTCAGCAGTGGTTTTGTAATTATCATCCTGTTCTGTTTGTAGACCATATATAATATTTTGCTCAACAATGCTTTTTTCATTCACCATATTTGACTAGTTTTATTGACCCTGCAAATTATATGCCTATTCTGATTTATATATATATATATATATATATATATATATATATATATATATATATAAAACTTTTTCCATTAAATTTTTCAGACCATTTTTCAGTTAAATACTGTAAAATTAATTGACACCAAATATAGTTTTTTTTTATATACTTAAACTTTTCATATTTAGATCTTATTAAAATTAGGTGTTTTTTTAAATTAAAACTGTAAAATTAATTACACACATTATTACTTATTTTTTACTAAATGTAAACATTTGGTTTCTACATAATTTTCAAGTTAAATTTAAAACGTGTTTTTTATTAAATAATGTAAAATGGATTGACAATAAATATAGCTTATGTTTTAACCAAATGTGAACTTTTGATTTTTAGATAATTTTAAAATTAAGTACATTTAAAATGCATTTTGAAATATAAACATTTCGTTTTTAGATAATTTTCGATGTAAATTTTAAATGTGTTTTTATTAAAGAATGTACAATTAATTGACACCAAAAAATAGCTTATTTTTATTAGATTTAAATATATTTTATGTAATTGTAAAATTAGCTACGTTTAAAATGCTGAATTAATAAAGAAAATTCTTTAATAAAAGCCTTGAATATCATTTGTACAAGTACTATAAAACTATAGATGTAAAATGCAAAAAACTACAGATCTAATGCAATTTAATTGTTTTTTTAAATATATTTATCCTAAAATAATTTAATGATTTTCATTTCTGAATATTTTAATCAAGCTGAATGTTATCTTTTTACAATTAAAATTTTTTGTGCCAGTTACATAAAACAGCACTGTTGTAGTCTTGTCAATGAGTGACGTTTCGGCGGGCGTGGTTTCGTCTGCGGCGGCCCCGCCCCTCTACTCCCGGGCTTCCCAGCGGGGCTGAGCGTGAGACAGACGGATCCCGAGCAGAGCAGAGACGGCCTGAAACATGACCACCAACATCCGATATAAGAGCAGGTTTATGAAATCCGGTAATGACGCAGAGCCTGGCGCTGTTTTACTGTGTTTTTACTCTGTTTGACTGATGAAATGCTGATGATTTCTCTCTTCCTGCCTGTGCGTCTCCCGCATCCCGCACCTGCTGATGCTGCTCGTGATGATGATGATGCTCGTATTCAGAGGACAGTGAGGTGAGAAGCGACAAACTTCACCACATTTCGCAATTTTACAGCTTTACGCAGCTTCGGTTTTATACATATTGTGTTTTGAAAACCATGTGTTTGTGTGTTCGTGCTCGTGTTTACGAGGTCACCCACCCTCGACTGACGCACTTTATTTCTCATCATCTTCTCAGCCGTCAGCATTATTATAATGCATCAGTCTTACAGTCTTACGTCTGTTTTCTGTCGTTCTGAGCTCTGATAGAGGATGAGAGGATTCTCTCTGGAGGTGTTGTCATGGTTACAGGAGCCGGAGTGAGTGAGAGGCTCATACAGCAGATGCCTGAAGAAGTCTGAACCCTGTGTGGAGATACATGTTTATAGTATTTGATTTGATGATTCCAGTTAAAGCCGAATAGAGTATTAACTGCTCAGGCAATGAGATCTGCTGCTGATTTGCACCTAAATGTTGTCTCACACTTTCTAGTATCACCCATAAAATGGTTTGGGCAATTTTTATTTATGTGTCGATGTATTAATAGACTTTAGTTCATGTTATGATTCAATTTATGTGGTATTATCATGTTACTGGACACATATCCACAATTAGACATCAATATTTTTGAACCACTGTATATTTTAAATGCATACTTTAGCATTTTAAAAGTTTGGGGTCAGTAAGATTACTTTTTACATTTTTTAATTCTTATTATGATTATTGTTATTATGCAAGGATGCATTAAATTGATTATTTATAATGTTCAAAAGATGTCTATTTCAAATAAGTTCTGTGCAAAGAATTAGTTTCCACAAAAAAAAAAAAAATATGAAGCAGTCCAACTGTTTTCAGCACTGATAATAGTCATTAATGTGACACTGAAGACTGGAGTAATGATGCTGAAGATTCAGCTTTGCATCACAGAAATAAATTATTTTTTAAAATATATTCAAATAGAAATCTTGTTATTTTAAATTGTAAAAATATTTCACTATATCAGTTTTTACTGTATTTTTGTTCAAATAATACAGCCTTGGAGAGCAGAAAACTTACAGACCCTAAACCTTTAAACAATATCTGCTAAAAGTTATATTTATATTTGCATATAGATGTAATGCACGTATGTAATTGCTATAAATTTCAGAAACAGTTACAATGAAACGGCAAGCAACTTTTTTTTTATTTATAACTTTAAAAAATCGTTTTGTACCATATAAAAGCATCTTTTAAATAATACAGCAACACTTGTTTTACTGTACAGACTGAAGAAATGTCACACAGCCTCCAGCACTTGACCCATGAACATGAACACAGACACATTTACGCACGCATGTAGTTACTAGAGAGCTCATCCTACGCAAAAGCAGAAATGCAACAATTCACACCCCCACATGCACACATTCTGTCAGTGCTTCAAGATCTTTCTCTCTCTCACTGTATATTCTTCTCTTCCTTCCCTCTCCTCTCGTCGTCTTCTGGTGTCTTTCTCTCTCTCTCTGCATTGAGGCTTAATAACTTAATGGTGTGGAAGGCTGGCTGCCATTTCAGACATGTTTTATTTATCTCTGAAAGAGTCACTGCATTGAAATAAGATTGTGTGTAAGTGTGTGTTTGTATAGAATAAGCTGTCTGCAGCTAACTGCACAGTGTGACAGATGGCAGAATTGAAGTTTCCTTTGATCATGAAGTCAAATGGCTGTGCAGTTGCTCAAATGCCACAGCAAGAAACATCCATCTCAGTATCTACAGTATGAGAGAGGACATTGTTCTGTAAGTGCTCCAGTCAAATACAACAGCGCCCAATGAGTTTAGGTTCACTTTTATTTGGATTGACTTTCGATGTAAGCATTAACAAAAAATAAATAAAAAAGTCAACTCAGTCATCATATCTACTCTAATGGCATTCTTATGAATTGCAATGAATGCAGGTAGTGACCCTGAAGACTGGAGTAATGATGCTGAAAATTCAGCTTTGCATCACAGGAATAAATTACAACTTAAATTATATTCAAATAAAAACACTTATTTTAAATTGTAATAATATTTCACTATTTTACTGTTTTTACTGAACTAAATAAATGCAACCTTGATGAGCAGAAGAGACTAGTAGCATATACTCAATACAGTGTTCCTTAAATATTATCCCTGAATTGTGAAGTACTGTGAAAGGTTGTTGGTTTAAACCTCAGAAGGGACGATCTATCACCATTGAGCCCCTGAGCTAAACACTTAACCTCATGCGACTCCAGAGGAGCCATCTCTGTGATAAGTGGATACAAGCTGCAGTGCAGGTGCAGTGAACCATTCAAACACATGCCCGCAGTGTTACTAACAAACTGCTGAAGCAGTAAAGCTGACATGGTCTGAAAGTGAGAGGAAAGCAGTTGCCCTCTGGGAACACCGTTCTATCTATCTGCACTATCAGGTCTGTTTGTGCTTGACCCAGCACAGCTGCCATAGAGGCCTGAGGATGTTTAGTGAGCTCATTCATTCACTGCTCATCCTCAGACATCTCTCCACCCGTCATATGATCATGACATCATCAGGGTGTTCCACACCCATGGTCACTCACTCGGTGTAATGTGAGACGCACATGTGACATTAATGGATGACATCACTCGTCCCACCTCACTGAATAGCAGGAGGACATCACTGTCTGAGATGAGCAGGATATCTGCACCATCTGACCAAGACTTGCTGGAAGAAGAGATTGTATTATCTCAATGTACCGTTCTGGTTAAGTAAATACATTTGTGAAAATACAATGAAAAACACAATACAACATGTACACAACCAGGGTGTTGCTATGCGGTTGCTTAGATATTCTGAATAAATGACTTTTTTTTTTTGCTTTGCCGTTTGGTTGCTAGGGTGTTCTGGGTTGTTGCCAGGGTGGTGCTATGTAGTTGATAATGTATTCTCAATGGCTTTGTGTGCATGGCTATGCAGTTGCGGTGAACTTTACTGTTAGTTGCAGTAGCTGTTCTTCTTAGTGTGTTGCTATGTGATTGCTTGGGTGTTCTGGGTGGTTGCCAGGGAGTTGCTATGCAGTTGCTAAGCTATTATTCTGAATATCTTTCTTTGCATTGTTGATATGTGGTTTCTAGGGTATTGTGAGTGGTTGCCAGGGTGTTGCCATTCAGTTGCTAAAGTCTTCTGAATGCCTTTCTGTGGTTTCTAGGGTATTCTGGGTGGCTGACAGGGTGTTGCTATGCTATTCCTAAAGTATTCTGAAAGCCTGTCTGTGTGTTGCTATGTTGTTGGGTGTTCTGTTTGGTTGGCAGGGTATTGCTAAGCAGTTTCTAAAGTGTTCTGAATGCCTTTCTGTGGTTTCTAGGGTATACTGGGGGGTTGCCAGGGTGTTGCTATGCAGTTGCTAAAATATTTTGAATGACTTTATTTGCATTGTTGATATGTGGTTTCTAGGGTGTTCTGGATGGTTGCCAGGTTCTTGCTAAATGGTGGATAAAGTGTTCTGAATGCTTTTCTGTGGTTTCTAGGGTATTCTAGATTGTTTTGGTGGTTGCCAGGGAATTGTTTGGGCAGTTGCTAAGGGGTTGTGAGTTTGTCATCAAACTATGTGAAATGAAAGTTGTTTGCTCCGTGTCTTTTGATATGTTTGAAGATGTGTTTCTTTGATACGCTGATCATTTTAGAGTTCCTTAAACAACTCAAACTGATTAAAAACAATACAGATATGGGCCTGTGTCTGGTGAGGGTCGCTCCAGGTGGCACTCAGGGATGGCAGCTGGACAGTGAGAGGGTGTTGTTCTGTGTTAGGAGGGGCGACTAAGGCTATTGTATCACTGAAGGACATCTGTTCTGCTCCATTCAGCAGACCCCCTCTGGACCCCCCACCCCCCACCAGCACACTCATCATCTATATGCATGACCAGACCCCCACCAACGCCATAATGGGGTGAATCATGCTTAATATGAAGATGTTTATTAGTGCTGTTTGCTCAGACGTCACTAATACGTTGCTCATAAAAGGGTTAGTGATCTGAATGAACCCCAAACCTTTAACTCAAACCCTAACAGAGCTGCACAGGCAAGTGTTTCATTCAATAAATCTGGTTTGAAGATGTGCAGTCACACATGTATTCACAGAGTCTGACAGACTTCGATATGAGCACATGTATGTCATATTACACATTAGACGGGAATTTTATGACACATTCAGTAATGAGGCTTTTAATGCATTTAAGCTTACATTCATGAACTCTTGTGGTTCATTACTGACCTATTATCTAATTATAATGTAAATTGATTCCATTTTCATGTTATATAAGAGAGAGTCACTGAACTGTATCATAAAAACAATTAGCTGTGATATCAGGTGTCAGGATGAAACAATGACATTATGAAACTGTGTGTATATGTAAACGATTTAACTGCTCCTGCAAGAAGAGAAAAATCCTTGAGTGATTCTGTTTCATAACACTAGCGCCCCCTGGTGGAATTATATATATATATATATATATAGAGAGAGAGAGAGAGAGAGAGAGAGAGTCTGTTTTGCTTATAAATGCTGCATTTATTTAAAACAAACAAATCCAGTAAAATCAGTAATAATATGAAATATTATTACAATTTAAAATAACTGTTTTCATATTTGAATATATTTTAAAATGTAATTTATTCCTGTGATGCGCAGCTGAATTTTCAGCATCATTACTCCAGTCTTCAGTGTCACATTGTCTTTCAGAAATTATTCTAATATGATGATGTACTGCTCAAGAAACATTTCTGATTATTATCAATGTTGAAAACAGTGCTTCATATTTTGTCGAAACTGTGAAACATTATTTACATTTTTTTTTTTTTTTGATGAATAGAAAGTTCAAAACAACAGCAGCTATTTGAAATAGAAATCTTTGTAACATACTAAATGTTTCACTGTCACTTTTGATCAAATTAATCCGTTCTCGCTAAATAAAATGATTAATTTCATTAAAAAAAGCAATCTTACTGACCCCATGCATCATCATATACCTGAAAATAACGCTCTAGTAAAGGTCAAGCTGCTGTGCTGTAGTATGTAGACAAGCTGTGCCAGTCTGGCAAGGTCTGCTGGGAAGGGTGTGGCTGCTGTCTTACTAAATGTGTCTTGCTCCCTAAAACACACACACACACACACACACACACACACACACACACACACACACACACAGAGAAATCCCTGCACCTCAGAGCCGGCTGTGGAGAAAAAAATAGTGGGGGAGGAATGAACAACTAAACGAATGAGTGTTTTTATTCCCGTTTTCAGCTTCCCCCCTCCTTTCCTGTCTAAAATTGCTTCCATGCTTTTTTTTCCTTTACGTCTTTTCGCTCTCCTGCTCACTCTCTCTCACTCACTACCGTCTTTTGTCAGTCTTTCATTCAGTCATGTGGGGATTCCTCTGGCTGCCTGTCTGAACACGGCGCGCTGGGATGTGTCATGGGCAAGAGACAGACAGAAAACAGAGAAAGGGAAATCAGCGAGGGTATATAGAGACAGAGAGTGATAAAGTGAGGGTCACGCAGGTTTAAAGAGGGACAGCACACATTTCTGAGACGTCTGGTTCAGGATGGACACCATGATGCTGCAGGAGAAACTGGTGGAGAAACTTCTGTGTCCCCGAACCAGAACCACCAGACAGAAGGTTCGCTTCTATCTATCTATCTATCTATCTATCTATCTATCTATCTATCTATCTAAATATCTAAATATCTAACTATCTATCTACTGTATCTATCTATCTATCTATATATATATATATATATATATATATATATATATATATATATATATATATATATATATATATATAACTATCTATCTATCTATCTATCTAAACTATAAGTTAGAAAAGCTGCTTCAAATTAGTTTATTAGGTGTTATTGTTAAAAGCATGATGCATGATGCATGATGATATTGTGTAAATTTTGTTTGTGTTAGTGGTGTTTAAGATACTTTCTTAAACACCACTTTAAACTGACTATTAAACTAGCAACCACTTAGCAACACCCTAGCAACCACCCTAGCAGCCTCATAGTAACATGCTTAAATCCTTCAGGATAGTTTATCAACTGCAGAGCAACGCCCTTAAAAAAAGGTAATTGTTTTTGTCTCACCTTTTGGACTTTTTTTCTCAGAATTTGGAGTTGATATATCACTTTTTTGGACTTTTTTAAAATTTTGAGATAACTCAATATTGCAAGATATAAGCTCAGAGTTGCGAGAAAGTCAGAATAGTGCAATAGAAATGCAGAATTGCAAGAAACATCAGAATTGCAAGATGAAAACTCAAAATTGCAAGAAAAACTTTTCTTTTTTTTCCCAGAATTGGGAAAAACCAAGTCTAAATTGTGAAATATAGACTCAGAAATGTGAGGGGAAAAGTCAGATTTATGAGATATATTTAATCCGTTGCAGAAACAAGCTTCCATAATAATGATGTGTTAAAACACATAATAAACAAGCAATTTTTAAAAGTTAATTAAATATGTTTTTAGCTTTTATTTATGAAAAGATATTACAATGTGCATTATGAATACCTTTAAAATGCATTATACATAAAGACTACAGGTAAAGTGTTACCACGTTTTCTTCAGAAAATGTAAAAATCTAGTTGATGTTTTGCACACATGCATCTTTATCCCTCTTCTCTCACACACACTGTGCCAGGGTTTCTCTTTTCTAGGATGATGGACAGCGGAAACACACATGACGTGTTGTGAGATGCTCTGGCAGTCAGATGAGTTGAGTTTGGCCCAAGTTTGAGTGTGATAAAAAGGCCTTTTCAGCTTATGTAAATAAGGCTTCTGTGTGAGTGTAGATGGTCAGTCGGTTTGGCCTGGACACTGAGCTGGGTTTAATAGTGAGTTAGCTTCCCGTCAATAATTTCTGTGTTCTCAGTGTCAGTTTGAGTGGTTATGACTGCTGAGCGGTTTCCGGCACAGTTGGTGGATCTGCAGGAGACTCAACACTACTGAGCTTTTCATTCTCTGCTATTTTTGTGCCAGTCTGACGATTCACATACGTTCGGTCTTAAAGGGACAGTTCACCCAGTGATTCATCCTTCAAAACCTGTATAACCTTCTTTCTTCCATAAAATGCATAAAGGTTATACAGAACGTTAATGTTTTGACTCGTGTCTTTCAGGACAAGCAGTATGTTGGCTTCGCTACGCTTCCTAATCAGGTCCACAGGAAGTCTGTGAAGAAGGGCTTTGACTTCACTCTGATGGTGGCGGGTATGTCAGAAATCATCACTATATTTGTCACTGACTTCATGCCTGTCTTTGTCATTAACAAGAGCATTTTGTTTGTTTTTAGGTGAATCTGGATTGGGAAAGTCTACTCTAGTGAACAGCCTCTTCCTCACAGATCTCTATAAAGACAGAAAATTACTAAATGCTGAAGGTAAGAATTGTCTTAAAGAAACAGTACACCCAAAATAACAGTTCTGTTATTGTTATATAAGAATGCAATATACACTGCTGTTTAAAAATTGGGGTCTTTTGGGTTTGGATTATTTTTTTTTGTTATTTTTTTTTTTTTTGAAAGAAATTAATACTTTTATCCAGCACAAATTCATTAAAGACATTTATAATGTAACAAAAGAATCTATTTCAGATCATTTCTGTGCTTTTGAACTTTCTGTTCATCTAAGAATTATAAAAAAAAATTATGTATCTGTGTGTCTACAAAAATATACGGAGCCCCGCACATGACATGCAAGAAAAAATAAATAAATTGTGCGCACGATTTACTAATTCGTTCCCTCAATGTACTAAAACGTGCACATGATTACTATTGCGTTCCTTCGATATACTATTGTGTTCACTCGATTTGCTAAATCGTGTGCACGATTTAGCAAATCGAGGGAACAAATTAGTAAATCATGCGCAGAATTTAGCCTACTATTTTTTCCTGTATGCCATGTGCGGGGCTCCGTAAAAATATGAAGTGTTTTCAACATTAATAATAATCATACATTTTTCTTTAGCAGCAAATCAGCATATTAGAATGATTTCTGAAGATCATGTGACACTGAAGACTGGAGTAATGATGCTGAAAATTCAGCTTTGACCACAGAAATAAATGACATTTTACTATATATTCACATAGAAAACAGTTATTTTAAATTGTCATAATATTTCACAGTATTACTGTTTATACTGTATTTTGATTAAATAATGTCGATGCAGGCTTGGTGAGTAGACTAATTAACAAGACCCCCAAGCTTTTTAACAGTAGTGTAGCATATGCATAAGTGTACACCTCTTCTACAGGTTTGTTAGTTTGAGTGTTATATTGTGTGTTTCCTGTAACAGAGCGTATTAATCAGACAGTAGAGATCACCAAACACACGGTCGACATCGAGGAGAAAGGAGTCAAACTCAAACTCACCATTGTGGACACGCCGGGGTTTGGAGACGCAGTCAATAACAATGAATGGTGAGAATTCAGATGTTCCCAGCATCCCATGAGCACAATTACAAATCTGATAGTTACGGTCGTAGATGCTGATCGCTCAATACAGCATTTTATGAAAGCAAAAAGACCTTTAGTCATGTCTGTATTCACAATATAGCAGCCATGAGAGCCTCAGTGGTTTCCCAGACTGAGGTTCATGAGTTGACGCAAAGCTAAAAGTTAAAGAAATTCATTAAAAAAAAGTTATTGAAATAAAATACATAAAACCAATCCAAATAAAATACTTATTTTATTTATTGGCCTGCATGTCATGTGACCATTAACTATTATTAGAGAACTGAACCTTGCACATGCAAATGTGTTGTTAAGTTATTGAAATATTAACTTCTTAGAGTCACTTAAAGTAAGTATTTTAGGTCAAATTAGTTCATCTGAAAGAAAAGCCTTAGTATGTTATTGTGTGCAGTTCTGTCTCTCTGAAGAGTGTGTGTTTGTGTGTGTGTTTGCAGTTGGAAGCCCATCACAGACTACATCGACCAGCAGTTTGAGCAGTACTTCAGAGACGAGAGTGGACTGAACAGAAAGAACATACTAGACAACAGAGTGCACTGCTGCCTGTACTTCATCCCACCGTTTGGACACGGGTACGAGCGGGTGTCACGGGTCTGTCTTATATGGGTCAGGTTCATATGCGTCATCTTCAAATTTGCATAAACAGCGTCTGACCAAGATGTAGATGAGTTGTTTCATCAGTTCATCAGAACAGATTTGGAGAAATGTGTCATTGCATCACTTGCTCACCAATGGATCCTCTGCAGTGAATGGGTGCCGTCAGAATGAGAGGCCAAACAGCTGATAAAAACATCACAATAATCCACAAGCAATCCAGTCCATCAGTTAATGTCTTGTGAAGCAAAAAACCATGTTTGTAACATGCAAACAAATCCATGTTTTAACTTCAAACTGTTGCTGAACTGTACTGATTCTCATCTGAATCAGGAGAGAAATCTGCACCGTTTACAAGCCAAAACAGATCTAAACAAATGGATGGGTGGATTTTGATGTGAAGGACAACAGGAGATGGACTTTTTCACTGCTTTACTATGGATTATGGACTCATATTTTGGCTAGAAGCAACGACTCAAAGTTGAAAACATCTTAATAATGGCTTCGTTTCTTACAAACGCACAGATTTTCACTTCACAAGACATTATCTGATGTACTGGAGTGGTGTGGATTACTTGTGGATTATTGTGATGTTTTTATCAGCTGTTTGGACTCTCATGCTGACGGCACCCATTCACTGCAGAGCATCCATTGCTGAGCAAGTGATCTGATGAAGAAACAAATTTTCAAAGTCAAAATCAAAGATTTTGATTTTTGGTGAAATATTCCTTTAACAAACTGACTCGAAGGTGTGAATTCAGGACTTCATAACATATAAACTTATTTGACTTGCAGGTCGTGCATCATGAAAAGCAATTAATGCAAAAAGTATTCCATGCGTAATAGAAGTGAATATAATTAGAGATGGAGTTAGCATCAGATATTCAGAGACTGTTATTTCTGCTGTGCAGTTTGCGGCCGGTGGACGTGGAGTTCATGAAGGCTCTGCATGAGAAAGTGAACATCGTTCCTCTGATCTCCAAAGCGGACTGTCTCACTCCTAACGAGGTCAAAAAGCTCAAGGACAGGGTGAGTGGACACTATCTGGTCTGATCTCAACAGGTAATCTGATTCTTTTTTGAAAGTGTGCTCCTGATGGAAGCAGTTATTTTATACTAGACTTAATGCATCTGATTCAAGCCGGCTGTTTCCTGCACATTTGCGGGTTGTGCAACATGATAGTTGTGTTCATAGTGTGCATCTGTGGTCCTGCAGGTGCGAGACGAGATCGAGCACTTCGGGATTAAAGTGTATCAGTTTCCCGAGTGTGACTCTGATGAAGAAGAGGAGTTCAAACAGATGGACAAAGAGCTGAAGGTCTGAAAGTCTGAAATCTCCACTCAGACTAAATCATTGAAATCATTTCACTCCATTTAAATTGATTTTACCCTCACGATGGATTTTTTACTGCTGCCAACAGCTGGAGGAGTGAAGCTGATAAACTGCTGTTATGTGCAGATGTTTTTCATGAGGCAGATTAAAGTGCTGCTGCACATAAATATGTGTGTATACTGAATATTGAATGATTTATGTGTCGTGTGTGTGTGCTGTAGGAGTGCACTCCGTTTGCTGTCATTGGCAGTAATACAGTGGTGGAGGCCAGAGGTCAAAGGGTCAGAGGTCGTCTTTACCCCTGGGGTATCGTGGAAGGTCAGAAACACTCTAAACAAGTACAACAAAAAGGGGATTAATGCTTGGCAAATATACTGTACATATTTATACTATGTTGAAATCACTATGTCAGAGGTGCCATGATGATAAACAATATCATATCAAGACTGTGATAAATGTGATTTATGATGATAACGATGATAAGCTCTGGACATTTTTACTCTGATTCACTTCAGAAGCTTTTCATAGTTTCATCTGAGAAAATACTACAAGCAACTACACACCGAAACTCAAAGACCTTTGACAAACTGCCAAAATAAAAGTTAATTTTCACTTAATTAAATTATGACAGAAATATACTACTATTGTTTATTAAAGTATTTCTAAAAGTAATAATAATAATTATAATGTTTTTAAGGAATATCATACAACAAAAAGATATTTTTTCATCCATGTTTTAATGTATGCAGCCTCATCTTATTTGATTAAAAAAATGCATACAAATGTTTTGTTGCAAAGTTTTTTGATGATAATTTTGTAGAATATCATAAAACAGATAATACAGAAAAAAATTAAACGGAAATACAGAATTTAGGGGAAATAAAATGTATTTCTTGTGGCCCTAAATTAAAAAGTAGCAACTGTGTAGAGTTTAATTGTGAAAAAAGAAAATAAGTTTATATTCATACTCAAGGTCTAACAAACATGGAGAGCTTTCCTTCCCCATTAATGGTAAAAAAATATATATACAGTATATTGTGATAATTATCAATATCATATGTTATGGGGAAAAAAATTTTGATAATGTTTTTGGCTATATCACAAATCCATATACTGAAGTGTGCATGCTTTTTAGGCCAATATTGCCCAGAACATACATAGTTTGTCCCAATACTAGTCTACTGCAAGAGTTTCTGGCCATTAAAGTGTGCACTTCACAGTACATACTGCTCATATGTAGTAGTGGTGTAACAGCATGCAGTGTTCCAGGGAACATATGACGTTGTTATGGGTTGGTAAGGGAGGAACTCAAGTGCAGACAGGATTCTCAACACAAAGGGTTTAATGATGACAAAAGGGGAAAACAAAACCCACGAGGGGGAAAACAATAGCTAGGGTAAGGACTAAATAACCAAACAAGACAGGGCTGACCAGATAAAGACACTAAACACTAACTATAAACAAACACTCACGGTATTACAAAGACTTCTTCAGGGATGACAAGGATAAACTCACGAGGCTGACAGGTAGCAACATATATGAGGAACAGTTTGAGGAAACAATCACAATGAACCGACAAAAGACAGAGCACACTAGGAGATCTAAATAGGGGAACTAATCAAGACACGACAGGTGGCACAGATAGGACAATCACGACAAGACTAGGATAACAAGGGGGGCGGGGCAAGGGAACGAGACAACACAAGCACATGGCCCAAAGACAAGGCCATGTGCTTGTACACAAAACACGGGTCTGTCATGATCCTGCCTCTAGACTAGAGAAAAGTCAGGACATGATGGCAGGACCATGACAGACGTGATCTTCACATTAAATTGTCTTTCAAATGAATAAAAGTAAATGCAGTGTGTGTGTTCGTGAATGTCAACTCTGATGCATTTCTTTGTGTGTGTTGTTCAGTGGAGAATCAGTCTCACTGTGACTTTGTGAAACTGAGGAACATGCTGATTCGCTCTCACATGCACGACCTGAAAGACGTGACGTGTGACGTACACTACGAAAACTACAGAGCCCACTGCATCCAGGAGATGACCAGGTGTGTGACATTCAGGAGAAGATAAAAACACAGTCAGCTTCGTTTTCAGTCTTCAGGCGGTGTAAATGACATGCTGTTTGTGTGTGTGTGTGTGTGTTTCAGTAAACTGGCGCAGGATAACCGTACAGACAGTCCACTACCCATCCTGCCTCTGCCCACACCTGACGTGGAGACGGAGAGACTCATCAAGATGAAGGATGAAGAGGTACAGAACAATCATCACTGATATTAAACCAGCACTCAGATGTGTGCTATAGATTTCTATATAGCTATTAGGACACTAGTGCTATTTTACTAACACTGAGGTTCTTATTATAATTTTTATTGTTGAATTAGTTTTAATTTGTATATTTTTCATTTTCAATTTAGTTTTAGTTAGTATTAGTCATTTTGTTGTGTGTTTTTGTCATTTTCATTAGTTTTCATTATGTCTATATTATATTATATTATATATATACAGTACAGGTCAAAAGTTTGGAAACATTAATATTTTTAATGTTTTTGAAAGAAGTTTCTTCTGCTCATCAAGCCTGCATTTATTTGATCAAAAATACAGAATAAAACGTAATATTGTGATATATTATTACAATTTAAAATAATTGTTTTTAAATTTATTATACTTTAAATTATCATTTATTTCTGTGATGCAAAGCTGAATTTTTAGGATCATTATCACATGATCCTTTAGAAATCATTCTAATATGACGATTCATTATCAAAGTTGGAAACAGTTCTGCTGCTTAATATTTTTTCAGAACATGTGATACTTTTTTAGGATACTTTGATGAATAAAAAGTAAAAAAAAAAAAAAAAAAAAAAAAAAAGCTATGTTTTTAAAATATAAATATTTTGTAATAACAATATACACTACTGGTCAGTAATTTGGGGTCAGTAATTTTTTTTCTTTCTTTTTTTTAAATAAAATCAATACTTTTATTCAGTTGTGCAGTTCTTTTTAACCTTTTATTCATCAAATATATTAGACAGCAGAACTGTTTCCAACACTCATAATAAATCAGAATATTAGAATGATTTCTAAATGATCATGTGATAGACTGGATGTTACATGTGACACTGAAGGCTGGAGTAATGATGCTGAAAATTCAGCTTTGCATCACAGGAATAAATTAATTTTTTAAAGTATATTCAAATAGAAAACTATTATTTTAAGTTGTAATAATATTTCACAATATTACTGTTTTTTCTGTATTTTTGATCAAATAAATGCAGGCTTGATGAGCAGAAGAGACTTCTTTCAAAAACATTAAAAATAGTAATGTTTCCAAACTTTTGACCTGTACTGTATATATGTATAAATATATATATAATATTATTTTTGTTTCAGTTAAAATAAATAAAAATTACAACATTGTTATAGATACTTTGGATGATTTAATTGCCAGTAATTATCATGCTCATTATTGCCAGTATTAGAAATCTATACTTTTTGTGTCTTTTCATGTTTATCTTCCAATTTAGCCATTTTTTCCTTCATTTTCGCTTCATATTCTTCAAACAAGGAAAAACATAAGCAATTTATTGTAAAGTAGCCACACTGCAATATAAAATTTAGATTTAAAAAATGTAGTAAAGCAGAGCAGTACACAGCTAGAGAAGTGAAATATTAAAATTACACTAATGTTCAAAAATTTGGGGTAAAAAAAAATACAAAAACAGTAAAAAATGCTGTAAATATATGTATAGAGAGAGAGTGTCTGTTTTGCTTATAAAGGCTGCATTTATTTGAAAAAAAAAATCCAGTAAAATCAGTAATAATATGAAATATTTTTACAATTTAAAATAACTGTTTTCTAAGTGAATATATTTTAGAATCTAATTTATTCCTGTGATTCAAAGCTGAATTTTCAGCATCCTTCCTCCAGTCTTCAGTGTCACATGATCTTCAGAAATCATTCTAATATGCTGATTTGATGCTCAAGAAACATTTATGATTATTATCAATGTAAAAAACAGTTGTGCTGCTCCATATTTTTGTGAAAGTTATGGTACATTTTATTTTTTTAAGATTCTTTTATGAAAATAAAATATAGAAAACAGCATTTATTATAAATATAAATATTTTGCAACATTATGAATATTCACTTTTGATCAATTTAATGCATTCTTGCTAAATAAAAATAATAGTAATAAAAACCTAAGTTGTAATGACGTTTTCCTGGCTGTGTGTTGTTTTGTCTGTGCAGCTGAAGAGAATGCAGGAGATGCTGGAAAAGATGCAACAACAGATGCACGAGAAAGACCAGTGATGCTGACACACACACACACACTATGGCCCTCACAGCAGCCCTCAGATGTGAATGCATTTAAATGATACTGTACAAATATCATATCTACAGCTCTGTTCATCTGCTCGGTGCTTCTGTCTGCCTGCATCAAAAACGTGATTCATCATGAACATACATAAACCAGTCTAACGTCAATTCTCTTCTGAAGGTATCTCATTTATATTGACTTTTGATTTGCTCAGTAAGACGAATGTGCAGGGGTTGATTGACGTGTGTGTGTGTGTGTGTGTGTGTGTGTATTGGAGAGACAGTCATGTCCTTTTGCTATGAATTTGTTGGGTTCGATGGCGGTTTTGATTTTTGTAGTGAATGTGAACATACAGTGCGGCTCCAATAACTGTTACCAAGAAACATCCTCAGTTCAGGCGGCTGGCTTTTGCTCGTTTTATAACAATAATATTCAGAATAAAAAATCTATTCCATTATTATGAGTGTTAATGGCCTTTAATAATTTATATTATGTCAACTGTTTATGTAAATCTTGAAGTAAAGCTTGCTAATAAATGTGAATAATTTATCAGTTGTCGTTGTTGTTTGTTCACTATACTTTCATATCCGTATGATTGATCAGCAAGATATATAGTTTCGAAGATATTTTGCTCCATCATATTTACTGAAAGAAACTCACTACGTGTTTATTGCTAATTCTGAGATGCTTATTCCAAAAATAGTGACTTTTAGTTTTGTAATGTGTTATATATATTACATTTCCATGGATTAAATATATTGTCATATGGTTGCTACATATAATACCATATATAAAAGCATCCTATATATTAATGCATATTTTACTATATTTATTTATTGACAAAATTTGAATAAAAAAAATCGAATGTACTGTAGTTCTCCTTTTCATTGGTATTTTTGAATGAACATTGGGCCTTTTTGGCAAATCAGCAGAATGTTTTTTCTTTGTAATTCTTCTATTGTTTATATGCACAAAGTGAACTGTGGTGTAGTTTTGCTGTCTGTTTCAGATACTGGATGACTCGGGTGCTCTTCATTCACTGTCCAATGCAAAGGAAAAGCGCTTCTGATGTCCCAGTATCAGAGCGTGAAAGTGCGGCCCACTTCCTGTCACATATTGCTCTGAGGGGGCGGCGTTTGTGTTTAAGGTAGTTTTATCAGTGTGACCCAGCTGTGCTGGATGCCGTTCCTTCAGACTGATACTGACACACAGACACACTGGTGACGCTGGTAAGAACTTCACTTTTCAGTTCATCTCACATCTAAACATATTACACAATATATGCATTAGTTCTGTAACTTAAATATGACTTATTCTCAATGTATTTAGCTGGTAATTAAATATTATTTAAATGTTATTCATGCAATATTGCTAATGTGTTCTGCTCTCCACCCACTGGGACCCACAAACACACGCTCGTATTTTGTGAATCATACGCGCTGCTGGTTAAAATGAGATATTTGATCAAAACAAAAAGAAAATAAGACACGGTTTTTATTTTATATTTTAGTTTATTTTTCCGGTTGTCATAATTTGAGAAATAAATAACTTTTTTTGTGATTAAAATAAAAAAATAAAATATAAATAAATAAATAGTCCTATATACAAAGATCTTTATTGCAAACACAAGGATTTTTTCTTGGGAAAGCTTCTGGAACACATACAAATATAACAAGAAACATAATAAAATTAAAGTATTAAATATAAAATTGTACAAAACATATGTTAGGCTAAGAGAGAGAATAAACATTTATATAATTTTATAATTAACAATAATAAAATAAAATAAGATACCGTGGTGACATATAGATACCACTGTATATTCATGTACCATTGCTTTTAGTATTAAAAAAAATAAAAATGTAAAAAACACCATGACATCATTATTGTAAATGCCAAAAACATGATATTGCAGTGTATTTGTTTATCAGCATTAATTATATATAAATTATAATTATAAAGTAATTGTAATATTAATTTCTTTATTAACATTTAATTAGATTTTGTTGCAATTTTGCAAATCAATTTCAATCTTAAAATGCATGTATTGTGTTTTTCCTCTACTCTGAGACTATGAAATGTTTGTATCAACCCGTACTTTTTTTATTTTTTATCTCTGTCTTTCTTGCTTCCTTTGCTTCCTCCTGAAATTCCAGATAAGTGTAAACATCTCTGTCTATTCAGTTTAATACTCCGTACATATCTGGCACTGAAAGCATCTGGATGTGACTGCATGCATTGTTGTGATGAAGAGCAGGAACATGATGGTGATTTGTCGTCTGTCTGCAGTGTGTGTGCTGGTGGCATGCGGTGTGTTGCGCTCGTGTTGAAGGTGGTGCTGTCAGTGCTGGGCAGTGAGATGATCGTGGCTCAGCTCTGGTGTCCGGAGGTGTGCTCCTGTGCGGCCGGTGTGGTGGACTGCAGTAAACGTGGCCTCACCATGGCCAGCCTGCCCTCGTCCTTCCCTCCACACACCACCGCACTCCAGCTGAACGATAACTACCTGACGGCTCTGCCCCACGGCCTGCTGGACTCACTGCCTGCCCTGCGCCGGGCCGCGCTCCACGGAAACCCGTGGTCATGTGACTGCAGCATCCTTTATCTGAGAGGATGGCTGCTGAAACAGAGCAACCCCGCTTCCATACAGTGAGTGCGTGCATGAAAGATTAAAGATGGGATTGAAATTTTGGATGGTCTTTCTCTTTCAGATTAGCAGGGGGAAAAAACAATGAGTTTATTGTATTACCTATTTGCATCTTTAATGTTTAATAAAATACATATTTCTCAGAATGTTTTTTTTTCTGTTGCACTGAGGCAGAGACTTTCATCTTTCAGATCTTCTTCACATTATCTGTATTTAATCAATATTCTTATTTATTTTAGATTAATAATCTAAAAAAATTATTTGATTTTTCTTTTGTTTAAAAGAAAATTAAAGTATATATAACTGCCTATTATTAAATAAAATAAAATATAATATAATAAAATAAAAAATGTAAAATTTTCTGATTTATGGAGTGACAAAAGAGAAAAACTTTTTTTCTGTAAAAAAAAAACTTAAAAAAATGTTACTTGAAATAAAATTAACTAAAAAATTAACTAATTAATTAAAAATAAAAAATGTATTTCTGACTTATGGAGTGACAAAAAGAGATGTACAAAAACTTCTGTTAAAAAACCTTAAAAGTTAAAAAAAAAATTTTTGAAATAAAATTAACTTTTATTACCGTTTATAAAGAATAAACCGAAATAAAACATAAACATAATTTTTATTTCAGCTTGTTACCAAGGCAACATTTTATTTTCATTATTTAAATTTCTCATTTTCATTTAGTTTAACTTGATGTACCAAAATAACTAAAACTAGAAATAAAATTCAAATAATAATAATAAAAACTATACAGACAGATTTATAAAAAAACTATATAAAAATTACAAAACACAAACTTCAACTAAAATTAAAATAAAATCAGAAATTACGAAAATATAAATTATGCACTGATGTCAACAGAATGAAAAATGTTGAACCTGACTTTTATTAACTGTTAAATGTATGTACATTTGTGCATTTCAATTAGATAATGCCTCATTTTCATATTTAAACATAACATTCCCGAAAACTTGTAATACAAAATTTAACATCTTAACATACTAATTAATTTGAGAAGTATGTTGAAATCTACTGTATTAGTTATTATTTAAGTGTCTCAGTTGTTCCTCGGACGGCAATGGAGCTAAAGTCTCCCTCTTCTCAGATGTTTATCCTGAGAAAACACCTGGAAAGCTTGTTTCATTTATTTAAGGAACTGTAGAAGAGACATCTGAGACAAAGTTGATACTTGAATGAAATATAATTGAGCTTTTTTTGTTGTTGTTGTTTTACTAAACTTGCTTAGGAAGTACAAATATGACAAAACATACACCAAGGAAAAAAGCCAGGGGTTAAAGGATGGCCAAACAATACAATTACACTTCAAGAGAGAGAAAAAAAAAATAAAAAGGTAAAGATAAATAAATAAATGAAAAAAGTAATAAATAAAAAGCAGATAAACATAATTTTTCCAACAAAACAAATTCATTATGAAATAAAAATCATGCAGAAACACTGCAAGCATACATTCAAAGTTTTAGCTACCTTTTTGTTACTCAAGACTTAATGTAGATTTTAATATCTTCTTGAAAGTAAGAAAAGTGGGGGGTAAATTTCATAAACTTGCATTTGTGGATAAAATATTTTGCAAGCAAAATAATTAAGCTGCATAGAAAGTAAACATTTCCATATTGCTTCTCAAAAGTGAAAAATCCAAACAAAACATCCTTAAAGTAAAGCTCTAAGTCATTGTATATGACGTTTACAACGAACTGGCAAATGCCTTGCCAAAGTTTTCTTGTATGAACACAATGCCAAAAAAAGATCCAGGACAGTTTCTGGTCGTGACTCGTGAGTCACAGAAAGTACAGTTCACATCTATGCTTGATTAGAATTTTGACACAATTAAAGGTTTTAACAGGATAGTATTGATGAATAAGCTGAAAATAAATCTCTTTAACCTTATTTATCACTAATATGTGTGTGTTTCAGGAACATAAGCTGCAGTTCTCCTGCTCACCTGCGGGGGCGCCTGCTCGTGTTCCTGTCCGAGCAGGAGCTGCTGGATTCCTGTCGTTACTGGCAGTGTAATCTGGCTCTGGCCTCTCAGATCAGCCTCTTCATCTTCATCAGTGTGCAGGTGCTCCTGCTGGCCTCTGTCATCCTCTTCCTCCGGCGGTTCGAGCTGCTCAGCCGAGAGGCGCGGCTCGCGGCGGCGGAGGGTGACGCCACGCAGAGTAATGAATACGTCATGCTAAAAGACAGGGGCCTTTAGGATGAGACGGTCACAAACCAGAGCAAAACAAACAACTGTGTTCAGTTTCATTGTAATCTTTTTGCACAGTACAGTTTTATTTATCATACTACATTTTCCTTTTAAAATTATCTCCTTTTAAATGCTTTTTTGCATACATTTTCCAGGCATGCAATAACAATGCTTCATGCAGTTTAGACAACCAAATGTAATGTTTACTGTAAAATCTCCCTAATTTTGGGGAAAATAAGGAATAAATGCCCTTCTTTCGTACTTTCTTTGCAAAAAAATGACTCTCTTTTGTAAACTTGATGCAATGCTCTCAATGAATTAAACAATTTTGGTGCATATTTACAGGTGCATGTGTTCTTGTTATTCATATCCTTTTCTTTTTATTGCTTCAATAAAATAGTTTTGTTTTAAAACAAAGCACAAAAATAAAGCACAATATTACATTATTATCATCATCATCATCACTTTTATTGTTGTTGCTATACTTAACAGTGCAAATGTTTTTTTTTTCAAATAAAATAGGCCTTATATAACACATAAAATATAGCCTATATATATATATATATATATATATATATAATAAAGCATACTATATTAATATTATATTAATAACTTTTAGTGTTTTTCCAATTGAAGCACATTGAACCACTGTCAGTGTTTTTACCTGGGGCACGTTCAAGTTCAAACCGGTGCACAACGTTTTGCTACGGTTTCCGGTTTGAACGACATGTTTCCTGGAAACGGTGTGCAGCGGGCTTTTAGATACGTTTTCTCTTGTTTGGTGAGTGTGTCAAAAATGTCAGCCCAATCAGCAGCAACATATAAACCACACAGTATTAAAGAGACAGCTCGCACAATGTAATTAACATCTAAATAAATTCACAAGAGCAAGTATATTGTTTGCACATGTTTATTTACATCAAAGGCAAAATAACAAATAATAAGAGCACAAGTATAGATCTGGAACTTAGGAAGGTGTGCTACACACTGATTAATGTAACAAAAATACTTTGCTATTGTATAGTGGAGTGACACTTTCATAAACTTTTCTATACTCCTCTGATTATATAATGGTAAATATTACAATATCATAGCACAACAACAGCGATCATCAATAATGATAAGCCTAGTACTCACAATAAAAATAATACGGTCATATAGATCATAACACAGTCTTGGAGGTAATAAGTGGATTATCCTTCACCTGAAATCTTTGTCTTTTCATCCTGAAATGCACAATAATTAGGAACCACAGTTTCCGCAAAGTCCTTCACTTGATTGGGATGTTCTCTTTTATTCTGGACGGCAAGGGCAGTGACTGTAACATTGAGCGTATTTTGTAGTATTAAATACGTATTTATACCGATTTCATCAGACTCTTAAAATTCTTCAAAAAGAACACAAAGAATGGCCTTCTCTGCTGCCATAGTTGCATCATCAGAACAGTGTGTTCAACGCACCACCGTTTCTGTTTAAAAAACATTTCGCAACGTTTTATCGGGGCTGAACGCAGCCCTGATGTCGGATCAGTTTCATCAAATTGTAGATAATTTTAATGAGACATCTGTGTGCTTAAAAGGAAGAAGAGTATAGTTAATAGTCTCTCACCAGCCTGTTTAGACAAGCAGTCTATAAAATAAAACCCGCAAATGAATAATAATTAATAAACATGTTATACAGACATTTCATATTTAATGGTATTTGATTATTTTAATTGCATTTAATGTTTTATACTTTCAATACAGCATTTGCAGTGGGTTTGTGGAAGCCGAGTTATGCATGTTTTGGCACAAACATGAATCCCGGAACCTTTTATCACTGGCTGCTGAAGTGCATCGGGCTCATTTTAAGGTTGCATAACATCACCACAGGATCAACACGTGAAAACTCACATCAAATATTTGCTTGAATAAAAGGAAGCCTAGTTAAGGATCGATGTGACTTTGTTTTCATGACACCTGGATGAAGATTCTCGTCACGTTCTCTGCTGAGCTTCACATCTCTGAGGGTGTGTGTTTGGAGCTGTAAACTCCTGCCATGGGCAGATTAAGAAAGAAACACAACTGGAAAGGCAGAGAGAGCACATCTGCGCAGACAGACAGACTGATGTGCAGGTGGAGATACAAGGTGAGATGCATGCGCGCTCATAAGCTCTGCGAGACAGGTTGTTGTTATAAGAGATGCAATAAGAAGCAGAAACTATTCATTTAACATGTGATAACAGGCATGGAACATTGGGGGAAAAAAGCAGCGTGCAAACTGCAAAATGACTTAAATGCAACAGAGTTTATTGAGGCAAATGTAGTATGCACTGTAAATGACCCTAACTGAGTACAATTAAAATGTAAAATAAAATAACACTCCTTTTGTAAACTGTTAAACGATTTAAACCCTTTTTGAGCATATTTACAGGTGAATGTTTGGTTTTATTCATGTGTATATCAGTTTCTTTTTATTTCTTACAATTCATTAAAGTAATTTAGAAAAATAATTTAAAATGGCCACAAAACAAAGCATTATTATTATGATCTCTGCTACTATTAATACAAATTTTTAGTGTTTTCAAGAATTATTTTATATTGATATAATGATTATATGTGACCCTGGAGCACAAAAGCAGTCTTAAGTCTCTGGGGTATATTTGTAGCAATAGCCAAAAAAACATTGTATGGGTCAAAATTATGCATTTTTCTTTTATGCCAAAAATCATTAGGATATTAAGTAAATCATGCTCCATGAAGATATTTTGTAAATTTCCTACTGTAAATATATCAAAACTTAATTTTTGATTAGTAAAATGCATTGCTAAGAGCTTCATTTGAACAACTTTAAAGATGATTTTCTCAGTATTTTGATTTTTTTGCACCCTCAGATTCCAGATTTTCAAATAGTTGTATCTCAGCCAAATATTGTCTGATCCTATTCAGCTTTCAGATGATGTCTTGGTGAGCAGAAGATAATTCTTTAAAAAACAACATGAAAAATGTTACTGTTCAAATCCTTTTGACTGGCATTGTATATATACTCCTGGGCAAAAAAAGGGCCAAGCCCAAAAATGGCTGAATATTAAGCTTTTAACGGTGCACATTTGACCATTTTCTAAGACAAGAGTGTATTTGATTAATTCTTGCTAATTTCCTTACTAGTAATCTTAAAAACATTAAAAGCTTAGCGTTTAGCCATTTTGGGCTTGGCCCACTTTTTTTGCCTAGGAGTGTAATTTGTTTAGTTATTGTAAACAAAGGCTAATCCCTATTGAATTTTTAATCATATTATAATTATTAAAATGTCCACTGAATCATCTAGAATAGTATCACATAGCAGAGCTTGTTTTGTGTCACTTTCAAGAGTGTGTCAGCACTCTTTCACGCATTTTCTGCAATTTAAATGTGTTTTGGAGCTTATTATTGTGTAATGTGATCGTGTGCAGATGGATCCATGTTTAAAGGTGTGGACGACTGCAACGCTCTTGTTCTGCCTGCCACCAAAACCAAGAAACAAAATGTAGAACATCCTGTAGCCAAGAAAAAAGCCCTGACTCAGAAGCAGAGGAAGAACCTGGAGAAAGTTCTGGAGCAGAAGGAGAAGAAAACCCAGGTAAGGAGAGAAAGACTCTGAGATTGATGCACCTGGAGGGTTTAGCTGATTCTGTTTGTTATCTAGAAGTCTTTTGTATGTTTCTCATTCTCCGCAGAGAGCAGATGTATTATCTAAACTAGCTGAGGTTCAGCTGGCCGAGTCGGAGCTCAGACTGCTTTACACCACCTATAAACTCGGCACTGGAGACAAACCAAAGAGTATGAGTTTAAACCCTGCAGGATGCTGACTAGCTTATATTGAAAATGTGAATGTCACTGTATATGTCACTGTGTGTGCTTGCAGATCTGTGAAAGACGATCAGGAGGCTGATTCAACTCCTGTCAGGATCAGCAGTGTGAGCAGAGCAAACAGACAGAGAAGAAGAGAGGTGGAGGATGAAGAGAAAGAGGGATCAGAGTCATCAGAGGAGGAGGATGGTGAGGGCTCAGACTCGTCTGAGGAAGAGGAGGAGGAACCCACAGAAGATCTGCAGCTGCTGAGAGAGGAGGCCAGACAGAAAGAAACAGAAGAGAAGAAAGATGAAGATGTAAAAGAGGAAACGCGTGAGAAGGAAACCTGCAGTGTTTGTTCCTGTGGATCGACTGCCAGAGATTCAGGTACAGCTCTTAAAGTGTGTGAGTGGGAGAAGTTTTAGTGTGTTTCAAATACAATTAATGTATTATATTATATTATATTATATTATATTATATTATATTATATTATATTATATTATATTATATTATATTATATAGACCACATTGCAACTTATTCTGATGACAGCTGGTCACTTAGACATTTAGTCACTGCAAACTAGAGTTTTTACATTATTTTTATTATTTTACTTATTTATTAGTTTTTTATTTTAGTATGTTTCACATTTATTTTATTTTATTTTTCAGGTTTTGAAATGTTTATCGTTGTGAAAGTTCAGTTTCGACCACAGGGAAAATAAATGTAGATGATGATGATTTATAAACTGATAAACAGATGAAAAAACAAATATGATCACTTCACTCAAAGTATTCTTAAAAAATGTATATGCCTTGTAAATTATGCCTTGTAATGCACCTTATAATGCATTACACTGTACTGTGTAATGCATATGCACTGTAATACTTTATTTTACGACTTAAGAAAGTGTAATGTATTAAAACACGTAATGATTTTTAATAAATTTTTGATCATATTTATTTATTTATTTATTTCTTTTATTATGAGTGCAAAAACATACTACATAGGGTGCACATAAAACACAACAACAAAACACAAAAACAACAATAAAACAGCAATGAAAAATAAGCAGAAATTACAAATGAGTAATAGTAGAAGTATTTAAAAAGTAATAGCATGTATAATAATAAGGATAATATTTTGTGATGACGGCAACCGTAATAACAGTAATAATAATAATAATAACAGTAGTGATAGTAAAGATGGTGCTAATAATAAGTTGTGTTGATGGAAATGGTAATATCAATAATAATAATAATAGATAACATTGATAATAATAATAATAATAACAGTAGTGATACTAATACTAAAGATGGTGATGATAATATTTTGTGTTGACGGAAATAGTTATATCAATAATAATAATAATAATAACTTTTATATCAATAATAATAGTAACAGTAATAATAATAATAACAATAGTAATGCTAAAGATGGCGATGATGATAATATTTTGTGATGACGGCAACAGTAATATCAATAATAATAACAGTAATTATAATAATAATAACAATAATGATAAAATGTCAATAGTAATAGTAGTAATGGAGTAATGACACATAGCTAACACATACCACACCTCTCCTAGTTTCTGTGTCAGGGTTGTTGTTTTTTTCTTCTCATTCACAGTACAGTTACTATTGGTATGTATGCCTAAGCTGAGGTGGTGCATTAAAAGAAGGGTGATGCACACATAAATTATGAATACCTATTGTACATAAAGGCTTTGTTACCATGTTCTCACTTGGATTTGAATCCAAAGATCCGATTCAGTTCTGAAGCACCGTTCACTCGTAAACTCTTGATTTTGTCGTTCCTAATACAGTTATCGATGGGCTTTGCAGTTTTTACTTGCATTTGGCTCTTGGTTTTGGATTCTGGGTGTAATTCCTGGTGTGAATTGCAGGAGGCTCGCCTGAGGTTGCCAATCCTGGCGGAGGAGCAGGTGATCATGGAGGCGGTGAGGGAGAATGAGTGTGTGTTGTTGTGTGGAGAGACGGGCAGCGGGAAAACCACACAGGTGCCTCAGTTCCTGTACGAGGAGGGATACGCCAGGTAACCTCAGAACCCAGCAGCCCTTGCCTGTATGTGATCTGTGCCGTCTGTCTCTCATTGTTTGCTTCTCTGTTCCTCAGCTCTGGTGGTATTATTGGTGTGACGGAGCCCAGGAGAGTGGCGGCGATCAGCATGTCAGCATGAATTTACCCAGCGGGTATGATATCCATGCAGGGAAGAAATAAGCTACTTGTGGCCATACAGTGATGTTAGCTCACATATCAAACATGTTAAAATAACTGCTCCAAACAGCCTTGAGTAGCCTATTGATTGTATAATAACAGATTATATTATTAAATATAAGATTATTGTTATTTCTATTAATAATCATCATTATTGTCACAATTCTTCATTCATCCAAAGATACATCGCAAATATTCAGATTTGGCACATATATAATCCAACACAAGTTTACAAGTGATGTTTATGCATTTTTCATCCGAGTTGTTTATTTGATCAAAAATACAGTAATATTGTGAAATATTTTTACAATTTAAAATGACTGTTTTCTATTTGAATATATTGTAAAATGTAATTTATTCCTGTGATCAAAGCTGTATTTTCAGCATCATTACTCCAGTCTTCAGTGTCACATGATCCTTCAGAAATCATTCTAATATATACTAATATACTGATGTGCTGCTCGAGAAACATTTCTGATTATCAGTGTTGAAAACAGTTTTCTGCGCTTCTTTGATTCATCCAAATAGCCATGCAGGCATTTTTAACTTTAACCAGCTCTGTTAGTGTGTTTGTGTGCATGCCAGCAGTTATTTTAAACCTTTTACAAACATCCTGCATGAAGTCTGAACAGCTTTAATGCCAAACTGAAATGTGTGTGTGTGTGTGTGTGTTTAGGGTGGTGTCTTATCAGATCAGGTACGAGGGGAATGTGACTGAAAACACAAAGATCAAGTTTATGACAGACGGTGTCCTGTTGAAAGAAATTCAGAAGGTACCACGCATGCACAAACATGCACCACGTATTACATGCTATGCATTGTTTTTACATAATACTATACTATATTATACTTAAATGACCAAAGTTTACACACTAACTCTCAAAGAAAGCTTCTGTGCATCTTTCAAATAAAACTGACACACTACAGCAAAAGATAAAAAGAACGGACTTGAACATGCGTGAACATGCATGATGGTCACTGCATTAACGCTGTGTGTTATAATGGATCTGTGATTCACAGAAAGGCGTACCCATGAAGCTGATCATCATGTCGGCGACGCTGCATGTGGAGGACTTCACCGGTTATCAAGGTGTCTGATTTGTTTACAGTATTCTTAGATCGCCATGTTCATGTCATTATCACATGTCACTTTGGCATGAAGTAGGGTCCTATGAAATCTGTATTTTTTTCTCAAATTGCATTTGACTTTTTCCCAAATTCAGTTGTTTAATATTTATTTTAATTTTAATAATTTTAGTAATCAAAAACCATGACTGAAACCATGAAACTTATACAATTTAACAGCAATTGATTAAAAGTTGATGGATTCCGTTTTCCCTCATTTGTATTTATTTATTTTTTCAAATTCTGTTTTTTTTTTCTTTTCTTTTTTTTGTCTGTTTAAATTTTTCTGGATTCTGTTTTTTCCATTTTAATATTTTTGGATTCCATTTTAATTGATAAATGTAATTTAAGTAATCAAAACACATGTCTAATTATTGAAAATAATGAATCAATTTCACAAAAATTTAATTTTTAGGCACCTATGCAATCAGTTTTATTTTTTCCCAAATTCCATTTTGTGTTGCTCAAAATCAGAGTTTTCCATTTTTAAGTTTCTTAAATTCCATATGTTAAATTTGGAATAATCAAAAAGCATGTCTAATTAATTCAGTTCATAAAACGTAATAATAAATAATTTACTGCAATAGTTATTACAACTGTATAACTTTTTACAATTATAGAATCCTATAAAATGTAAAAAAAAAAATTGTGAAATTCTGTCTGTTTAAATTTTCCTGTATGTATGATTTAATACAAATGTATAATCAAAAACTGTAGTAAACAAATGAAGATGTATTCTGCAGATTACGATAAATTAAACATATTTAAATATAAGGAAATGTTCTGTAGGTCATCAAACAAAATCATTAGTGACTCTCTTAATTGGAACCTTAGTTTAAAAATAAAAACAACCAGCAGAGAATGTTTTGTGTAAGCTGTTGTTAGGTCATCACCAAAAAAAAAAAAACTGGGAATGTTATTTTATACTTGTAAAAAAAGAACTTTAAACAACATTCTTGGAACATTATTATGGAATTCCCAACAGACACTATCAGGAGCCAAATACTAAGACACTTTTATGTGCAGATAACTTCTGTTATGATCAAGAAAAATAGTGTTGTCAAATATATGACCGTTTTAACACTGTATGTGTGTGTTTGTAGGTGGAGGCCCGTCAGTTTGCGGTCACGGTTCATTTTAATAAACGCACACCAGTGGACGACTACACTGGAGACGCTTTCCGTGAGATCTGCAAGATTCACCGCATGTTGCCGCCAGGTCGCTTAAACACACACAGTAGCAAAGATAAATGATATGCACAGATGCATGCAGGGATCTAAACACGTGTGTGGTGTTATAGGTGGCATTCTGGTGTTTCGGACGGGTCAAGCGGAGGTTCATTCTGTGTGTCGCAGACTGAGGAAGGCTTTCCTTTACAGACCCCACCGAGAGCACACAGGTACACATCTCACACTCACACAGAAATCACTCTATTGAGGAATCGCCAACCCTACAAAAGTAGCTATTTAAAACTACATTTTTGTATCTAAATGTTAGTTAAAATCCCTTAAAAGGTTAAGCGGCCATCCCAAATATTAAAAACTGAAGTGTGTGTTCTTTCAGATTCGATGGAAACAGAAGAAGATCTGAAGAAGTCAAAAAGAGCAAAGAAGAAGAAGAACGTGGTATGATGACTGTCATCCCAGCTAACAAACCTTTAATCTAAGAAGGTTTTGCTTACGTTTCTATTAGGTTCTGAATATATTATTTCTGAATGTTCTCAGAAAACATCCAGTTTTTTAAATGTCTGACGGTTTTTTTTTTGTTATGCAGACGTTAAAGGAACATTCCATTCACGAACATTTTGCAAACATTGAGGGAGCGTTAGTTTTGAATGTTCTCTGAATGTTCTGAAACAAGTACTAACATTAAAAAAAAAAACAATCAGGAATAAAACACTTTTCTCTTGGGCTAGCATTTTGAGAACATTATTAAAGACCAGAATGTTCTGAGAACGGTGCTTTTTGGTCTGTCATGTGTCTCTTCTGTCTCTCTGGTTGATCCTAATTGATTGTAAATGCTTTACAGTAAAGGTGTTAATTGTTAACATTAGGTACAGTGAACTAATCAAAAACAATACAGCATTTAACAACATTTACTCATGCATTTTTGAAAGTTCTGGTATCTGTAAAGAATTTGTTAATGTCAGTTAATGCACTGTGAACTAACATTGAAGGCATGTTTTTATTGTCTAACATTAACAAGGATTAATAAATGCTGTAATAATATTTTGCTCATTTCTATTTTAAAATGATAAATTAAAATGAAGTGGTGTAGTCAATAGGGTTGCAAAGGGGTGGAACATTTCCGGTAAATTTCTGGAAACTTTCCAAAAATCCCTGGAATATTCCAAAAAATCCTGGAATGTTTCCGAAATTTACTGGAAACTTTCCACCTTTTTGCAACCCTAGTAGTCAATAATGTAGCATATTATTAGTTGAAACATATTATTTGACATGCTATTTATTAAAACAGTATGCAGTGTCCAGTATATTTTGTGCAAGAAGTGTGCTGTATACTCAACACGGTTACGACCTCTGTCTCAGTCGCTCCCAAAGATTAATCTGGACAGTTACTCGGTTCTGCCTGTGGAAGAGGGGGATGAGGATGTTAATGAGGGTTCAGACCTGGAGCTGGAGCTGGAGCTGGAGCTGGAGCTGGAGCTGGAGCTGGGAGATCATCCAGACGCCGATCACGGTGAGAGACTCTTAGATAGATATGCAGGTGTGTTTCATCTGTGCTTGGCTAGATGTGTGTTAATGTGTGTGTGTGTGTGTGTTCAGAGGAGAAGGCTGACCCGTCCATCCCGCTGTATGTGCTTCCTCTCTACTCTCTGTTGGCAACTGAGCTGCAGGCGAAGGTATGTGCCTTACTTTAGTGGCCTGGAGTAACAGAGCAATTGTCCTCATTTAATTTACTTTATTACAATACAGTTGAACAATAGAAACTATTTAACATTATAGTATAAATAAATATAATTTTCTGTAATTAATAATATAAGTAATTTGTTATATATACATGTTTGTGTGTGTGTATATATATATATATATATATATATATATATATATATATATTTTACGTTAACATTACGCAATAGAAACTACATTATACTATAATATAAATTAATTTTCTGTAATAATATAAATAATTTTTAATATTTGAAACTGTTTAATGTTATTGGATCATGGAAAAATGAATCTCAACAGCCAATTTTGGAGTACACTTATTTAATTTAATTTAATTTAATTTAATTTAATTTAATTTAATTTAATTTAATAATTATTTTATTTTTACATTTTATCCAAGGATTTAGTCTCTTTATAAATAATCATCAAGAGCTTTTGAACTACTTTCTATTTTCTGTCAGTTTGAAAAACTGTTCCAAATTCAGAATTTTATGTGGACTTACTCATTTTTGTAATTTTGTAATTAATTATGAAGCTCTGAATTGAGTGAATTACAGAACCAAATTCAACATTTATAAAGATAAATAAATAAACATTATCAATATGGATGATAATGAATGAATATCTGTTGATGAATAATAGTAAAGTGCTAGCAGATGTACTAGATGCATTAGATTGACCTCAACCCTCAGACGTGTAAAAATTCAGCTCGTTTAGATTGAATTGTTGTGTTGTGTGTTCAGGTTTTCTGTTCTCCTCCCGCTGGACTAACGAGGCCGAGACGTCTCTGATGATCCCCGGCATCAAGTGTGTGTTGGACTGCGGTTGAGTGAAGAAGAGGTTTTATGACAGAGTGACGGGCGTCTCCTTCTTTAAGGTCACCTGGATCTCACAGGCTTCAGCCAATCAGAGGACAGGACGGAGCCGGGTCACTGCTATAGGTCAGAATCTGACCATTGTTGTATTTTGGAGGAATGTAAATGAGAGGGAGATCTTGTGGTATTAAAGGGACACGATGTAATATGTGTGTATGTGTGCGCAGGCTGTACTCGTCTGCTGTGTTCGGCGATTTCAGTTTGTTTTCGGAGGCTGAAATCACGCCGCGTCCCGCCGATGACCTCGTCCTTCAGATGAAAGATCTCAACATTAAAAAGGTTTCCTTTCATCATGTGATAATCACACAAGAACTGTTACATCCAAGCATGACAGGTTTGGGTTTGGTCTTATTTATTTATTTTTGTTGCGTGTGTTTAGGTTGTGAATTTCCCGTTCCCGACTCCTCCCTCATCCGAGGCGCTGATCTCTGCCGAACAGCTCCTGATCTCTCTGGGAGCGCTGGAGGAACCGCCTCGACGCGGACGGTACGCCCAGTTCTCCTCTCTCTTAATCATCCATCACTCTTTCCTCTAACTGATCCACTTTATGTGCTGAAAGTGAAGTGAAATTAGAATGAGATGGTGCCATTTATGAAAAATATACACTGGTGTATGAAAATCCCATTTAAATGGTATGTAATCAAATTTGATTATGATTTATCAAAATTGTAATCAAAATTGAATTATGACATTGTGCATTGTCTCATTAAGTATGTACATATTTGCAAAATATTACAAAATTAGAGATATAAACTATTACTTTGTCACTGTCATGTTTAATCTTTTTTTATGTATAAAATATATATTTTTTGTAATGTGTTCATGAAACGAAATGGCTACAGGTCCCATAAAATTATGAAAAATAATGTATTTTCAGTTATTTAGCCCAGTGTTATTTTAGAATTTGAGTATACTGTTATAGTTTTTGTTAATACATTGAATTCATATTTATATAGAAATTTTCCGGTTTCATTTATATTTTAGTAGTCGTTTTTTAGCTTAAGTTTTAGTAATTTAGTTGTGCGTTTTTGCCATTTTTATTAGTTTTTGTTTATCTTTTTAGTTTTTATAAAAATTTTATGTCAGTTTTGGTTTTAGTTATTGTAGTTAAAACTAAATGAAAATGAGAAATGTTTTTTTTTAAGTATCAAAAAAATTTAGTCCCAACAAAAGTCATGAAAGTTAAATTTGGTGCATGTCAGTGTAACTGTAAATACAATGTATAAAATGCAAAATATGTACATAAGTTGTCATTAAATGTGCACATATTTTAATAGTATTATTGTATAATTAAAAAACTATGTAGATACTGTATTTATTGTAATGTGTTCAAACTAGTTCATAACCACATAAATGTAAACTGTAGGTCCCATAAAATGGTAATAAAAAATGATTTTCCACAAAACCCTGACAGTCGAGTGTAATATTTAAATGTAGTGCTTTGTTCCTATTAAAACTGTGACAGCTATTTCAGAAAGTTGTTAAATGTAACGAGATCATCATTTGTGTTTGTCGTAGCTCTTTCATTGGTTGGATCTTTCTTAACCTGTTCCTCTCTCTCTCTCTGTTGTAGTTCGTGTGAGATGGAGAGGGCGCGTCTGTCGTGTCCCTCCCCCCCTCTGGGCCGCGCAATGGCCGCGTGCCCTGTAGCACCGCGGTACGCTAAGATGCTGGTGCTGGGCCGTCAGCAGGGCTGTATGCCGTATATCATCACTGTAGTGGCAGCCATGACCGTCAGAGAGATCTTTGAGGATTACGACAGATGCACCTTCATTCACTTCAGAAGAAACATCAGGAAGCTGTAGCGCTCACTCGGTCTCTCTCGGGGTTTCTCAGGCCTGCGGGCAGCGAGGAGGAGAGCACTAAGATGGCAGGGAAGAAAGTCGATGTGTTGAGATGAGGAGGTTATGGGCTGGTCAAGGACAGCTGCTTCAGCTGGGAGATCTGATGGGTCTGCTGGGTATGAGTTTGATTGCCATGATCAGTGTTGATGTCATATGTTCAGACATTCAGGTCCAATGTGAAAACTCCTTAAGATTTATATCGTCTAAACCTTTCCTGTTATTTTAGTATTATTTATATACTATTATAGTATTTATTCATATTTTGAATTAGTTTATTTATTTATTTATTTATTTAGTTATTTAATGTTTTCAGTTTTAATTTTTAGTTTAAGTCTTAGTAATGTTATGTACTTAGTCTTTTTATTATTATTTTAATATTTCTACATTAAAATAATAATATACTATATTTCGGATTAATTTTTATTTCAGTTTTAATTAATTAATTTAATTAAGTAATTTTAGTAAAATAGAGTTTTTATTTTGTATTTCCATTTTCCTTTAATTAAAGTTTTATTAATTCTGCTGTTTTTGTATTTTTATTAGTTTTTTAATTATGTCTGTACAGTTTGTTTTTATTAATTTTTCTGTTTTAATTTAGCACATCAAGTTAAACTAAATGAAAAAGATAAATGTTGTAATATAATAGCTAATATAATATAATAGCTGAAATTATTAATTTTATAATAGATGTACATTATTATTATTAATTTAATTTCTGTTTATTTTAAGTAAGACTTTTTTTAATGGTTTTAGTTTTAATTAACTAAAATAACCCTGGTTAGTAGCCAAGAAAACATTTCAAAAGATTCAAAAGATTTTTTTCAAGTTTACATTTTTTTTTTTTTTTTGGTCTAATATTTATTTTAAATTTTGTTTCAGTTAATGAAAAATTATTTTTAATAATTTCAGTTAACAATATTAACAGTGTCTTATAGTGGTCAACTGATAGATTTTTAATGTTATCTATCTAGCTATATGTATGTGTGTGTGTGTGTATGTATATATATATATATATATATATATATATATATATATATATATATATATATATATATATATATATATATATATATATATATATATATATTTTTTTTTTTTTTTTAATGGTGTGGCCAATATAAATGATATCACTATTTAAATAAAAGATAGTAATTAACATACATGCTAATCACTGCAATTAAATGCATATTTATTTGACACAATATTTACTAACATAACTGGAAATGAATGATTTGAAAATCATGCCAGATCTTCTATGCATGTTTCTGTCATTAGCTTGTGTGGTTTGTGTAAATGTTGGGTGTTGATGGTTGTTTAGGGGCCGTAGGTGCTTGTGAATTTGCGGTATGCTCTCAGCAGTTCTGTGAGGAAAACGGCTTCGGTACAAACCCATGCTGGAAATCTGAAGACTACGAGGATAGCTGACCAATGCAGGTACATACATGAAGATACACGTGATTATTTTGTGTCTGTGCCTGCCTGTGTATGACTGAGCCGTCTCTCTCTCTCTCTCTGTCTGTCTGTCTCAGTGAACGCCGTGTGCTCTTACGCTAATAAGATGGCTCCTCCGACAGAGTCTCAGGTGCTGTGTTTACGGCAGATCGTACTGGCAGGTTCAGGAGATCACATCGCCAGACGAGTGCAGGCCGAGGAGCTGCTCGACCCCAAATGGAGGAATGGCTACAAGGTGCCTGGAAGATTACTTCTGATTTTGCTGTTGAATCTCACAGAAGTCATAGAGATTAATATGTGTGTGTGTGTGTGTGTGTTACAGACCCCTCTGCTGGATGACCCAGTGTTCATTCACCCATCATCTGCCCTTCATAAGACGCTTCCAGAGTTTGTGGTTTATCAGGAAATCATGGAGACCACCAAGATGTACATGAGAGGTGTGTGTGTGTGTGTGTGTGTGTGTGTGTGTGTTTATATGCGAAATCAGTGCATTTCTAAACACCGCCCTAAAATACTTACAAATAAACACATCAATTATAATTTTTTTTTTAAAAATCTCAAAATATTTCCCAAGTGTGAAGAAAATGTTTCTCTGTTTTGTTTCTTGCAGGTGTTTGTGCCGTTCAGGCCGAATGGATTCCGAAGCTCCTCCCACAATACTGTCACTTCAGCTCTCCGGAGGAATGCCCCGCCCCCTGGTTCTGCCCACTGAGCGGCCGAGTGAGGTGTCACCAGCAGAGCACCTTCTGTGAGAGCTGCTCTCCGTCCTCCTGTCCTCAGCCAGAGTTCAAAGCCAGCTCTAGGTTTTTAGTGCCGCGGTGCGTGTGTAATTACAGTCACATGATGTGGGTGTTAGTCTGAGCGTGGGTGTGTCTCTCTCCACAGACAGAGTCAGTTAGAAGCTTCCTGCCATTCAGATGGATTACCCAGAGGGCCTTGAGTGTTACAAACTGTTTGCAAAGTTGTTCCTGGAAGGCCAGGTGACATTTACGAGTGTGTGTGTGTAAGTGTGGGTGTCAAACCAAAACAAGATGGAAATGTCAGTTATTCGCGCTACCAGTTTAAAACCATGAAAAATTTGGTGATTTTGAAAAAAAAACATAACAATGTAATGGTCATAATCAAGATAATGATGACTGAGTGTATATTTATTCTAATTATGACACGGCTACTTACAAAATAAATCCATTACCGTTTAATAAATCCCTTCTGCTCACAGAGGCTGCAATTATTTGATCAAAAATACAGTAAAATCACCAATATTGTAGTTATACTATATTTTATATACTATGCTATAAATATACTATATTTTTAGTTTTAAAATAAATGTTTTCTATTTGAATGTTTTTTTAAAATGTTATTTATTGCTGTGTATTTTCAGCATCATTACTCCAGTCTTCAGTGTCACATGATCTTCAGAAATCATTCTAATATGATGATTTGCTGCTCAAGAAATATTTCTGATTATTATCAATGTTGAAAACAGTTGTACTGCTTCATATTTTTACAGAAACTGTGATACGTTGTGTTTTTCAGGATTCTTTGATGATCAGGAAGTTTAAAAGATCAGCATTTATCTGAAATTGGAATCTTTTGTAACATTATAAATGTCTTTACTGGCACTTTTGATCAGTGTAATGCATCTTTGCTAAATAAGAGTATTCATTTCTATCAATAATAATAAAAAAATCTTACTGACCCCAAACTTTAAACAGCAGTTTAATTACATAAATTAAAATATACAATATTCATGATTCATGGTGTTGCTGCAGAAACTTATTCCTGGCTGAATTTCTGCAGGTTTGTCCCAGGTTTCAACAGTTCAGTAAATGTTTACTGTCGTCCCCTCCACCATGCTGAAGACGTGGGCCAAGTAAGATCTAATACACACTTTAACTTTTGTGTTGAGTGGAAATACTTATGGTTGAATAATCTCATGCTGTGATCTCAGACTGCAGCCGTGGACTGAAGCTCTTCTGACGGCGCTGGTGGCAGAGAAAGTCAACAACAGAACGTCTTTAGAAGCTGCGTGGAAGAAAGATGAAAAATGTAAGTTGCTATGCATATGAAAATGATTCAGGTTACTACTTTCTTGTGGTTATTTAGTGGAAAACCATGTGGGGATTGATTTCACTGTATTACAGACCGTGCAATGCAAAGCTGTCACGACTCACTAGCATTATAATGTTACAAAAGGTATATATTTTAGTTAATAAGAAATGTGTCTTGATCAGAAAGTCAGCATATGAGAATGATTTCTGAAGGATCATGTGACACTGAAGACTGGAGTAATGATGCTGAAAATACAGCTTTGATCAAAGGAATAAATTACATTTTACATTATATTCAAAAAGGACATTTTGGAAGCCTGTTTAAAAATGAATAATGAAATATTTAAAAAGGTAATTGCATGTTTATATTTTGCAGTCTCGAGTTTTTTCCTTGCAATTCTGAGAAAAAAAGTCAGAATTGTGAAATATATACACAACGCGTGAAATATAAACACAACACAATTTTCTAGAATTTTTCTAGAGTTTTCATCAAAGAATTCTGTCTTTTTTCTCATCATGGAATAAAAAAGGTAATTTTAATCTATATTTCACAATTCTGACTTGTTTTCAGAAATGAAATGCAAGATTTTTTTTTAAAAATTGTCAGATAAAAAGTCGCAATTAGCTTTATTTTACATAGAAAATCTTCTTATAAGGTATACATTTTTTAAGTAATACATATTTACAATATTATTATTGTATTTTCTGTATTTTTCATCAAATAAATGCAGCCTTTGTAAGCAAAGAGACTTCTTTCAAAAACTTAAAAAAATCTTACTGCCCCTAAACTTTTGAATGCCATTGTATGTATGTATATATATATATGTATATATATGTATGCTGGTTGAATTTTTGCTGATAAACATCATAATTTATATTTTTAGCTCTGACAGAAATACATTTTTATGAAATCCGAAGTGTGGAAAGAGACAAAAACGGCTTTATTCCCCTCTTTTAGATCTGCTGTCAGCGTGTTGTCAGTGGATCCCAGAGTCTCTTCACGCAGAGGTCAGTAAAGTCCGGCCACCGATCTGACACACAGTGACCTCTGACCTGTCTGACCAGCACAGGCCTTTTAATCAGAGACGCTGCAGGATACACGTGCTGTAGGACATTTAATGAACAGGATCTTCCTGCTTGTGCCTCATTCTCTGACTTCACACGGATGGATTCCTCTGAAAGCCTGTGGACAGATGAAGAATTCCAGTGTAAAACGATGGCAAGATCTCACGCCGCATCTGCAGTACAAACTGGACTTTTGTAAACATCTTCAGATCAGAACACCAGAGCAAATAAACTCCTTTGTCTTTAAACAAGCTTGTGTCTCCATACTGTCTGTTCTGGTCTTTAACACTCTAACAGCAGTCAGCATCACTGTTGCTATTGTGGAGAGTGTTAGTGACGTCCTCAAACCTCTAACAGTGTTAAGAGTTGAGCGTGTGCGTCGTCCTGCAGCGTTTTGCTCCAGATATGAATGATTTCTTGTAGAAGTGTGCTGGTGCTTTAGTAAGTGGTCAGATGTACCATCTTCACCTGCTGGACCACAAAATAGGTGGGAAAAAAACAATCACTCCATAATATGGATAAAATACTATAGAAGTCAGTGACTACCATCAACTGTCTGGTTACCAACATTCTTAAAAATATCTTCAACAGAAGAAAGAAACTCATACAGGCTTGGAACATTTTTAGGTTAAGTATCTCTGTAAAGAATAAACCTGAGCCATAGATACTTGACAGGGGACTCTTTTAACCCGAGAAACGCATTAAAGTTCACAAAGGATCACCTTAGTAACACGAAGAAACCTCTCGTTTTTCATGAATTTTTGGTTTCAAAAACATTAAACTTGGATTACGGAAGTTTACTGTTATCTTTATTTAACAGGTTTTTTTTCCTGGTGCCTTTTTACAATATTTCACCATTAAGATTGCATTATTTATTTTACAGTGTACTATGCATTTCAATAACTAATTTCACTTCTTCAAAATTATTTTTGTGACAGTGAAATATTTATTTGTATTACTATAATTTTTTAAAACCTCTATTCCATTGTGTAAGATATTTAAATGTTTTTTTAAAAAATGTCCCTTTCGTTTTGCATCGAAGAAAATGAAACCTATTTTCAGCATAAATTTCATTACAATTATATGCATAATTTATTGTATATGTGTATGTGTGTGTGTGTGTGTATATATATATATATACATTTATATTTATATTTATTTATTTCATAGTCTTCATGTGTGGTTTGAATGTGAATATGTTACCTAAGAGGTCATTTAGGGAGCAGGACAAGATCTCTTGAATATTTCTCAACTTGTCAAGTGAGTTTGTAACGTGGGCCTCTCCCGCGAGCGCTGCCTGGTGAAAGTGGGTAGTTTCTGAGTCACTTTCAAGAGCTTTATTATGTGAGGCCAGTGATCCACTCAAGTGCTGCTTTTTGTTGTCTGATCTGCCCAGCTGTGACTTATTTCACAACTAATATGAGTGAAATGTCAGTAGCTGCTGTGATGTGTTATGTAACTGAGGTGCGCATGAACGGCTTTAGTTTCCAGCTCAAACCAGCCAGCGCTGAACCACTTCTGCCCTTATTCTGATTTCTGTCACATTTCAGTACAGAAAAGGCCAGCAGTGAGCATTAGTGCAGGACTGAATGCTGAAAGACCTTGAAATCAAGCAAAAGAGCTGGATAGGTGTGTAAAGGATTGGGAAATCAGTTACTCCCACACACACAAGTACATGCACTTCTTTTTAAGTAGGTAATTTCTTTGAGTATCTGGCAATTTTGAGTCATCCAGAGAATCAAATGTCCTAGTTTTCTCCCACAAACCCCTCCAAATTACTACTGTTTTTACTTTGTACTACCCCATTTTCAGGACCATTAAGATGTTTTTGAATTGACATGTCAATTAATAAGCAAAAATGCTCAAATGTTTTAATTACTGAAGTCTATTTTTGAAGTATATTTAATATGTTATGTTTTATTTTTTCTGCATTGCAGTGATGAGGTTTTTCCCTGTAAATACTGAAATGAATTTATAAAATATTTTTTGCATATTATTTTGCATTGTGACTTTTTGTCATAACATGACTTATTTAGAAATTTAGGGGGGAAAAAGAGTAGGTGATGCATATTAGTGTTATATGTATACATGTATATCAGTGTTTTTGGAGTAGTATACTTCTCTATAGTGTTTTGAAGTATTTTCAATTTTTTTGATTTATGTCCATTATGTTTATTTATTTATTTCCAGTTAATAATTGTAGTGTTTCAACTTAAATATCTTACAGTTAGTTGGAAAGGCACTGTCTTAATATTAATATTTTATTTAAAAATAATTTTTTTTAAAGGTTACTTTTTAGGTTTATTTTTATGTCCATTTTGGTTTTTATTTATTTAAGAATTTTTGTTTTCAATCAAAAAAATTTTAAGTTAATTGCCATGGCAACATTTCTAAGTTTTAATATTTATGTTATATTTGATTTTAATTTTTAAAAGTGACTTTTTAGGTCCATTTTAGTTTGTAATTATTTCCAGTTAATAATTTTAGTGCTTTAACTTATTTCAGCTCGTTGCAACACTTTGTTTATTTATGTGATTATTATGTATATTTTATTTTATTTCGGCTTTATTTCAGGTAACAAAAATGTTTCTAATATATTTAGTTAATGATAATAACCCTGATATGTATGCACTGCATGAGAATTTGGAGGTTAAATGCACATAATTGCAATGAAAATAGCTTTACAACACAAAAACTCATACTGGCTTGAAGTTGTTTGTATTTTGTATATAATGTTATTTAATGCATTTATATGTTCATTTTGTGCTGTATTGATATGGTTGGTGAGATTCGCTCTGTGTGTGTGTGTGTGTGTGTGTGTGTGTGTGTGTGTGTGTGTGTGTGTGTGTGTGTGTGTGTGTGTGTGTGTGTGTGTGTGTGTGTGTGTGTGTGCAGGATCCCTCCCTGCCCTGAGGGAAGTCAGAGGGGGAGGGTAACACTCACTGATCTCTTGCAAAATGGAGTGAAGCGTCACGCCCAGCCAAACAACACAGAGAGAGAGAGAGAGAGAGAGAGTGTGAGTGGGAGGAGAGGAAGCTCTGCCTGTACTGGAGGGAGTGGCTGGCTGAGGAAAAGGAATGACAAACTAAAAAGACGTGTTGGGTCAGTCACACCTGACAGCTCTCCGAACACACTGTGTCCTGAATCTAAGAGCAAACCAGCAGCTGAAGAGAGAGAAACCAGAGCAGAAATGAGGGACACGGCAAAGAAAGCAAATGGAGAGAAGAGAACTATGGGTAAGAGTTGAGTTGCTCTGATTCATGCAGTCTCCTCCCTCTCTCTCAACTTCTTCCTGATGTTTTCTCAGTGCTTTGGATCAAGCTTTCTTTTGGTGTTTGTGTGAAAAGTTTGATGCACACAGAGAGAAGATGAACTCGTGCATGTACTATGTGCATGAGGACACACAAACACATGAAGCTGGGGTTATATTTATGGTGCTGCACTTTAGAATGAAGCTTTCACAAATAGCAAACTTCACCTTCGACCTCTTGGTGGTGTATTCGTCTGTCTACTCATTCACTTCTGTGGTTCTTTCCTGCACTTCTGAACACACGTGTTAAACTGAGGAGGCAGAGCTGTGAGATTCCTCATGGCATCGGGCCAGACTCGCAGACATTCCTGTCTCTCTGTACTCTCGGGGCAAACGCAGCTTGTCATGATCGCGTCCCTCTCGAGGCGCTCGCTGTTGAGGGGTGATGCGTGCCCGTCGTAAATTTATATGCTACTTAAAGCACTTTAACACTTGTGCACTAATGTAGCCCCTAAACTTTTCAGATCAGCCCATGGTGGAAACTGAAAGAATGTAGTTCTGCATGGATTGATCTTTTTTTGGAGAATAGTTTGGAATCAGTTCACATTTTCTGTGCTTACTTTTTAGTTTAAACAACAACCAAAAAAAGTTGATAAAAATTAAAATAAAAACTTTTATGGAGATGAAGAGTACTATTTCTTTTAATTATTTATTATGCGTTTTTTTCAGGATAATTGCATGTACAATTTGCCTAACTTTATGAAAATTTAAATGTTATTATTATGTGACTGACTTATTTAGTACAAAATGCATTGTGTTCTGCAAGATTATTTTGGGGCCATTAAGATTTTTTTTTCATTGCAACATTATTCTCAGGAGATTTTTATTTTTTTACATTGTATAATTACTGAATTTTTTGTTAGACATTTTATTTTTCCACATCACAGTATTTTGAATGATTCATTTATGATTTATTTTGGCAGTACAAATACTATCATTAAAATTTAATTTATTGAATTTATGCATTTATTTAATTTTCACATTTGGATATTGAGAAAAAAAATCATAAGCGCAATTTCTTTTATTTACTGAAGTTTTGATAATATTGTTAAATGTTATATATTTTAGTTTTCTACATTACAGTAAAACATGTAGCTGAAAGATCAATCAAACTAGCTAAAAGTGTAATAAACAAACACAGGGTGTGGTACAGCTCTGTATTTATGACAATATTTCCATATATTTCATGCACTTCATGATATTCCATCTCAGTTTATTCCAGGTGAACTGTCCAAGCATCTGCTTCTGTAAATGACTTGTTACTAAAAAAAAGCTAGTTATCTCAAAATCCAGACAGACTTCAGCAGGTCCACAGATGAATGGAAATGCCCATCATTCATAAAATTCTACACATGCCTCATACAAACTGTCTTTTGTTTATGAAATATTTTTATTTCATTTATAGATAATGGTCAAAAAGCACACCCAGTTCCATTTAACACATTTTACTATCATTAAACGCATTTCTTCTTAACCACTGATGAAATGTGGCTTTACAAAAGGTTACATTTTATATTTACTATGACCTATAAAGTATGCGTGACCCATGAACAATAGTCTTAGTGCCGAAGAGCGATGATGCATCTCATCCTGAAAGCTGTTTTTTTGTTTGTTTGTTTGGAGAATTTTCAGAGTTTTTGTTGCTGATGTCCAGCGAGTCTCAGAAAGAAGTATCTGCGGTCAGTGAGGGAGTGTGGTGTGTTAGTACTAGTAGTAGCGCCTGTTCTCCGCTCTCATTAGTCAGGGGGAAGTTTGGAAGATGTCTGGACATGCTCATGCCATATCAAGCCTAGTCTTGCTGTTATTAGAGATCTTAGACTTGCCTACAAATCCAACAGGAGAGACTGAGATCTGTGGCTCTAATGGATGTCAGATGAAAACCTCTGTGAGACATCCATCTGACCCTTATAATAGTATTTTGGCGGTACCACAATCAGATGGTGATATACACTACCACCGGTCAAACGTTTGGACACCTGTGACTGAATTTGTTTCTCATTAACCTATTAAATCTAAAGCCTTTAATGCTTACAATTTGTTTTGTAGACTAATATATAAATATCTAATCTTTTCATTTTTTATTCATTTTATTTTATTTTATTGTATTGTATTATTTTAATTACATTTTTCCTACCTTGTTGGTAGGACCCCCCCCCCCATTGTTTACTAAAATATTTAAATTATTTACTTAAAACACTTAAATTAAGAAGAAGATATAAAAACAGAGGATTTAAAAAAAAAAAACTGAGAGAAATCTTGGACTTACTTTTTTTAATCAGAATCAGAATCAGAATGGGCTTTATTGCTAGGTATGTTTACACATACCAGGAATTTGTTTTCGTGACAGAAGCTTCCGCAGTGCAACAGAATGACAGCGACAAAAAACATAATAAATATAAAAATACAAATAAGTAGGTAAGGAATAACAATATACAAATTGATCATTGTATGTGCAGGTATATTACAATAGGCAGTTATGTATGTACAGGTATATTATGTGCAAATTGAAGTGTAGACTAAGTATGTGGTTAGATAAATAAGTGTGTGTGTGTACAGTGTGTGTACAGTATGTGTGTAAATACAGTTGTGCTTCATCTTATTTTAAGAATGTTACATTTTTACAGGAAAATAAAGTCAGTCAATAAATGAAAAATAATAGTTTATTGCACTGACAAAAGTTTATACATTTTATTATATTTCCTTTTTTTTTAGTAAAACTAACTAAAGTTTTAAATCTTAAATCTAGTTGCAAAATACTTAAAACAAGAAGAAAAGATAAAAACAAAGAGAGCGAGAGAAAAGAAACAAATGCTTTTAAAATTTGTAAGTTTTTATTTTATTTTATTTTATTTATTTTTTAGTAAAACTAAAGTTTTTTTTAAGATGGAATTCCTATGTTATTTTGTTTTAAGGATGTTAAGATATTTTACAGGAAAATGAAGTTCTTTGCAACTGAAGACAGAAGTTGAGTTTTATTTGTTTTTTTTGTACATATCCCTAAAACATTGTAATGCCAGGGCAGCATGCCTAAAAAAACATGGTAGTACCATGGTACTATTGTGTTAATGGATTCTGGGATGGAAAACCGCCTTTTCCTCCATTTCTTTCGTGACATTTGGACAGATTTCCAAACTCTCTTATGTAACTTCTGTTTTGGCTTGAAGCACATTTTTGAGCTCATATTTGACCCCCTTCACTCCGCAGATGTCTCATGTTCATCCGATGGAAAAAAAGCTACTGGAAGCAAAAAAGAGGATGATGGATCATTTCCAGTGAAGATTCAGGGTGCGGGTGTCGAACCCTTCGAGCTACAGGTGAGCTCTAGTCCAATTAACATCCACGAATCAGGTGTAACCTCACATTTAGTAGTCTGATTTGTGTTGATCAGCAATGCAAATGTTTTCAAATATGTCTGTTAACGGAACATCAAAAGATGCAAAGCACATGTCATCTATTAACGCTAGGATTGTGTCTTCTATGCTGCTAATGATTGCTTTGCAGGTTCATGGATTCTGGCCGGTCCAGGATGCCATCGTGACCCTCCTGGGCCGAGAGGAGGTGGCACCGCGCACGTCTGTCACTCTGGCCCTTTCAGGTGTGACCCTCGACCCCATGACGGAGCTCCAGGACATCAAGGGCTTCAAAGCTGGAGTCACTCTCCGTCTAGTGGAAGGTAAACACAAAGACTTTCATTTGGGACGTTTACTTTTGTGCATTTGTGCATTATAAAGCTTTAATTTATTTTTATTTCAGTTTTAATTTTTAACTGCCAAGTTTGTTCTTATTTTATTTAATATTTCTATTTTTTTTTTTTTTTTTTTTTTTTTTCCAATAATAATTTTTTAATAGTTTTTTGCTATTAATTAACAATAACAGTAACAGTACTGATCCAATATTTAGATTCTAGCTCATCCAGTGATCTTAAACCACAGCAAAGGTCATGGAAAACTCATGGAAATGCACTGGAAAGTGTGCTTAGAAAGTGTGGGAACCATGTTCTCCTGGCTCTGCCAGACCATCCCCCTTTAGCTGATAGCCCATCTCGACCAGTTCCCCCAATCCAAAACCAGTTTGACCACCTGAAGCGAGAATGACCAGCTGGTAACTAGGTGGTCTACAGCCTAGCAAGGTTAGGCTGGTCAACCAACTTGAACCAGCTAGAACCCAGCCACCATGTTCCAAAATGCTGCAACAATTTAGGCTGGTTTTAGTGATAATTTCCACAGGGATCATGGGGTCTTGCTATTCTGGTTTTGCAACTTCTTGATTTCCTTGCAAATCGTTTGATGGCAAACTAATGAATCCTTTCTCTGAGCCAAGTGAGTCACATGGCCCTCATTATGAGCAGTGTGGGAAAATAAATGATAGAATAAAGATGTTATTGCTCACTGGATAAATCATAGTTTTACGAGAAGAGACGCCTTGAATTTGAGCAGATTAGTAGAGCTGGGGAAAAAGCCTGATTTTGGTATCATGAAGTGTTCTTGTGTGTGTTGTAGAGCCGTACTCGCCTCGATCGGCACAGGCTCATCTGGCACGAGTGCAGGAGATGCTGAAAGTTGTCAGGCCCCAAGACGCCTTGATGGAGGGCCGATCTCCCACTGTACTGAACACACTCACCCAAACGACCGGTAAGAAATACACTCTATTAGTAGTAGTGTATTTTAAATGGGAACTTTGAAACCTGGCCAATGGAATTTCAGTTCCCAGCATGCTTTGCATAGGAATATTATATATATTTATATATATTATTTCTTTTATTTATATACTTTTTTATTTTGAAAATTTTGAATATTTTCAGTTACTTAATTCACTTAATTTTAGTTTGTTTTAATATTCATATTGTCACTTTTAATTTAATTTTATTTTATTGTTTTACTTTTTAACAATACTGATCCAGTATCTTGATAACTTTTTTTTTTTACTTTCAGGTTTATTTTAATTTTAGTTAAACAATTTTTATGTGCTTTTGTCATATTTCTATATAGCATTAAAGTTTTAGTTTTAGTAATTTTAGTGCTTTTTAGTGTTTCATTTAGAGTTTTTAAGTCTTGAGTTTTTCATCTAATATTTATATTTTATTTCAGCTTTATTTAAATGACTGAAAACTATTTTTAATAGTTTTAGTTTTAGTTAACAGTAACAAAACTGATCCGGTATCTTGAAAGCCTTTTGTCCACAAATGTAATCATAAAGCACATAAAATTGCTTTTATTCAGTATTGCCTCTGAATAATTTAAAATGTGTTAATTATTTTTTAAGCCCATGGCAATGAGATTGTGTGTTTGATGTGTGTCTGTATTAGAAGCCCCTCCCACTCTGCACTCGTCAAAGAACAAACGAGCCAATAGTAAGACAGAGCAGTCTGCTGAAGTCCCGCCCCCTCCTGCTTACATTCTGCCTGGAGTTTCAGAACTTCCTCCTTTGACGACCCTGCTGCCCACCAACACACACAGCGAAGTATGTCAAATATACACAAATAAACCTTCAGGCATGTGGCTTTGTTTCTCACTCTCAGTCTGCTTCTCCTAAAGGCTCCCAGTTACCTGCTGGACCTGTCACTCAGCTGCTGGAACCCTCCCCCTGGTTTCAGGAAACTGCAAGGTGACTTCATGTACATCAGTGTCCACACTCTGGAGGGCAAGCAGTATGACATCACTTCCTGCTCACGTGGATTTTACATGAACAGGTAAGACTCTCTGTATTGCTAAATTCAGAACCACTTACTCTCATACCACTCTAAGTATTTCTGCCTGTTCCACGGTGACAAATGAACTGGAAATAGTTTTGAAAATCTGTCCCTTGACTCACTATTTAATTGCACACTCAAAACTTACAATGTACACAAAACTTTTTCTTTTAAGGTCACGTGAATGATAAAAATGTAACTTACTACTATCTAAAATGTTGATCATTGCATTTTGCATACCGTTTCATACTATTTCTTAAATATAGTAGACATTACACAAGATATACTAGATTTTGCATAAAGAAAAGTCAAAATTTTAACACATACAGTATATATGTTATAAAATGTAGAAAAAGGAAAATAACTGTATACATTGCATATTATTTGAACAAAATATTTTTATTATTTTCTTTTTATTTAACCTCACTTGTGGGGTTGTTTTCATGAGATTCACCCAATAATGTAATTTTTGAAGTAACAGACTGTTTGTGGCATATTAAATTCACAGAATGATAAAGATTTTTTCTCAAAAACCATGTTGGCAAGGCGTTAAAAAGTGAATAAATAAATAAATATATTCTCAAAAACCGAGCTGTATTTTGTGTTTCAGGTCGACCCTCGAAGTGTTTGACCCTCGTCCTGCTCAGTCGACTCCAGTGTGTCACTGTCTGACCGACCTGCTGTCCCACATCAGCCCACAGTTCAAACACAACCTGAACACACTGCGGCACAGGTGACCCTCACACACACACACACACACACACTCACACACACACACACACACACACACTCACATCTCTCTCGCGTGTTTGTCAGTATAGTTGACTGAGCGTCTCTGTTCATTCAGGCCATCTCTGCCGGCTGAGGAGACACTGCCCACTCCGTACCGCACACTCAGCTGGCTGGGCATCTCCTCACTTCACTCACACAAACCCAGCTTCAGCGGCCGGCTGGGTCTGGACCAGGACCTCAATGCCCAGGTGAATACCTATCAGTGCTCAAATACAAATCTCTTTATTGACATGACTGTGTAATAAATAATGCTGCATAGAAATGCATCATGTCAACACAAAAAAACTGTAGTAATGAAAATAATATAAAATAAAATGTTTAGGGATATGTTTTTTCATATTTTTCCCCTATGTATTTTGACAGTTTTTTCACCATTGCATAAATTAAATAGCCAAAATGTACTTTTTGACTTGCTTTTCAAATAAAAAAATCTCAGCTTCTCTCTCTGTACCTGTCTACTCACGTTGGTCTGTCACATTGTCCACCTGCCTGTCTGTGTGTGAATGTCATTCAAATGTTCTGCTTTGAATTTTAGGCCCCTGACTGGAATAAGGAGCTTCAAGCAGCCAGAGATCTTCCTCAGAGGAGTCTGGAGGAGAGACTTCAGAGGGACCGAGCGTTACTTCAGGTCTGAGCACACGTTTGCCAAGATATCCACAGACTTCTGCTGTTTCCATATAAAACTTATTATTATTACTACAGACTAAACCAGACTCTTTTCCTTCTTCTTATGAATTTTTATCTTTGAGAATGTCTGAATGAGTTTTTTTTTCAGTTGTCTAACTTAAGGTGATTATTTTGTCCTTACAGTATAATTAAGTAAACACAAACTAAACAGACCACATGCACGCATCTGAACATTCCAACAGTACCGTTTAACTCAACTACATTCATCAGTAGCGTGACAGTAGCTCAGCTGTTCTCAGTTTAGATTTTCACAAACGTTTGCTATTCTTTCAGCAAGCGTCTACATTGCTGTTTGTCTCTTATACTCTATTAAGCATGATCAAACCTCAAAAGTCCAGTTTCGTTTAATGAATTAGTTTGTTCACATTGTTCAGTTTAAAGATTCAAAGCTGATGCAACAATTCGTTAAATTGTCATCACTAAATATTTTTAAAAATGGATTTTATATATTTATTTGATTTTTTTTTTATTTAATTGCAATTAATATTTTCTTTTCTTTTCTTTTTTATTCATTGGATTGCATTACATTGCATTGCATTTTTATTGCACTTTTTTGTATTTTATATTATTGCAATGCACTGCATGAAAAACTATGGTTTTCGTAGTTTACACTGCTTACTTTTCATTGCTTGTTCTTGCAGGTGAACAGTGCTTTTGTGTGGGCTGTTGCTCAGGCAGCAGAGAAGGTGATGGATGGCTTTGTGGACTCAGTCAGCGGTTCTCACGAGGACCCGGCGTTCTTATGCGGCGGTGTGTTCATGAGTATGCCGCCTCACAGAGACCACTGGCTGGGAGGAGAGCGGAGTCACAGAGCCGCTCAGCGCCACGAGCTGCGATGTGTTCAGGTTTACAGCGACCTGGATGGAGACCTCCAAAACCTGCACACCATCCCCACCGCGCTGGCCGACTACCGTGGCATTCGGCTGTCTGCGCAGGGCCTGGCCCCGGGTATTCAGGGCCCCGAGCAGGCGGAGGTTCCCAATGGCCTTTTATACGGCTACAGTGCAGGGCCGTTGGAAAATCCATCAAGGCGGAAACTCCTAGAGCTGCTGGCTCAGTCCGCAAAGGCCCTTTCTCTGCAAAGACATGCGGTTCTGGGGCTGACCGGGCATCAGCTGCCCCTCTTCACCTCTGTAGATGCCCAGGGGATTCTGGGGGCCGATGGTCGGTATTACCTGCTGGATGTGTATCGCACTATGCCAGCTGATGCCAACTTCCATGTAGAAGATGGAGAAGAAGGAGCAGAAACGGAAGGGAGTTTTCCCAGACGGTACCCTCACGTTTTGTGTCGGTTACGGCCGGAGCTTGTGAAGGCGTTCATTCAACACAAGTGAGTTTTGACAGGTTTCCCAAGTGCTTTCATTGGTTAATCACAAAGATAGCCACGCCCCCAAATCCACAGCATTGGTTGAGCCAGTGTTGGTTTGTAAGAATGCTACAACAAAATATTTATTGTCTTTCTAGCAGTGTTATTATCGTTATCTAAAATGATTTTTTTTGTTAATTGAAATAAAACTGAAATAAAATGTAACCATTAGATGGAAAACTTTTCTAACATTTCAAATTTTTGTTTAGTTTCGTTTAGATGCAGTTTCTAAAACTAAAACTAAAAAGAAATAATCCTAAATAATAATACTTAAACAAAAACTAATAAAAGTTACTAAAACAAATGCAGCAAAAATAAATATGAAAACTGAAAGTATAAAAAGGCTAATTCAAAATAGTAATAAGCTATAATAGTTTAGTAATATTTATATATATATATATATATATATATATATATATATATATATATATATATATATATATATATATATATATATATATATATATATTAAACTATAATAGTTTATAAATATTACTAAAGTAACACTGCTTACTATGTTGACAATGAATTCGTTTTCGTGCTTTTAAAAATTAACATTATTTGTGTATTAAGTGCTTCAGACACATTGAGTTTTGTTAAGTTTCTCGAGTCCTTTCATTGGTTGATTAAACTGATAGCCCCTCTCCCAAATTCACATTGAAAGCCATTGTTGCTTTGTGGAGCAAACAAAATAAAACTAAATATCATTCTGCACTTTCTGAGTTAATTAGTTTTTGTGTTTAAAAATCAACATTATTTATAAAAAAAAATGTGTATGTTAATAATGCATCATATCGTGAACAAGCAACAATTATTCATGCATGAATCAAACACACAGAAAGCCAAAAGTCTGGATATTAAACTGGATATTTCTGTTTGTTAATCTGTGTGCATGAACACGATTTGTCTTGATGTTTCAGACATGCTCATTTCTCGCAGCGAGTGAAGGCTCACATGGAGGAGAACGGAGGGGTGGAAGAGTGCATGGAATCTGGTGAGAACAAAAGCAAGTGTTCATGTTCTGTCATGGGATGTTGGACTGTGTGTCTGAGTGAGATCAATTATTAAAATAACAGGAATAATATGATGTGTTTATTTGTGTGTTGTCAGCTGATTCTCGGAACATAGTTGCAGTCAGAAAAGCTTGCAAAGATGTCGGATCCGTCAGTGACATCATCTTCGAGATGCGTTTCAACCCTAATGTCTACTCCCCAGGTCAGGAAAAGCTCATACTCAGATTAACACAATAATATGCATTAAAACAAACTGCATAGAAGCTCTGTTCCTGTTCACTCGTATGCTCTCTATTTAGGCAGTGTCTTATGAAATGGAACCTAATAAGTGACTCATTTTAAATGCTCATGTGTGATGCTGGAGCACAAAAGCAGTCTTAAGTCGCTGGGGTATATTTGTAGCAATAGCCAACAAAACATTGTACAGGTCAAAATTATCAATTTTTCTTTTATGCCAAAAATCATTAGGATATTAAGTAAAGATCATGCTCCTTTAAGATATTTGGTAAATTTCCTACCGTAAATATATCTAGACTTAATTTTTGATTAGTGATATGCATTGCTAAGAACTTCATTTGAACAAATTTAAAGGAGATTTTCTCAATATTTAGATTTTTTTGCACCCTCAGATTCCAGATATTCAAATAGTTGTATCTCAGCCAAATATTGTCCTATCCTAACAAACCATGCATCAACTGAAAGCTTATTTATTCAGTTTTCAGATGATGTATACATCTCAGTTTCTAAAAATTGCTCCTTATGACTGGTTTTGTGCTGCAGGGTCACGTATGAAGAACATGGGAGACTTGACATGTTGCTATGCTTATGAGAAGAAATGCATATAATATTGAGTTGAATATTCAGTTATTTAATGGAACGGAACTATTTTTTATTATACTTTCAGTATTGAATTAAATATATTTATAATCAGTGTTCAACATCTTGAATGGAAGTTATTTCACTGTGTTTGTTATTTCACTTTTGCGTGTAGGATACATAAGAATCTTAAATAACTTTAAGATGCTGTCTATGTAGGCAGCTCACTAGATTTCGGAGCACAAATAATATCATCACTTCTGTCTTCAACAGAAATCATTATGTTTAGCTTTTTTACTGCTAAACATAAGAATTTCCATAATTGGCGATTTTAGTTTGAGACCTTAAATATTGTTTTCTGTCTCTCCGAGTAGGTGTGCAGTTTCCCAGCTCAGACAGTGACGCCTTGGAGCTACAGAAGAGATTACTGAAGGAAGCAGCATCGTTTATCATAAACGACCGGATACCAGAATTTGTGAGTGTATTTTTTTTCTACACTTCCGTTTGGCTAAAAAAAAAGTTTTACAAAAACACATTAAATTGATCATAAGTGACAATATAGACATTTATAATGTTACACAAGTCTTTTTTTTTCAAATAAATGCTATTCTTTTGAACTTTCTGTTCAGCAAAGAATCCTGAAAAATAAAATGTATCACAGTTTCCAAAAAAACACGAAGCAGCACAACTGTTTTTAACATTGACAATAATCAGAAATGTTTCTTGAGCAGTAAATCAGCATAATAGAGTGATTTCTGAAGGATCATGTGACACAGAAGACTGGAGTAATGATGCTGAAAATTCAGCTTTGATCATCTTTGAAAACAGTTATCTAAAATAGTAGTAATATTTAACAATGTTAGTTTTTTTTTTACTGTATTTTGATTAATGTTTACTTTCAGATGAACGACTGCATTCACGGCACTGACATACCCATGGATGGTGCTTCTTTACGACAAGCCCTCCATCAGAAAGGCATAAACCTCCGCTATCTAGGTCACCTGATCTTGTCCATCAGCCAATCAGACCTCAAACACCAACTGAGACACATCACGGTAAATGCTTTTAAAATCCGTTATCTTGGGGGAGATTTTATGTTTAAGAAGCGTCTTAATCATATCTTACCATCTCTCTCAGAGGTTGGCGTTTGCAGAGATTGTTGTGCGCTGTGCGCAGCGGTTCTTCAGTGGCTACATTCAGGTATTACTTTTCACTGAGTCAATCTGTTAAGATATTATGTTTAGTTAAAGGATTTATTCATTCAAAAAAATTAAACTGTGTCTTTTGTGTTGCTCAGGGAGTGGAAACATCTAACCTGTCTGCAGCAGCGAGTCATTTCCTCTGCTGCTTATTGGTTCCCCACTTCAGTTCTGCATCAAATGGGGAGGAGTCTAAGAAGCGCTCCAGGAGGCGTGGCCGGGGAGGGGGCGGGGCTTCCGACAGCACGACATGGACCGCACTCAACGGGAATGAACTGTGGAGTCTGATCTGTCAAGATGCTCAAGAAACATACAGAATTAAAGAAGGACTAGGGTGAGCCAAGATCATCCACTCCAAAAGCTTGAACCCTTACATGTGTCTCGTATGCCCTTCGTAAAGTAGTCTTTTTTACAGGTCAAATGTGGACCATCTAGTAGAGCAGTACGGACTCCAGAAGATATCCTTGTTGAGAGAGATGTGCCTGAAGACTGGCATTCAGGTATTGCATTGAACCAAACAATGGCTAAATTTGAAAGACTACAATATTACCTTTTTTTTTCTTTTTTTTTTTGCATGCGATAATTTTGCTTATAGTGTATGCTAGGCTAGCAGGTTTATCTCTTAGGTTTAAGTTAGAAACACAAAGCAAGACATATGTAATAAAATTGACTAAAACTAGTTTAAATTTTTTTTTTTTGTCAAGAAAACTATCAACAAAGAACAAATGTACAGACTTATTTTAGTACATCTAACTAGGAATGAAAAGCACCAGTTATACAAATAAATAAATAGGATGAAATAATAATAACAATATACATCTCAGCAAAATATATTGCATCCTTTAACAAAATATATTGAAAAAGCATGTTTGATAAGGAGTCAGTAAGATTTTTTTAAGGAATTTATACTTTTCTTTAAGAAAGATTCATTACATTGATCAAAAGTGACAGTAAAGACATTTATTATGTTACCAAAGATTTTTATTTTAAATAAATTGTTCTGTTGAATTTTCTATGCATCAAAGAATCCTGAAAAATGAAATGTCACACTTTGCACAAAACAGTACAAGAGTTTTCAACATTGATTATAATCAGTAAAGTTTCTTGAGCTGCAGATCAGTATATTAGAACGATTTCTGAAGGATCATGTGACATCAAAGACTGGAGTAATGATGCTGAAAATTCAGCTGCGCATCACAGGAATAAATTACATTTTAAAATGTATTGAGTTATTTTAAGTAGCAATAATATTAAGCAATATTTACTGTATTTTTGATCAAATAAATTCAGCTTTGGTGCGCAAGAAGGGTCAGACCTCCTTTGATACCAGCTACAGAGCAGTGCATTTGTGAAGATCTTGTGGTGCATCTGTGCTGTCAAAGGGAAACTCTTTCTCATTGGTCTGTTTGTGAATGTCCCACAGCTCCGTCTCAGAGAATACATTCTTGACAACCGTAACAAAGCGCCAATCTCTCCTGAAGACGTGCTCAACATCCTGCCCGTCGTCAAGCACATAACCACCACAACCACCGACGCCACCCGGCTGTTCAAGGCGGCTCAGAACAGTCTTCAGAAAGGTATTCAGGGCCCAGTGTGCAGTAACCGAGTCATGTGTGAACAGACCCTGACGCCTGACCTGTTCTCTCTGTAGGGTTACTGGAGCAGGCGTACGAGCAGCTGAAAGAAGCAACGTACCTCTTCGGTCGTGTGTGTGATGACCTTCACCCTGAAGCCTGCCGTTGTCTTAGTCAGCTGGCAAAAGTGGCCTATGTACAGGGTCATCCTGCTGAGGTGGGTTTGTGTGCACTATCTAGGGTGTGTCTTGCTGCCCAGTGGCTTAAAATAAATTTTGAGGTATAATAGGACCATTTAGGCAGCTCACATTCAATTAAGTTTTAGAGTTAATCAAGCAAGTTTTTATTTCTTGGAAACGTTTTTTTTTTTTTTAAATCATAGAAATATGATGAATACAAATTATACCTTTTATAATAAATATAATATTCTATATCTATTTTATATAAAGTTTATAAATAAACTAGTGCTGTCAAACGATTAGTCGCGATTAATCGCATCCAAAATAAACGTTTTTGTTTACATAATATATGTGTGTGTACTGTGCATATTTATTATGTATATATAAATACACACACATGCACGTATATATTCAGAAAAATTTTATATTTGTATATTAAATATATTTATATGTAAATATTTTCAAAATATAAACTGTATGAGTGTGTATTTATATATACATAATAAATATACACAGTACACACATATATAATATGAACAAAAACGTTTATTTTGGATGTGATTAATCGTGATTAATCGTTTGACAGCAAAAAAAATAAACACATTTTGCTGAATCCCTTTTTAAGATGCAATTTATAGTGATGTATAATTTTTTTATACTGAAACACAAAAACAAAATCTCATTTACCCAAAAACTGAAACCTAAACCAAAAATGATGTTTACTTAATAATAAATTAGCTAATCAAATTGATTTATTAATAAACAATCAAGTTTGTAAAAAAGGCAGTTTTTATTTAAATGTTTTATGACTTATTAATTTGTTGTTGAAAAATAAACATTGACGCAATAACTGTATTAAAACTTGTTTTTATTCAAACATACATTTAATAATGAGGACAACAGGTTAAATCGAAATACAATTAATATATAATACAATATAAAACTTATACAGTAGTCAACATTTGAAGTGCAAAACCTTTCATCAAAATTGTCCTATAACCTAAAACCAAAATGCGATCTTGTCTTAGGACAACTTTTTTTGATCCACTTCAAATGCTGACTACTGTATTTAGCGAAATGCTTCTCTAGAGCGATTTTTTGTCAGCTAAGAACTATTTTCAAAATGTTTAAAAAACTTTTTTTTCTTTATGTGAATGTTAAAGAAAACATTAAGAGGATGGGAACGTTACTTTTGAATGTTCTCTGAACATTCCGAAACAAGCAGTAAGTAGTAACATTTTAAAAAAAACATTCCAAAAACCATGCATCATATTAGTCCTAAAGTTTTAATGTTATTAAAGACCAAATAACTTCGAACAAACATTCTATTAACGTTACTGGAAGAACATTTGTTGAGCAATCCAGAATGATAACTGAAGTTCTACGAATGTTCCCTGTTAGTTTGTTATGCGCTCAATGTCTCTCTCGTCTCCTGTAGGCTCGTAGCGTGCAGCTGAGGGTTGTGGTCATCAGCGAAAGGGTTCTGGGTTTCGATCATCCCAACACCATTCAGCAATACGTGAGTCACGCTCTCACAAAACCAAACAGACCTACTTTTTTTATTCAAATGCACAGAGATGCACATTATCTTTTGTTCCAGGTGTTGCTGGCAGTGTATCTGTTAGCTGGAGGCGAAACCGCTCTGGCTCAGCGCTGCCTGTATCGTGCCAAAGTTCTTCTGCTGACGGTTCACGGAGCAGATCATCCTTACACTGCAGTCATTGATGTAAACCTCATCATGCATCATCAAGCTATGACTGACCCCAAATAGAAATATTGGTTTGAAGGATAATGTTTCTCTTTTTTTTTTTTCTACATCAGGCTTCTCTGGGATTGGTTCTTCAGGGAGAGCAGTCGTTACAGTATCTACAGAGCGCACTGAAACTCAACAGCTCCTTCAGAGGAGACACAGACCTGACGACAGCTCTGATGTAAGATGCTTTAACCATAAAAAAATTAAATAAATAGAGGGCGATGCATAGTAATCATTAAATAACCTGCTCAGATACTGCAAACACTATGGCTCCGTTCCAAACCCTAGTGAGCTGCTTATATAGACAACTTTTAAGCTTCCACTTCCATTCGAAAACCAGTTTCAGTCCAAATAAATTGCAGGATCAGATATATCCATAACAGATAAGACAGTCCCATAATGCAAAAAAATTGAAAGGAATTGTCAGTTTTAAAAATTCATATATAATACTGAAAAGACTGATAGAAAATAGTGCATTCTAATTAAAAAGAAATGGCCTTTTAATGCATTATTTGACATTATTTTTATGATTTTAATTGCATACAATAAACCAGTAATATACAATACTCAAAATGTATGCTAATAAAAATACTACAAATACAGTATGTAGATTTTTTTCTTTATTAATTATATGGAATAACAAATGCACAGATAACTTTATTTGCCACCAGTTTTGGAAAATGATTGGCATCTAATTAGAACTTGTTAGAACTTATTAGAGACTTTAGTTCTGTATTTTTTATTTTTTTTGCTTTGAATCCCAGTTATTAGTTTGTTTCTTTGCATTGTGACATTATCCATAATGCATCCAAAAGTTTTACTTTTTATTTTTGTTTTAATTTTATTTCTCCTAGATTCTCGTTTTGTATTTGCCACAAGTTAAAATTCTGGAACGTTATTACCACAATTAACAAAACCCCAACCAATTATGTACAATAATATAGAAAAAAATAAACTGCAAATGCATAATTTATAATTAAATCATATTAAATAAAAAAAATATATATAATTAGTTGCTGCCCATTAAGTGTAGTTCAGTTTTGGATACCTTAAAGGCGATTGCATAATTAGACACTGAGACAGCTCATTAGGGTTTGGATCAGAGCCAAACTCATCTAAACGGAGAATTATTTTACCTGTGTGTTTAAAGCTGCTTGAGGTCATTTTTGATTGTTTGGCAGGCACCATCTGCTGGCTCAGAGACTGTGTGTGGCTGGAGACTTCAGAGGAGGCATGAATCATGAAAAGGAAGCTCACAGCATCTTCCAGAGCAAGGTCAGATTTAGTGTTCATGTGTTGAATTTTTCTTTGAATAAATGATCATGTTCTGAGCGTGTTTATGTGGTGCAACAGTACGGAGAAGATCATCCTCAAACCAAATGCAGCTCTGACTTCCTGAGGAACATTACCCAGCAGGCCGTGCGTGTAGAACGGTCAATTCGTCAGGGAGGCGCGGAGCTTTGTGATACACCGCCTGAGGTAAGCACAGCGTGAAACGGCTGTCTAATAGAGACGACATGTGAAGACTTGCAGGTTTTTGTTGAACATGAGCTGTGTTTCAGGGTTTGGTTCCCTCTCAGGACACCACGCTGGAGCAGCTCGCTCTGGTCAATGGCATACTGAAGACTTCATACAGGTAAGAGACTTTCAGGATTCAACCACCGTGAAATTCAGAAACATGTCAACACAGAACATTAAAGAATCCCAGGAATTTCAGGAAAATGAATGTATCGTCTACTTTACATACAAACAATATATACTAAGTATAAAACAATACATTACATAAAAAAATAGAAATAATATATAAAAAACATTTTACCTGTAGTATTTATAAAGTATTGTTATGTTTGAAAATGGCAAATGCAATATAAATAGATATAGACACACATTTATTTATTTTTTTATTTTTTATTATTAGATTCTAATAAATGCAGTGTTATTTAAATAAGCATAAATTAAAGACAGAACAACAAATACTACCATGATATGTTTAACATTTGTTTCTGCATTACGGTAGAATGGAAAATGTTTTCATAAAAATCTTGTGTATTTAAATAAAATCTTTGCTTGTTAGTGAGAGTTACTACTATTATTACTTATTATAATTACATTTAGAAGAAGGTCATAAAGCAAAAAATAAAAAAAATAAATGAACAACGATGACAACAACAACAGCAAGAACACTTCTGGGGAGGCATAAAATTTTGTGAATGATTTGCATTTAGTTTCTGCAGAATTTTCAGGTTCTGAGTCTGTATATGGTGCATTTTTAATTTAGGAAAACGCTAAATAAATCACTGTTATTGTTGCTTAAGCACAAGAATGATGGAGTTCAAAGAGAAGCTGAAGGAGAGGAAAGCAGCAGAAGAGGCGGAAAAGGCCAAACTGGAGAGCTCTGAATCGACCAATGAGAACAACGCTTCAGAGCTGCAGACCAGTAATGGAGAGGTTACTGAGACCACAGCCAATGGGGAACAGACGCAAGAGGACACAGACGCAAATGCAGGAAGTCAGTCATCGGAAACTGACTCTTCTGAGAAACCAGACCACTCTAAAATGAACGGCCAGATCGAGTGCCATCTGCACAATGGAGATTGTGCCACAAAAAACAAAAGTGAGGAGGAGGAACAACAGTCAAACATCACTAACGGTGTCTCCACTGAGAGCCAATCAAAATCGAGCATTATTATGCCGTCAGTAAATGAAGCACAGTCAGAATCAGCAGTGGTGAATGGAAAAGAGTGTGTTGTGAAGGAAGATTCAGATGATTCTGAGAAGGTTGAGACAGAGTGAGTGAGATATGGTATGATGGGATTGATCCAGTGTTTGACACAATTCAGTGTCTTTTATAATAACACGAGAGAGAAGATGAAGCCAAAAAATTACAATGTGTTGAAGACAAAGTTTTGAAGTTATTATAATGTTTGACTAAATAAAGTTTAATTTCTGTGAGTGAACATCAGTTATGAGACTTTCTTCATTTTGTAGTTTCACTAATGTTTTTATGGAAGCTTTTCATTGCGGAATAAAAATTTAACGACAACTGCTTTTTATTTAACAATTCTGACTTTTTTCTTGCAATTTGAACTTGAAAAAAAGTGTCTTGTTTTTGTTTATTCCACAGAATTAAAAATAAAAATTATAAATTAAAATTTTGCCTCTTTTTCTTGCAATTTTGAGTTAACATAAGCATTTAAATCTCGCAGTTACCTTTTTTTTTTAATCCTGTGGCAGAAACAGGCTTCCATACTTTCTCCAACTCTGTATGTTGACACCAGTTGTACAAAAAAAGAAAACAAAAAAAACACTTAATACAAACACTACTTTTAAAAAAAGACAAAACTTTTTTTTATTATTAGAATAAAAAACAACGTATACAACAAGAAACTGGAAATGAATGAGTAAAATATGACAAAAAAAATAATGTTGCATTTTTAAAGCAGTGATTTTTTTTTTAGCTCCTTTTCTCTTTCTGGATGATCTCGAGATCTTGGCAGTGTTGGTACAGTGGCTCTGAAGGCTCAGTCCACATGCATTCTGGGAGTTTATTCAGATTTTCCAGAGGGAACTGAATGAGCGCTGTGTCATTGAACACATCCAGGAATCGCGGGGAGCAGGGCAGAGACGTCTCATCACACACACTTGCCACCTAAAACAACACTTAGTCAAGGCCTGTGAGTCTTTGTGGAGGAAAAATGTAAACCTGTGAGAATCTAAAGTTACAATATGACACCAAAAGTATGAGGTCAACTTTTGTGACATTAATAGTCTCGAAAGAACAAGATATTCAATGAGAAAATAACATTTTTATAATACATGGCAATGCAACTGCACAATAGGACATTTGTTTAAAAGTTGATGATTTTATACGTCATAGCAGGTATTTCTCTGCATTTATGCCATGTTGAAATTCTTTATAAACATGCATGAACTGTAACTGTGTAATGTAAGTTAGAAGTCAAGGATACATTTGAAAGAAAGCTGTAGTCTCTCTCAAACTCTCTCTGAAGCATCCTAAGAAAATACAATTCAAAAGTAATCATGAATAACACACAACTTTGCCTTTTCAGCAGCATAAATACTAGTATATAGTAATAATAGTACATACAGATACTTAAAGTCTTAATCTTAAAGTTTAAGCAATTGTGTTTTTGTCATTTTTCAAATATGTCTATTTCTTTTTTTATTAATTTATTAACTAATTCATAATATAAATTATTAATAATACTGTGTTGTATAACACCAGAAGCCCACCTCTCTTGAATGCCACGAAAACTGTTGCCAATTATAATCATTTTTGGCAACGTCTGAGGCGTCCAGTTTCTCCACAGCAGGTTGTTATACAGAGCCTTCCCACAATGCATCAGGTAAAACAGGGTGGGTTGACAAACCGCTCGCTTTCCCTCCTGTTACGAAAATGCTGCTTAAAAACGGACAGCAGAGCAAATGTCTTTGTTCACGTCAGTAGATGTGTGATGTGTGCACCTCGTTTTCAGTCAGCACGGTGAAGCCCAGCTCTCTGAGGGCATCACACTCGGACTCGGAAAACACAGGATCATACACGGAACAACTGCCCACTGGAATCTGAGGAGGGGGGGCATTTGTATGTTGAATCGACACATCATTTCATATAAATCCTTTATGAAATTCTCATACCTGCAGTGTCTCTAGAAGCAGTAACAACATTGCAAGCTGGTACCGGGCAGATACACAAGAAGCAAAGTGACCCAAACCGTAACACACACAGTGCTGAAGAGAACCAGGAGCACTGGAAAGAAGATCTGAGGGTGGAGATGGGAATGTGCTCATTACAAACAGTGTTTTCACATTTACAGACGGTACAGCTGTAATTCAACTTCACCTTTCCACTCCATCCAGAAGCTTTCTCCTCTCAGTTCATTCCTGTGACGGTAAAGAACATTTCACAGACAATGTGAACACAATTCTTAACTTAATGCACGCTCTTTCGTATTTACTGAAGTCTCAGGGTTTTTAAAAGAATGCCATGGTGTTATAATGCATGATGTCTGTTTGGATTTGATCGTGTGATAGAAGCAGTCAGATGAACTCTCACATGGCGTTTATTATCTTCTGCTTGTCCGGTTTGCAGGCAGACACCTGGTGTGGGTCTAGTTTGGGGTTTGAGGCTTGTTTTCCTCTTCTAGCAGCTCCTTTACGGCGCCCTGCTACCTGCCACTCATCATTACAAGCCATTATTGCAAAATCCTCCTCTTTCCAAATAATTAGAGTCGGACTGCTCGAAATACATGTTCAGACTAAGTGAAGATCGATCGATGAACACATTCTGTATTTTTGAAGGCGTAAACGTCTCTATGATAAACTTCTAGCAGCTGAGATTTTCATATTTACATCTAAAAACGTGTTTCTGTGTTACATTTAAATCGTTCCGGTCGCCCGCTGCTCTCAATATATTCAGTTCCTATAATTACTTTGTGTTTTTGCGCAAATTACTAAGACAAATTATAAATAAATTAAGTTTTTTTTATTATTATTTATTTATCGACAGGTGCGTATATGTTTATATATACTAATTTTGACATTAATATTATTCTGAAATTAACATTTACAAATACTTATTAATGGACCGTAGCGTACTATCTGTATGTGTCGGTAAATATTTCTGCACACTTCCACTACTTTCAGTTCTATGTAGTATTTATTGTATAATTTATTTTAACTTTTTAAGGTTAAAACTTTAAGGTTAGTATTTATTCCCTGTTGAACGGTGTCAGGAATACGTTAAATATCATGCACCGTGATTTCTATTCTATTCTATTCTATTCTATTCTATTCTATTCTATTGGGCTTATTTTATAAAATATGGTTGCTTGTTAGGAAAACCTGACAAGCAACTTCGTTTCTTTTCATTTATGTTAACTGTATTCTCCAATGCATTGATTGACACTCTGTCTGCTCACAGTTAATAGCCAATCAGTGCAAAAATATAAGCGCTGAAGCATAATTTGCCAAATATTTTGCCCCCTTCTCACAGGAATTGGAGAAAAATCACATTCAAAAAGAATGTGCGTGACGCTGTAATCCAAGCAATGATAGTAGCAGATGCAGCACCTACAGTATATAGTAGGCCTATAGCCTGCTAATACTAAGAGTATATTTGTTTTTTTATATTTTATATTTGGCCTTTTCCATCTCTCCAATCCTACTCTGCTCATAGGTGACTGGAGATGAGTTTTGTTCCTGCTTTGTTGCAGTTTGATGATTTTTGTAAAATAACTTATGTTTTTGCTTTTCAGATAAACGGGTAATTTCAGTTTAATATGTTGCAGGCTCAGCTATTGGAAATAAATAATTGATAATAAATAATATTGATGATAATAAATTATCAAAAAATATTGGGCTTGTTTTTGAAGCTGCGGTTGCTTATTTGTCTCGCGAGAGTTGGCAACTATGTCGGACACTAGGTGGCGCGCGCTCGCTTCTTTCCCGCACTTTTGCGCTGAGGTAAAAAAAGAAACGACAAAGAAAGCAATTTTTTTTATTCTCTAAACATACTTTTCTCAAAGGTTTCCTTTTAGAAATCTAGGTAAATATTGAAAATAAAATGAAGTGTGTAATTGAAGGCAATGGCGTTAAAGGTAGGATACAATTTTACTCTCTTTTATCTAAATAAATATTTTTTAACGTTAGTTTTTGTTGCTAATAAACATCTCTGTTTAGTCTTTGGAAAAGCAGTTCATGCTCTGTCAAGAATTGGTGATGAAATATGGTTGGATCCACTGGAGAAAGGAGTAGGTCTGAATGTAGATAATAAATAAAGTCATTGTTTGTTTCGTAAAATATAATAATGAGCTGCCTTTGATTAATTGACAGTATTTCTGGGCCTCATCATCTAACGTTAGGTAAAGCTCGGCAGCTCACTAGGTTTTAAGGCACAATATTTTAGTGTTCAGTCTTAATCTTTAATTTTTTAAGGTTCCATTTGTTAACATTAGTTAATTGTATTTGTTAACATGAACTATATACCATTACATATATACCATTTGGTTATTTCTTTGGGAACCAAACAAGAACGTGCTGGGAACGTTCCCTGTAGGTTATTTTTAGGTTATATTTTTATAATGTTCCCAGAACGTTCCCCTAACCTTAAGGGAACGTTCTATTTACGTTAAGAAAACTTTCCTGGATAACCAATAGGGAACGTTCTGGGAACCAAAAACTAACATTCCCAGAACGTAAAATTGTTAGCTGGGATCTTATTTGTCTCTCATTTCTAATTCTCCGTCTCTCTGTGTCTCTCTCTCATCTGTAGTTGGCTGTGAGGACAGTAAACTCTTCTCAATCGGCTTATGCCTGTTTCTGCTTCACTCCTCTGTTCTTCCAGCAATATATTCCTGATCCAGACATTCGGAAAGACTGTGAAGCTGTAAAATGCAAGTTAAACATGAAGGTACTAAACACCCAGAACCACTGTTTTCTTTAAGTCCTGCAGGATTGGACGATGACGTTATTACTCCAAAGTTTCTGCAGGATTTAAAAAAAGTCTTCCACAAATTAAAGCTTTAAAATGTCTTAAATCAGAGCAGAAAGTCACGGCATTAAATGTTGCATGCACTGTAAAAAATTAATATATTTCTTGATGTTTTTGTCTTGTTTTCCAATACAAACAGCCTTAACCTGTTAACTGTCACCCCGTCCCGTATAAGGGATGCCTACGTTTACTTCAGTAAATCCTTATCTAATCATGACAAACTATATATCGTTGGAAAGGTCTAAGACTCCTAAATAGATATTTTACCAATGTTTTTTGTTAAAAATTATGTAGGAAAAGTAATTTATGACAAGAGTGCACCCTCAAAAATCTACATCATAACAGGAGTTCTGACCTTTGTCAAAAAAAGTCTTCTTCGTTGACTTTTTCTCTGTCACACTTTAGAAATAATCAGAAATGATATATCAACTGAAAACTTAAAATCTCAAAATTCATCCTTTAAAACCCATTTTAAAATCAGACATTGCATTACCACGAAAATGGTACATCAATATCATGTTATAAAATGTTTTTGTTCATGAATTATAAAAATTTTAGTTTGGAAAGTGCACTTTCAAGTCTATGTTCAAAAATGTGAGTGACAGTTAAGTTATATATTTCTGAACCAGTAATATTAACACTCAGTGCCTTAACTCGTATCTGTCGGTAATTATTCATTCATAGTACAGCATTTACTAATTATCCTATGCTTTTTAATAATTTTCAGTGCGTGCTTCCCCTGTTCCGCTGTGCGTCATGGAGAGAGCGCAGTGTGGACAAATGTGAGATATCCATCAACATCCCAAATAGCAGGGTGATATTTCAGTTTCACTGCAGACACGGTTAGTTCATTTGCATGTGAAGTATGTATTGAATCTGGTAGTGCACTGACAGAGGGAGGAACAGATTGGTGTTGGCGGATGTAATCACAGGGTGACAGCGCACTTCACTGGACTCTCTTCTGTGACGATGAGATGCTACAAATCATTTCCATATTGCATAATTCATCACAACTTATCACATTAGTTCTAATCAAGATGCTGGCACTTACATGTTTTAGGAATAACAAAGACCTATAATTTGGGGTATCAGGAATGTGAAGCTTTGCAGGCCGTGTTCCCAGCTCACCTCTGTCCAAATGTCCTGATGGCCCAGTCCAAGTAAGTGCACTAATAATACAGCATTACTTTTTCTGAAACTCTTTGTGGAATTGTTTATTATAATTTTTTTTATGTTTACATTATAAATAATGTCATTGGCTGTGTCTCAAAACCTGCTGTATTAGACATAATTTCTGGGCATCATAGTCGTGAGCGTCCAAGCCTTTTTGATACACATGCTTAATATGCTGTCTAGGTGCGCAGCTATCTAGGTTTTAAGACAAGGGTGTGTGTTCACAGTGTGTGTGCGTGTGGACTTGGATGGGTTAAATGCAGAGCACAAATTCAGAGTATGGGTCACCATACTTGGCTACACATCACTTCACTCACTCACTTCACTTATTAACAAAGATTAATAAATACGTTTCATATTATTTTTCATTGTTAGTTAATGCGTTAACTAATGTTAATTAATGAGACCTTTCATTTTTAGTAGAATAGTCCAATTTATAAGCTAACTTTAAGCCATTTTTTTTTCTCAGACTTTTAGGTGACATCGTGGTGCATTTTCCGGTTTCTCAAGAAGAGGTCACTCTTTCCATTTCATCTTTTAAAGTAACCTTGAAGACCTTTTGTGAGGAAGAAAATAGTAAGGAAACTTTTGCTGTCTTTATAGTAGTTCACTAGCATGCAGTACTTCATCTTTTATTGTAGTATATACCATGAATATTATGAGTATGAGAACAAATATTTGATGCACATATATAATTTGAATAGCTATCTTCCATCTCCAGTGTCATGAAAACATTTTGTGATTTTTAATCTCTTTTTTTAATAACTCTTTCGTAACTCATTTGAATATTATTGTAATATTATAATATTTTTTATATTTACATTAAAATTATAATTAAATTAAAATTACAATATTATAATTTTTTTTAATTATCTAATTTAAAATCACTAAAATAAATGTACAGTATGATGAGGTCATGTGGTAGCATACTATTGTGTTTCTCATTAAATAATGCCTATTGTTAGCTTATTATTTTTTAAATAATAATGTTTAATTTTTATGCTTCTTTTGCCAAGAGTGCTTTACAATTAACAAATTAAAATAAATACATTGAAAACAGGACAAATACAATAAACAATACAGTATACATACACACACACATATATATATATATATATATATATATATATATATATATATATACACACACACACACACACACACACACACACATACACATATATATATATATATATATAGAAAGAACGAGAGAGAGAGATAATTTAGTAAATAATTATATAAACAGACAACATCTCAAATGCAGTATACATTAATCAGTGAGCTTGTCACACATGCCTACTGTGCTGGAGCAAGGAGATTCCTACAATAACAAAATTTTAATGACCAGAACACCAGGAAAGCACACATAGCACTGGGACTGGGGTGAGACAAACAATTCCGGACAAGGGAGAATGGAAGAACACACAGCTTAAAAAATAAGGGAGATAATGGGACACACCTG